>BFEA01000053.1:3192901-3230531 GCA_003427395.1 Chara braunii
AAAAAAAAAAAAAAAAAAAAAAGGAATGGATCTTCTTCTACAACGTGGAATAATACACCACCACATGTTTTGTCTTCTGTGCATGTGGTGAGTAGAGGCCCTTAAGGCCACTACACATATTCCTAAGAAAAGAAAAACGAGAAAACTAAAGAAAAAAGAAAAAAGAAAAAGAAAAACAGAAAACAAAAGAAAAACGAGAAACAAAAGAAAAACAAGAAAACAAACAATTAGTGACCCATAACTGTGATCAGTGTGATGCACAAACCTGAATTCAAATCCAGACTATATATTCTAGGCCCACGCAGACAGATTACAAGTCCAGTATCCATCTCTGCTCCATGAGGGGTCCTTGCTAATATGTAGGGGCCCTTCGAAAATGAGACTGGACGAATAGATTGGAGCATTTGGTAAAAAAAAAAAAAAAAGGACATGCACCCACATGCACACACATGTGCTCACAGTGTTGGGGTATAGGGTGATCCCATCTTTTTTCCCTCTTGCTGTTTGATTTTCGAAAGGGAGGGGCATGTTTGGCTACCCCACCCTGTTAATAGGGGTCAAAAAAAAAAAAATCTTCCTGTTTTTGGTGTTTGGGCGTGTAGGGCCACGTGTCTGAGGCCCAACGTGCCAATTCCATTTTTCAGAATTCAACGGTACACCCCCGTTTTTTCGTTAAACGGGATTCAGGGGGGGTCCTCAGGCCCGTTAAACGGGTTGAACGACGTTTAATTCCGCCCGTTCTCCGTTCATCGGATACACAGTCCCTAGTAGCATATCGAAAAAGGCAGCTCATCGCTTACCAGGAGTGAGATCTTGTGTCCCAGTTCCCCTCCTACATAGGAGAAGGTGCAGACTATGTCCTTGACATAGTCTTTCGCTACCATAGAGTGCTTGTTGGCTAAGGTAGACGCTACAGACCTGCTAAGCCGCTGCACTTGGTCCCCTTAGTGTAGCCTATCAACACAAGCACCACTAATGAAATTCCGTGTAGAACCTATGTCTGTGAAGGCTCCAACCTTTCGACCTCTACCACACCCTTTGGACCTTTGTTTAACATCGCCCATGAGCCTCCAAGATCTTTCTCTAACCACTCTGTTTCTAACTCCTCTAAGGACTCAGACACATCCATCGAACAAAGTATCGATCGGTCCGGATCTATCTACGGGGCGATATACGGGTCAATAGCCTTGGCCATCGTCTGAAATGGAGAGGGTAAGGTAACCACTTCAGCATGAGTAAGAGCGGCTAACACTCCTACTGGCCCGAAGTGTTTCCCTGCGAGGTGCTCGCAGAAGCACCATTGAAGGTGGAAGGTCCGACAACCACTATCGAGGATGCTACCTTCCTTGTGAATAGCCTGCTCCTGCAGTGACTCATTGTGTGCCCATACTGGCCACAATTGAGACACACTCTCTGGGCAACACTGTCACGCCACACTTTGTACTTTAGACCAAGCTTCACCCATATGGGTGGTCCTTGGTCACCTTGACCCTTGGGCCGGTTACCCTTTTGTTTCCTGGCCCCCTTAGCCTTTTTCTTAATGGGAGCGACTACTCCACCCCTATGGTCAATGAACATGAGATTGCCCTTCTTCCTCCGATCTTGAGGAAGCTTCTACTTCCTCTCATCGCTGGAGCCTCTATGTCTAGGGCTTTCTTGCTGAAAGAAGCGAAGTCATGCATATCGATGGAGGCCTCATCGACCAACTTATTTTTGTCAAAAGTACCTGCGGATTATACCGAACGTCGGGGATACGATCAGTCGCTCTACGACATCTGTTACGTCGCGAACTGTCGGTATCCCTTTGATCCCAGACTGGCAAGTGAGTCAGTGGCCTTTTGAGCCCCTTGGCGGTCATGCCACCTATTGTAGACTAGCCGTACGAAGTCCTCCAATGATCTGGCATGTGCCCAGCCATCGAAGTTCTGACTGTAGCCCTGCTGCTGCACTAACCCGTTTAACCATCTATTGCTGATCCTTCTAGGAAGGACGCAGCGACAATGACTGCTCTCCGCAGTCTCCTTTCCTCTCTTCGTTCTAACACCAAGAAAGTGGTCGGCCGACTGAGTGCAAGTCTACGGGTAAGTCTCCTATCATCCTAGTCTAGTCCTTCAACCTCACTGTCTTCTTCTCCACTCATGAGCTACGTGTGGCATGCGATCTGCACTAATGTCCTCACTGGGACCTACCACAGCATGGCTACCAACCAATTTATAAAAGAATAAAAAAATTAATAAAAAAAATAAATATTCGATCCAGATGTGTCAGGAAGTAGTCAAGCGATAACAGGAGATAAGCTCAGACTCCGACAAATGATTTTATTCCTACCTTTGAGTAGTCTGAAACAGATTGCAATGCAGCAAAGAATACTAACTACGCTATCTGCATCTGTCTGTTAGTTGTCAGCAAAGTCTGTCGCAACTAACTAATAAAAAAAAAATAAAAAATCATTTGCTGGTCTGCATGCAGAATGGAAATATACAATAATTAACAATCAAACAGTTTACCGGAATCTTCCCTCCACCTGTAAACCTCTTGAGATGTCATTTTGTGTCAACGTCCTGAAGCTCTGGTTCAGCGGCGTGTCTAAAGGTGTGCAATCGGCCCACCCCTGTGCCCCAAGTCTATGCAGAACTGGCCAGCCCCGACCGTACTATTTTCGTACTCGCGTACAGCAGGTGTCGTGTATCCCCGCCGGAGTCTCTTTATAGATGCTCCGGCCCTCGTCTCTCCCTCATAGGGCTGGCCTGCCCAACATGACCTCTATAGTGCAGCAAGCGGACCAAAGGACAAGCAGCAAAGCATGTGTGTACTAGTCCCAGCAGGTTGGGATGGTGACGGTGACCCGAGTGCTTCGTCCAGGGCCCTTAAGAAGCAACACCCGTTGCCCACCAGCATGCGCCCCAGCAAGAATGTCGACTCTCAAGGTTGAGCGCTCGCGACACCTCACAATGAGAGGACTCTCAAGACAGAACTCACTTCCTCAAGGTAAGAAGCGACAAAGAGGGTAGATAAGGTCAGGAGCAGCATACCTCCTAATGCTGCCCCCGACCACAGATTTCTCACCAGTAACCTGACGTGCATTATGATGACCGGTCGGTGCCTCGGCACAACACACGATACAACGCAGTTCCACCTCGGCTTAATTGCCACATCTGCAAGCTCCAGCATGCACCCCCAATGTCACCACATAGCCTTCCTGGCACGCCCACACGACACTGGGCTGCCAACGAAATCCAACACACAAGCGTTATCACTGGCCCGCCTTCCACCAGCGAAGCACCAAACAGCTATTGTGGAGGAGCCATCGGAGCAGCTTGAACCAGCTCTGATACCAAATTGCAAGGAAAATGATTAATAGCGAAATGACAGAAATCCAGATTGCAAATTCACAGTGAAAGCCAGATAGTCGATCACTGTCCAGAAAGCAGAAATGACACCGAAGGAGAACCAAAGCAAGTTCTCTCCATCTCCGCAGATGCGATCGAAGCTCTGCATCCTATTGGCGCTCAGCTCCCAGACTACTTCCTACAGCTACTATCCTATACTACCAAAGGATGATGCAACCCGTTGACGTCAGCAGCAGCGACCCAATGAAATCAGATGTCGACCATGCAGACCATCGTCCAGACCAGGTACGTGCCCTCACATCACCATCCTCATCTCTCTCTCTCATCACCCTCAACTTCTCACCCACGTCTTCCCCATACACGAAGACCACCACCACCTCTGCTGACCTTCCAAGCCGAGCCCGGCTATGGATTGGCTGGCTATGGCACGTCCCTCAGCAGCGCCCAACTTCCCTTGCGCCCGCGCACGCACGAGCACCTCTGCCGGCGCCAGCAAGCAGCCCATGAGAGCATGCTCCAGCAGCACTGCTGCTTACACAAGCAAGTGCCCAAATGCCCTCTCCCAGTTTGCTGCTGGGCTGGGCCGCGCGTGTGCACTCTAGCTTTGTGTTGGGCCAAAGTGTCTGCGCCCAAGCACGTTCAGACAGTGGCCTGGGACCAAATTCGTTAGGCATGCCCAACCACCCAAGCAAACGTGCGGTGCTCCCTGCTTTCACCACGTCGCTGGAAGAGCCTGGAAGCTCACAAATATTTCAGATTCTCCCAAGGCGGATGTAACCAATTGGCGCGTGGCAACTGTCTGGCGCCCGCCAAGATTTGGAAAACTGATGAATTCAGGACTCATTGAAAATCAGGGGCCCGCCTTATGCAGGTATGCCGAGGGGTAAAATCCTCGCAAATGAGAAGTTGAAATGGAAAATCTTATGGGATCATCGGCAGCCCTCTATATGGTTTATGTTGATGCAAAATCACTCTTGTTACCTGGTTGCATTCTGAACCCATTCTTGTGGACCAAAAAACAAATGGGAATGGATTTAATGGAGTTTACTTTTGTACCACTCAGTGTAGAGTAGGCATGTGGATGGAAGGATTTGAAATGTCCCTCAGGAAATGTTTGTTACAACTTTGTTTTGCTGTTGAGTCTTGTGGCCACCATAGAGTCCTGCAGTGAGGTTGTGGTTGTTTTAACTGTAGTACTGTCCTTTTCGTATGTGATAATGAGAACGATCATTTGAATGGGGGGGGGGGGGGAGGGGGGGGAAGGGGGGCAATTGAAAARAAATCCGACCGTCTCTTGCGTCACGTTTGCATTACAAAGCACAAAGCTCCCCCTCCTTATCTTATATTGCTTAAATATTGCAGAGTGGTAACGTCCGATACGGGCCTGATACCCTGTTAGTGATTATCAGGTGAAGTGCTAGTGTAACCAGGCGAAGATCACGCATCACATTCTTCTCAGTGCATTCCAGCGATGGTACCAACTACTACCAAGCCTTAAAATATGCATTCAAGGATGGAAGCCTGTTGAGAAGGGAGGGATAATGGAGGGGGGAAGGGATTTTGTGAGTTTGGTTCCATAGGGAGATGCTGCGAATTTCCTTCCTCATAGCCCTTAACACTGTTCTGTATCCCTATGCCCTGTTTCGTATTAACACTGCTCTTTCGGCTTTCTCCTGCTCCCAGATTATCAATCTATGGTTCTCCACCTGGTGGCCTGATCGGCGGGCCCTGCCCATCAAGAGGACTAAGTAGTCCAGATCGGTGCAGCCAGCTGCTTTGAGATCGGGAGAAGAATCAAACCAATTTTGCCAATGCATGTTCTCACATGGTATGAGGAGATTTTACGACACTACCTCTTTTCCAGATTTGCTTGCCATGTATAAGTTCACTTGCAGCTGACTTATCATATCCCTGAGTTGCAGGTTTTCATTTGTTCCACCGAGAAGCATGTTTCTTATCTTTATCAGGGTTGGCGCCATGGCTACTATGTAACTGTACCATACATGTAACAGTACATTTCTTATACATGTCCCCTCCTCTATCATTTATAATGTCTTCAACTTTGAGAGAGAGATGTGAGAAAGAGAGAAAAGGACAGACAGGCTGTGGCAGAGGGGGGGKGAGAGAGAGAGAGAGAGAGAGAGAGAGAGAGAGAGAGAGAGAGAGAGAGAGAGAGAGAGAGGCTGCATGGGATTGAACTGCAGCTTGGAGGACCTTAACTGAATCTGATGATACTGGTGATGGTGATTGTATGCCATTACGTAGATTGCTAGTGTGTGTATACATGCACACACACACGTGTTTGTGTGTGCGCGTGCGAGCGAGAGAGAGAGAGAGAGAGAGAGCGAGAGAGAGAGAGAGAGAGAGAGAGAGAGAGAGAGAGAGAGAGAGAGAGAGAGAGAGAGAGAGAGNTTGCTTTGGCAGACATCGCCGAGAAGGTCGGGCCACCAAAATCACTCGCGAAGTCGGCCAATCGTGTGATTGACTCCAAAGTGTCTGGTGGCAGGAGCATCGTGGAGCCTGTCTCTTATACACATCTAGATGTGTATAAGAGACAGGAGAGAGAGAGAGAGAGAGAGAGAGAGAGGGTTGAAGGGAGGGAGGTTAGTGGACAGAGCTTTGCATTGAATTGAAGTTTGGACAACCCGAACTCCAGTTAACACTAACAAAGTAGTGACAATGCTGTATGCCATTTCGTACATTGCTGTTAAGATTCCATTTCTGAGTATTCCCAACTGTGAGAGGGTCGCGTTCTGTATGCTTTTTGCAGAGGGACTGTATCGGTGCCATTACTGATAGGTCGGAATGGCTGGAATAAAAGATGAGCTTGTGAGCTCGAAGCAAGTTTTTGCCCTCGAGGTCCACAAAGTCTTGTAAGCAGCTGTTATGCAATCAGACTCATCTTCTTTCTTACTCAGCATGCATAAAACCAATCGCAATCACACTGGCTACAAGCACCCACACAAAGCTCAGAGATATCGTGGCCAAGAATGCAGTTCAAAATCAACTTACTTCGAATGGCTATGGCGCCTGTGCGCCCTCACAACACCCTTCCACGCTGTATCCTCAGCAACAGTTCACATGCACCCTACTCTGGATCTCCCTGGATGTCCCACACACGCTCACAACTCACTGCACACTCATACACAAACATGCTGTAGCCTATCTCTAACCTAGCGCAGCTATGACTGCTTGGTACCTCTACTACTAACTAGCGGCTATGGCCGCTTCGTCTCCCTTCCAGCCCACTTCCTCCTCGGGCACTCACAGACCTCCTTGCAGAAGTCGCTCAGGCAGCACTTTCGCACGGCTCACAGACTGAATCAATGAATAACTGGACGCTGCCTTTGGATTTATACTTCTGTTGGTCGCTGGTCTGCTCCTTTCCACCAGGCCTAGGGTGCACGCAGTCCGACATGGTACGTGCTGACTTGACAAGGTGTGACTGGGACTGGGTACCGCTGACTGGACCTGGTAAGTCTGCCCACTTGCCCACTTGCCTACGGACTGCTTCCAAAACTCTTGAAGGGGCACTCCTAGAAGACTCTAGACCTTCCTACTTGACCTTTCGGTACTGTAGCAGCCACGGCTAAGGTTGACCCTTCAGACCTACAGCAGCTATGACCAGACATAAGCTACGACTCCTACCCAACAGGTAAGCAGCTCGAACCTGCGTAGGTACAACAGCCTTAAATAGACAACTTTAGGGGCAGGTCACGGGCTCAAACCTAGATAGGGCAAACTGTACTGTACATGGGTTCGGGGCAGGTCTAGGGATCGAGCCCTGGGATCTGCATCTGCTACCACGAAGGTGAAAACCGTTTCACTCCCGCCGGCCTAAATTCGAGGTCCTCCGAGAACACTTTAGTCCAAGGCAGGACCTTTACCTTTCTTATCTCTCTCATAGGCGCGGATTACATCGAGAGCAGTCTCTAGGAGTTCAGTTCGGGTAAACCAGCAGTCGTCTTCCGGTTCTTGATAAGAAAATCTGACTTTGTACTGTTTCTGTGGATGACCTCTACCGCCTGTTCTGAATACATCCTCACCTACTATGCGATCAATGTCGTACCTTCCATCCATATCCCGAGGGATCATGGACCTCCGCGATGGGAACTGCTGACTCGTAGTACAAGGCAATAACTTTGACGCATGGAAAACTGGGTAGGTGTGGAGGTGTGCTGGAATCTCGATCGTGTAGGACGGTCCATCCTCTCTGCCGTTGACTTCTAGGCTGGCCACGGTCCTTTGTACGCAGGTTAAAGTTTCTGTGAGATGTTCTCCTCAGGAGCAAACTCTTTGGACTTGACCCAGGCTAGGTCGCCTACCTGGAACTGCGACGGGCGACGGTGTTTGTTGGCTTGCTCTATCATTTTATGCTGGGCCTTCCTGAGGTTCTCTATTACGGTAGCAATCTCTTTCTCGTGCTGTAATGCAAACTCCCCAGTACCTGGCGGTTGCCTCTGGATCTGATCCTGGTTCAATCCCTCAAACGGTTTACGTGGTCTAAAGGACTTACGCAGTTCGTTGGGAGTGCGACAGGTTGCTAAATGCACGCTGTTGCTATATGCACTAGCTACCTTTGGGAGCATCTCATCCCAGTTGACTTGATGAGGTCGAATATACATTATGAGAACTTGTTGCAAGACTTTGTTCATTTGTTGGCTCGTAGTGCAGGGCAACAACTTTGGCGCATGGAAAACTGGGTAGGTGTGGAGGTGTGCTGGAATGTCTATCGTGTAGGACGGTCCGTCGTCTCCGCCTTTGACTTCTAGAACTGGCCACAGTCCTCTCTATACTGGCAAACAGTTTCTGCAAGATGTTCTCCTCAGGAGTAAACTCTTTAGACTTTTACTTGGAACTGCGACGGGCGACGATGCTTGTTAGCTTGCTCTATCATTCTGTGCTGGGCCTTCCCGAGGTTCTCTACCACTTCGGCAATTTCCTTCTCGTGCTGTAGCGCGAACTCGCTAGTACCGGGCGGTAGCCTCTGAATTTGGTCCCGGTTTAGTCCCTCAAACGGTTTGCAGGGTCTAAAGGACTTGTGTAACTCGTTGGGAGTGCGACAAGTGGCTAGGTAAACGCTGTTATTGTAAGCAGTGGCTACCTTTGGGAGCATCTCGTCCCAGTTGACTTGATCTGGTCTAATGTACATTCTAAGAACTCGTTGCAGGATCTTGTTCATTTGTCCAGTCTGACCGTTAGTCTCTGGATGGTGACCAGACGACATCAACAACTTAGAACCATATACTTTCATAAGTTCCTGCCAGTTCTAACTAGTGAACCGGGTGTCTCTGTCACTGACTATCGACACCGGTAGACCATGCTCACTGACCCAATGGTCAAAGAATTTTTATGTAACTAGATCAGCACGTGCCTCAACGGGCGGGACAAAAACTGCATACTTGCTAAATCGATCAACTACAACCATGACTTGGCTCTTGCCATGCCTACACTTGACCCCAACATCCATGAAGTCAATGGACACCGAGTCTCGTGGTCCTGATGGAATAGGTAAGGGTCTGAGACCCAGCGGGGCTCACGTCGTAGTTTTATTGCGCTGGAATACCTTGCAACTACGCGCATACTCTATGCAGTCAGCTTTCATGTCAGGCCACGTATAGGCACATATCAGGTTGGCTAATGTCTTTTTCCAGCCGAAGTGCCCTTCTGTGTCGTGACATTCTCCTAAGATTAGACTGCGGATCTCTTCGCTGTTGGGAATGCATAGCCGATCTATGATGTTTGTCTTCTCAAACAGTAACCCATTAGTGGTGCGACAGTTAGGCTCACTGGCTGGGTCCTCCTTAACTCTCTTGAGGAGGTCACTATAGATAGGGTCCTGCGCATATGCATCTATGACTTTTTGTTGTAACTCTGACCCTATATCCAGATAGTGAACTATAGCTCCAAAGTAGTCGACTCTCCTACTAAGGGCGTCTGCAACCACATTATATTTTCCTTCGACTGGCTTGAGCTCGAAGTCAAACTGATATAATTCTGCGGCCCACCTGCTAAGCTTAGGTGTCATTTTGCGTCTTCAGCCACCTCAATGCCTCGTGGTTTGAATGGACTTTGAATTGCTTCCCAAGCAAGTAGTGTCTCCCGTGATCTAATGCTTGCCTGAGAGTGTAGAGTTCCCTCTCACAGGTAGATGTCGCTACCTTGTCTGAAGGCAATCTAGCAGCCATGAACTCTAGGGGTCTATACCCATTGCCATCGTCTTGCTGTAGGACAACACCAATACCATACTAACTCGCATTAGTAGTAACAACAAAGGGTAAAGATGGGTCAACTACCTTAAGGACTAGGTGTTTTATCAAGGCCCGCTTCAACTTTTTCAGGGCCGACGTACAGTCTTGGTCCCACTTCCAGATTGCCTCCTTCTTTAGCAGTCTACGAAGGGGAGCAGCGATTGTGGAGAAGTTTCTCACCAACTTCCTGTAATAGTTAGCCAATCCTAGGAACGATCTCATCTCTGTGAGTGTACGAGGAGTTGGCCATTCCCTAATCGCAGCGATCTTGTTGTGCTTAGGCTTTATGCCATCACCATCTAAAACATGGCCCAAGTACAAAATTTATGTCTTGGCCCATTCGCACTTCTTTGCGTTGATCTTGAAATTTGCTTCGCGCAACTTTTCCAAGATCTGCCTCAGATGAGCCTCGTGCTCCCGGAGGGTGTTGCTAAATATCAGAATATCATCTAGGTAGACAACTACAAATCTATCTAACCACGAAACAAATCATTCATACGGCGCTGGAATGTGGCCCGTGCGTTGGTTAGTCCAAAGGGCATGACCATAAACTCATAATGCCCATACCTAGTCTTGAACACCGTTTTGTACCGGTCATCAGGGTGAACCTCTATCTGGTGGTACCCTGACTTCAAATCTATCTTCGAAAGTACTTGCAGCCTTGCAACCGATCCAACAGATCATCTATACGGGGCAGTGGTTCAACATTCTTTACTGTAACGACGTTGAGACCCCTGTAGTCAATGCACATTCTGAGCTCTCCCTCTTTCTTGGGGACAAAAAGAATAGTTGCTTCAAATGGAGACGAATTGGTCCTAATCCGAACCTTCCCTAAGAGCTCATTTAATTGCTTGCGCAACTCTTCTAACTCCTTAGGAGACATCCTATACACTGCTCCTTTGGGAGTCTTACTGCCAGGCTCTTTCTCAGTGCGATGTTGGATAGGACGCAAAACTACTCCTGATGGAGCCTTTGATAGATCTACGTACTCTTCCAACAGCTTAGCAATAAGTGGGTTGGTGGGTTCCTCTTTCTTAGGCTCAGTGACCGGCCTAACATAGGCCACAAAGACCTGCTCCTCTAGTTGCACCTTCTTTACCAATCGCGCGAACGAGGGAGCACTGAGACAACAATGTGCCAAAGGGTTGTCTACTCTTGACACATGGAACAGGCGGGCAATCTTGACACCCCCTGAAGGACTTGGAAGCCTACACTAATGCTCTCTTAGATGCAATGTGGCCCATGTTGCCTCTCCCCAATCCATTCCTATGATCATGTCAAACTGGAGATTGTCCTCTACGAGGAGAGTCAGGGAATGGAGAACTCTTTCAACTTTCCCATCTTTCTCTAGGTGAAAGTACACCTGGACTCCCTCGACGTAATCCTCGATTCGCATTGTGCGATTGTCTGCGAGGATACTGACTACAGGTTTATCTAGCTTTTGGACTTTCAAATTCGGCTCCAGCTTCTTCAGCGCTTTACGACTAATATAGCTATGAGTGGCCCCACTGGCTGTAAGGGCCCCTACCCTACCTTTGAAGACTTCTTCATCTACTAACACTAGTTGCCCTTTCCCATCTTTCTTCATCTTGGCCCAGACTGACATCCTCTCTTTCAGCGCTTCTGCCAGTCCTGTGAGGGAAACGCCTAGAGAGATCCTAACACAAGCAGTCTCTGGACAACTAACTAGGCACTGGCCAGCAACCTTTGCCATAGACACATGTGGGTTGGGAGTTTCTATTTGGCGCGCGCACTCATCTCCACATGGTCTAGGGGTAAGGGTAGTTGCTACCCCTACCGGCGGTTGCTTTTTGCTGACTCTGCAGCAGCTCGCCGGACATCCTTATATTTTGGGCAGTATTTGATAATGTGGCCAGGGTCACCGCAATAGATGCATTGACCCGCATCTATCCTCCTCTGCACTGTTTGTTCCATGCCCAGGGACTCCCAGGGTCTGCCCTGAGGCAGACCAGGGTGCCATTCACTCCGCCTGGGAGGTGATCGATTAGCACGAGGACAGTTTTGCGAGGGACCTTGACCCCTTCCTCCCTCTTGGCGGTTTCACCTGCCGCCAACCCCCTGGCCGCCCTGTCCTCAACCACCAGTGGCCTGGCCCACTTAGGCCCGGCCTCTCCCTCTTCCTTGCGACCTCCCTCCGGCCGCAACAGCAACATAAGTACTCCCCTGGCCTATGTCGCTGTCCTCCTCATCCAGGCCCCACTCAATCTCGCGACACGGGACCTCTTCCATACCACCTTCATCTAGAGTAAGGATCAAATGATCCTTGGCCCTGACTTGGTCTGAGATGGTCCGATCTTTCCACTTCTTGCCTTTATCGAGGTCCTTGTGCCAGAAAGTGGTAACTGGCGTGGACTGGGCCTCGTAAGCAACAAACTCCCTGCTAAGCGTATCATAAGTCATTGTGGGCTGTTGCTTTTTATCGAAGAAATGCCCATGCAGAGCTTCGGGCACGGTAGAATTACTGGACCAGTTGGGGCTCAGTGACCCCATGGTCATGGACGACAACGAGTTCGTCCACGGTGGCCTTGAGTGCCCTTGCACTCTTCCACTGTCATGAGTGGATTGTTTGCAGTTTGTCAGAGACCTTAAGGCCTCTCGTGACATCTGCAAATCGCTCGCGGAGGGCTTGCATAAATTCACTCAAATGAGTGATAGCGGAGTACGCGACCATATCGTTATCGCACTTGGCAGTGCGTGCAAGCGAACTAGCAAAGTTGGATGCTTCATCCTTCACGATGTGGAAAGCTACTAGAACTTCGTTCTGAACGGCAAAATCCTGTAAGTGCAGGTACGAGTTGATGTTGGCTTCCCAATTGTCAGAGTCTTCGCCCTTCTTCCCTCCATAGTGCTCAGGGAACTTGACCTTAACGCGCCCCCTTCGTGGTCGTGCCTCCTCTTCTTTAGGGGCTGCTATCTTGGCACCTTCAATGGCACTAGTGCAGAATCTCTCTGTGCCTTTTATGGCAGCGTGCAGCTCAATGCGCACATGCATCATCATATCCCTTGCAAACTCTTTAAAACCTATGCGCATGGACTGCAACACTATATCATATCCCTTGCAAACTCTTTAAAACCACAGCTGCTCCTTCCGGGCCCTCAACATCACTTTCATACTTTGAGAGAGGATCTCCACCTTCTGTTGGAGATCCGCCTGTGCCCCCAATTGCTCTCGTCGTTCCTCTGTTGCGTCCAACTCTCTTTCGATTGCTTCAACCGCCTCCAAACGCCGCCTCCTTTCCCTCGCAAGGCGGAGTTTCCATTCCAGCTTATGTTCCTCCTCCTTGGCCTGTCGACGCAAGGGGTCCTTCTCTTTCTCTAACTCCTTTATAACCGCATCCCTTTCTGCCTGGGGGATAATCAACAATCGCCTCTTCCTCGTCCCCCAGTACCAAGTTGGCTACCCACTCATTCACCATCTTCTTTATCCTTTCATCTCTCTCCTTCGCGCCACTGGATTCCCCTCTCTTCTCAATCCTCACATTTCTCTGTAGGGGAATCTCCAGTTCTTCTTCTTCTTCTTCTTCAACAGATGCTGCAACTTATTTTTTTTCTCCCTCTGCAGCCGTTTCAATTCCTCCAACTCTTTCTCTTTCTTGGCCTTCTATGCCAAGAGAGCTATCTTTTTTGCTTTCTTTTCCAGTTCTTTCTTCTCCTTCCTTGCTTTTTGCTCCGCCAATATCTTCGTGACCTCCTCCTCTTGCTCCTTTGTGTAAGGAGTGGTCCAGGGACCACTCCTCGTCGTGACTCTACACGAGAACGTGTTCCCGAATCCTAATGGAAACAGGAGATGCCAAAGGGTCCCCCATAGGGAGAACCCCACGAGCAAGGAATACATTGGGTAATCATCCATGGTGATAGGTGCACAACCAGTGGCAGTTCCACTCCTCACCACTTAGACTTACCCACAGACTGACTGACTGACTGACTCTCTAAGGACTACAAAGTCTTCTCCTTTGATCCATCCAGGTTACCACAGCCGATGGAAGCTTTCGCCACCACTGTCACCGAAACTTTCAAGATCCCAGTGCACCATGCACCAGCAATCAATCCCACCTGGCTTTCTTTTTGGATCAGACCGTGTCAACCAGGGTCTCTAGCCTGACCTACTTGTAAGGCTGTCACTACAGGACTCTAATGCTGATCAGGAGGCATTTAAGGAGATCCCCCGTATCTCCTTAGGAATTCTTTAACATCGCAGTCAGCCCGACGTGATCAGCGAGTCCTCTCAACACTTAGACAGCTGGCTGTACAGCCTGCAGCTCGGATTTTGGGCCTACCATGCCACACTGAGCAGCCCGCTGGTCTGTACCGGTCCTTGGGAGGGTTAGGCCTTTGGGATGTGTCAGTCGTCAAACATGGACTTAAGCCCTACTCAGCGCGTGCAGGTTTGGTCAACGCAGCTCTACAGACCACGTGCCTGGGCAAAAGTGACTCAATGCAGAAAGAAGAGACAACAGACTCGGCACGTACCAAGAGGTTTGTGCGCATCCATAAGGCGAGGGGGTAGGCTTGAGGTTTGTTGAGATTATACCAGCTCCAGCTTGGTCAAAATCGTGGTCAACAGCCTTGGCCAACGTTGGTCAATGAACGGTCAAACTTGGTCAACACCTTGGTCAACCTTCCTGGTCAACCTTCCTGGTCAAACTCCAACCTTCGGATATGGCGGCCGACCCTTCTCTTCCTCCGCCAACCTCTCTCTCTCTTCCCCCCGGTCTTCTTTCTTCTTCACCCACTTGGCTATGGTGTCTTCCTTCTCCCTCGTCTCTCCTCCCTCCTTCTTCCTCCTTTCTCTTCTTCGTCACTTCTAGCTTTTTCTTCGTCACATGAGCTTGGCGG
The DNA here is from genome assembly GCA_003427395.1 of Chara braunii. NCBI lineage: Eukaryota > Viridiplantae > Streptophyta > Charophyceae > Charales > Characeae > Chara > Chara braunii. Next base: position 3,207,360 of record BFEA01000053.1, read on the forward strand.
CTATGGCCGCCACCTTCTTCTTTGCGGCTGAACAACCAATCTTGTATCGCTCAACTCTCTCTCTCTCTCTCTCTCTCTCTCTCTCTCTCTCTCTCTCTCTCTCTCTCTGGCATACTGCGCATCCACACGGGCCTGCAGGGCCCGACCAAACGGAAAATAAGGGCCCTCCAGGCCCTGTGTCGTTTCAGCCTAAAAGCCTAAAGAGGAGGGCCATTTTCAGGCCCTCGTAAAGTCGACCTGCCCTGAAACTTAGGCGCCAAACCAGGGTTAAGCGCAGGCCATTTGTAGCCCTGTTTCAAGACAACCTTTGTTTGAACCAGACGGAAAATAAGGGCCCTCCAGGCCCTGTGTCGTCTCAGCCTAAAAGCCTAAAGAGGAGGGCCATTTTCAGGCCCTCGTAAAGTCGACCTGCCCTGAAACTTAGGCGCCAAACCAGGGTTAAGCGCAGGCCATTTGTAGCCCTGTTTCAAGACAACCTTTGTTTGAACTTCAACGCCAGGGTCTGGCACGATTCGGCATGGGCAAGAGCAGCCTCCCAGGCTGGACCAGCACTGTATAGTACCGGTCCGCCCTGCAGGCTGCAGGCAGTTCACGGGCAGTGCAGGAGGCAGTCTTCAGGATCCGGCCGCAGCACTCTGCAGGAGCGCTGCAGTAGTAGTAGCTAGCGCTAGGAGTAGTCTTCAGCGCTGGGCGGTGTTAGGAGCTCAGAATAACGTTGGAGAAAGAGAGAGAGCTGGCGGAGGCCAGGGAGACTTGGCTGTGGCGCCATAGCTCCAGCTTCGTTTCGATGTACCTGCAACAAGGCGCCACCTTCACAGGTTAGTACCTGGCATTATATATATATATATAGAGAGAGAGAGAGAGTTCTTCTTCTTCCTCCTCTAAGTCCACCATCTCTCCCTCACCCTCTCGCTACCTGACTTCTCAGCACCTACAGACTACGAGAGAGAGAGAGAGAGATTTGCGACTTTGAGATTTGACGACATTTGGATTCAGACTCGACATTGGGATCGAGACATTGGATGAGGGATTATTTGGGGCCTATATCGAAGACTTGGTGTTGACGACATTCCCATCTTCCCCCTCTTCTTCGTCTGATCCCCCTCCTCTTTGTCTGTGTATGGCTTGGGACTGGCGCATTCTTCCTGTGTGAGCGCCAGGCCCCTTCACACCATGCGATGATGATGATGTATGTTTGGTCTGCATTGCGACATTGATTGGTCTGATTATTGGTATTTTAGCCTTCCGCTGTGCTATCCTATACTATGTGAGAGAGGTCGGTTCTTGTTCTGGTCTGTACCATTACGGTATGCGACTCTCTCTCTCTCTCTCTCTCTCTCTCTCTCTCTCTCTCTCTCTCTCTCTCTCTCTCTCTCTCTCTCTCTCTCTCGTGCTGGTTCAACTGCTATGGCGGCCCTTCAACTTTGTGGTGCAGCGGCTCTCTTTTCCGACATAGCGGGTTCTTCTTCGCGGCGGCACGGCGGCCCTTCTCTAGCGAGGCGGATCCCCCTCCTCTAATCGGCGCAGCGGCTTCCCTTCACAACGCGGAGCAGCGGCGGGAGCGGCAATAGCAGCGGCAACTAGCTCGTGTGGAGAACCGTGCTATTTCCTTCAGCTGCGCGCAGCAAGGCAAGCGTGCAATATGTGTGCGCTCGAGAAGCTGGTACACGATCCGTCAACGGGCAGGCAGCAGGGCACGCGGTAGCAGACAATACATCGGCGCGCAAGCGTTGACGTGGTGCGCAGGGGCTAGCACGGTAGCGTGCGGCTAAACAAGCGCGCAAAAATGCGCAGGAACTGGCACGCAGACAGGTAGTGGGGGGGCGCGCACGGCAGTAGCAGCGACGGGTGGTAAGCGCACAAATTTTGGCGTGCGATCTGGATATCAGCGAAGCGCACAAGCTGGCGGGCGTGGAGCGGCAAATAGGAATAGCATCACAGCGCGCAGGCGTGCGAAGCTTGGCGCGCGACAAGAGCGGGCGCAGCGGAACAGCGCGCGTTCCCTTTCCGACGCGCAGGTGACAACATGGCGCGTTCCCCCTCCGGCTGACGTGGCGCCTGACACCTCTTCTTGGCCCCCTTCCCTCTCAAGACGATGACGAACACTGCCAATCGCGATGCTGGCGTGGCACTCCTTCCACGCACGATGATGACGACGGCGGCGATCGCGCAGCAACGGGACAGCGGGGACCAGCTCCAATACCAATGCAATCAGACTTGTCTTTCTCAACTCTCAGCATGCGTACAAACAGATGGCGATCAAGCTGGCGACTTTCGCCCACACAAAGCTCAGAACAAAGCCACGAACACAGTTCAGAACTTCAGATTCAAATTTGTCTCGTTCGGCTGTCGCCGGACGCTGTACTCCTAGCAACTTGTTCGTAACACACCCTGGATCTCCCTGGATGTCCCACACTCACACACTTCACACGTACACACTCACACGCATACACACATACACACACTAACACTCTAATCTTGCTGACGTGGCGGATATGGCCGCCGTCTCTCTCCTCTTCTAACTAACTGTCGGCTATGGACGATCTTCCCCCTCTTAGCCCTGTTCACCTTCGGGCACCTGCAGAGCATCGTACACAAGACGCTCCGACAGCGCTTCCGGACGGCTCACAGGCAGAATGAATGAATGGTTTGACACTGCATCTGTATTTATACTTTGGATTGTCAAAGGTCTGCCCGTGGACCCTGGGCCCGGGGTGTACGCAGTCCCACAGGGTACTTGCTGACTTGACAAAGTGGGACCGGGACTGGGTACCGCTGACTGGGCTGAGTTAGACTGCCCACTTGCCCACTTTGCGTTTGGACTGCTAGCTAGGACTCCGAAGGGGCAGAGTAGACTGTTCCTGAAGGACCTAGTCTAGCCTATGTGACATTTCGGTACTGTAGCAGCTACGACCCCTACCACTGCTAAGACTGCTAATCTACGGACCTACTGTTCAAGACCCGACGACCACCCTACCCACAGTCAGCGGTTCAAGCACACACGTCACGGGTTCAAGCACACACGGGTCAACTGGTACTGTACACGGGTAAGGGCGAGGTCTGGGGATCGAGCGCTGGGAACTGCACCTGCTACCAGAAAGGTGAAAACCGTTTCAGCCCGCTTCCAGCAGTCTATATCCTGCAAGGTTACAGGCATACCACTTTAGTCAATTGCTTCACTGCCTGATATTTTCTTGACCTTCGGTCACTTTTGGAAAACTCTGCAACCTTTCGCATCTGTGACTCAGAAGTTTACAATTGGTTAGGTAAAGGCTGACCAAGCCAATGATGCTTAGCTGGTCTTTTCGGATGATCAGCCACACTGGGACTGAGACACAGCCCAGACTCCGATGGGAGGCAGCAGTGGGGAATCTTGGACAATGGGCGAAAGCCTGATCCAGCAATATCGCTTGTGAAAGGCGTTCCACGATGCAGACCCCAAGTTCGAATTTCAAGGTCATAGTCGGGTACCTTAGGGGTCAAGTCCAACAGGCACCCGGTGAAAGGTCACATCCCAGATGCAATGGTTGCGTTCTACAAGCAAAAGCCAGGTCTCATATTGAAAAGTCATATCCCACAGGCAAAGGACACTTCTCCAGGTAAAAGTCGTGTCCCAGAGGCAAGAGTCACATCCCATACTCAAAAGTTCGTGTCCCAGAGGCAAGAGTCACATCCCATAGTCAAAAGTTATGTTCCACAGGTGAAAAGTCGTGACTCACAGACCCAAGCAGCAGCACACGAATGAAAATTCGGGAAAAGTACCAGGCCTTGACATTCTGAAGCAAGCAGGTCGTGGGCATGTGGTACCAGTACCAAGTTAAGCCACAAGAAGCAGAGGCTGGGATGAGTTGAAGCTCACTCCAAGTCAATATAAGGACTGGCCAGCCACACTTTGGACAGATTGCTCATTCGTGATAAGTGTGGAAGTGCTGCTGAAGCGCTTGTGTACTATCTGTGAGTAGCATGCGCGCGAGAGCCCTGCTGTGCAGCGCTGCACGGAGAGGGAAGGCGGCCATAGCCGCATAAGTTAGTAGTAGGGATAGAGCCGAGTAGCAGTGGATGTATTCAGAGTCAAGATTCTCAAGCAGAGAGAGAGAGAGAGAGAGAGAGAGAGAGAGAGAGAGAGAGAGAGAGAGANGAGAGAGAGAGAGAGAGAGAGAGAGAGAGAGAGAGAGAGAGAGAGAGAGAGGAAGACAGAGAGGGAGAGAAGAGAGTCATCTACCTTTGATTAGGATTCTGGTATTGGGTTGCTGTATTCTGCGCTGTTGAGCGCTTGGTGACAGGATCTCTGAAACCGTTTAATGTGATAATTTGTTGGAATTTCTAAGCTGCGCATGTCTGGACTTTACATCTCTGGACTCCAGTGTGGATTTCCTGTAATCTCTCAATGTGTGTGCGTGCGCTCGTGGTGTTGAGCAATGAGGCTCAATGCACGTGAGCGAAGAAGGGGATTTATCTTGTAAAGCTCTTTCACCATCAAATACAAAATCTGGCTATATGCTGGAACCTCCGACCAAGTGACGCAAGCAAAATAATGATAATGAATGTGCTGGTGCGGACAATCAGCAGGGTAGTCATGTGTTGATACATGCGCTGCCCCCGTCAACGACTACACGCCAGACATCCCTGCTTGGGATGATGATATAGTCTGAACTTTTGGCGACACGAAGTCGGAGCTGATAAGAAACCCGAGAAAAGTCGGTCCGTTGGAGCCTTTAGCTCGTCGAGTTATGAGCGTCTTTGAGAAGAAGGGCCGAAGGCTAAGCCTTACTTCGAGAAACTGTGCCACTAGAGTTCGTATTCTATTGGCTAGTGGTCTAGGTCTGATGACTCCAATCAGGAAGTCATCCGCATAGCGAACATAGTGAATCCTTCTAAAATGACTCTGGAGAGCCGACGAACGCGAGGGCCGAAGGTGCGACCTGAAGGCTGCTCTCCGATCGCCACCGGATCTACGTGCAATGCTTGGTTCTAGGACAGTATGCGGCAGCAGTAAGACTGCCAAATGGTTGGCTCAGAACTTTGCTCCATTAGCCCTCAGCCTCCATTGGTGGCATACCACGACCAGCCCTACTAGGAGGACTTTGGTCATGGTTGCCCCTCTGATTGCCAATGTTGTTTCCTGTGGGTTTTTCTCCCTCCACAAGGAGGGTCAGGGAACAGTTTGGGGGGATGGTTCAAGGGGCGGCCAGCACACTGGTACGTGGCTATACTGCTAGACAGTCCTATAGCCAGGTAGGGAGAGGCCCTAGAGGCCGAATTGAAACGGTACCGGTCAGTCCAGTCGGTCCGGTCTAGGTCGTGTCTAGGCTAGGTAGACTATGAATAGAGGTAGGGAAGACTGCTCGGGGCCTTTTGGCAGTTGGTACCGTGTACATCGCTGTTGCGCAATGCATGAACTGGTGGTGGTACAGCGTCAGTGTTCGAGGAGATAGACATAGCCGGATCTTCGAAGCGCATAGCTGGGACCTGCGCTGTTCTCTGACAGCACGCGGGGTTGTTCAGAGGTCCTGGCTAGTTGAAGTCTGCTAGAGGCAAGAGAAGTTGGTGCCCTGCTGAACCCTCCTCAGGAGTAGGGTGTCAGGGTGTGTGGCGCTGCAGCCATAGCTGCAGCTTTCATCCTCAGAGATCATCTTTGTCAGGAGAGGTGGCGCTGCTGCAGATTTCCATCAGGGAGGTCTACTGGCACTTCATCATCATCGGAGACTGAGGCGCTGGTCTTCTTCTTCATCCTCTGAGAGGCGCTTGGCCTCAAAGGCCTGTTTCAGGGTGGTGGTTCCCTTTGGAGGCAATATCTGGGTGGCACTGGTTGTTTCAGGGGCTCAGCGGTAGTGACAGCGGTTACTCAGGGTTGGGGGAAGAAGCGCTGTTCATTTCGGAGCAGCGCATCACAGTTCTGGGGTTATTCTGACAAATCAAGACTCCGAGTTTAATAAACAGTGTTGATACTGTGTGGGAACTATCTTTGCTTCATTGTTTCTTGGATGTAATCTACTCGGCTTTCCTTTGTGACTGGTTGTGAGGATTTGGTGGAGCGGATTGTACTTTTAGTATTCTCTGTCATATCCCATGGTTGAGTCTTCCATCGAGTTTCTTTTTCCTTGTGCGGTGTGATACTCCCATCCTCTCTCCTTCCTTCTATGTATGTATGGGCATACCTGGAAGTCTATGTGAGCGAGTGTTGGTCTTCTGACGACAAGCAACCAGGTTCATAACACACTGCTCTCCAGCAGCATGTCGCTTGAGTGTGCTCCGGCAAACTGAATGTCCTCAGCTGACTGGCCCAGCTATATACCACTGGGCCTGGCTGGATGCCCTGAGGTCCGCAATCAGGGCTATCCGATCTAGTGTCTGATCGGTGGTCCTGATTGCAACCCCAAGCTCTGGTGCTATGATCTGGCCTAAAACGGCCTGCCAAGGCCCGTACCCGACTTCCAAGCCATCGTGCTACTGCTGCTGGAACTTGAGGACTGGGCCAGGCGCAAACGACAACCACCTGGTCCATTCCTAACTACGGGCGGAACTGAACCTGGCCTACCTCGGCCTGAATCGAAATTCGTTGGATACAACAAATGAAGAGTCTGAAACAACACATCTGAGACAAACAAAACTTAGCCCCAACGCAAATCAGCAAAAATAAATAAATAAATACGTAAATGGTGAATAAAAGAAAGGTGAATGGGACAAAATATGAACCTAGGCCTACAGAGGTGCCCGTGGCCCTCCCGGTTGCGCAACAGGATGGATGCATGGCCCTGACGGGCCTAAGAAGGACCCGTGTAGAAGCCCCAAGATGCTCCCCCCTCCCCTCCTTACGAAGCTGAGCCGTGGCGAGGGTGAAGCTGACAATGTGAAGGAGACATCCGGTGCAGTGGCCTAAAGCTCTGCACACATCAGCTAAGCCGAGGATGTCGCTTGCGTTTGTTGTTGCTTCTCTTTATCAGCCAAGGACATCCATTGAATTGGCCTAAAGCTTTGCACGGGTCAGCCAACGGTCTGCCTTGTGGCTGCCGTAGGAGAAATGGAGACGAAGTACTCCTTCGGCTTTTTGTTGTACTGCCGATTCTGGATGATATTACCAACCTCCTGAAACCCATCAATGGAGGGAGGGTCTTGGGACCGTCGCTCAGGGAAGTCCTCTCGCTCCATCGAAACGATAGGGGAGAGTTTAAAAGCACGAGAAACCGGTTGGACGGACAAGTGGGCGGGAACCTCAACGACCAACGAGGGCGCGTCCTGGTGGTCACGACCACCTGAGATGATTCGCCAAGGCCCCATCCATTTAGGAACGAGCTTGTGAGAGATGTCTTAAGGCTAAGCTCCACGACAGACACCTGAACGAGATCACCCTCGTGGAAGACGCTGCCAATTGGCCTATCGACTAATGCGTTGTTGCATCTTGTGCATCTAGTCTTGTGCCTTGACAATAAGCTCTTGCATCTGATGGATGGCGGCACCGGGTTCATCGCTCGCGCTTTCTCAAGGAATGATGGAGTCCAAAGGAAATCCGGTTGGCGAGCCATGCTCGAACTCGAACGGGGAGATGCCGATAGTTGGGTGGATAGAAGAATTGTATCCCAACTCGATAGTGGGCCACTTGACCCAATCTTTTTGGTAGTGACGGATGAGTGTGCGAAGAAGAACGTGTGCAGGTTGATGTGCTCTCTCCATTTGACTGTTGGATGGCGGATGACTGGAGGGAAGTCCCCATCGCGCTCGTAACTCTGGTCCAAAAGTTGGACGTTACCCAACTGGCGAAGAATACATCGACTAACCTTGTTGCCTTTGTGTGAAAACGACAAGGCAAGAACATTGCGAACTTAGCAAACCAATTCACCACCATCAGGATGTTATTGAAGCCAGACTTATGCTTGGGGAATGACCCAATGATATCCATGGCTATTGATTTGCGTTGTTGTGATGGAACTGGTAAGCGCAGCAACTCTCCAAAGGGGCGATGATTGCAGGGCTTGCAACAACAACAAACCTTGCAAGACACGCGATAGTGGGTGACGTCGTTGATAAGGGTGGGCCATGGAAACATTGACAAAGTCGACCCCCTGTGCGATTGACGCCGAAGTGTCCCGCGGAAGGAGTGTCGTGGAACTTGCCAAGAAGTCGGGTGTATAAGTGTCGGTCATTCGGCACATAAAGAAGATCCTTCCGCTGCAAATGAAGAAGCAAATACCCATCTTGGATCCAATAGCACGAAGGTAGCGGGTCCGGAGACGAGCATCGCACATAGATGTCGCGAAAGACGATGCCGACTAGCCGCGGATGAAGTGTCGTCTCAAGTTGTCCCCGATGTCAAACTTGTGGTAGACAGCGAGGCAAAGATCCGAACACCGCGAAAGAGCATCCACAAACCAGTTTGACGTTCCTTGGATATGGTCAACGAGAAAGTCAAATTGGTCAGTGTATGCCATCCAATGAGCAATAGAGTTATTAATGTTGTCTTGGGACTTGTAAAACATCAACGGGTTATTGCCCATCACACCCACTTGAACTGTTGTCGGTTGGGAGGCAAGTGCCCCCACCGTTTGAGCGCTTGGACGAAGGCCAACAATTCCCTTCTTCCGTGTGTCATTAACAGAATTGGCGACGGGTACTTTCTTGCTAAAGTACCCGACGGGGTGTCAATCCTCGCCCTCATGTTATTCGAGGATGGCCCCAATTCCATAGTCGGACGCATCGATGGTGACACGCGTAGGCAAAAGAGGGTCAGGGATATGCAAGACCGGTACGGATAGCAAAGCAAGTCTGAGAGCCGTGAAAGCTGCCCGAGACTCATCATCGAAGTAGAATGGCCAGTCCGCGCATTGGAGTTTGGTCAATTTGGTTTGAAGAAAGCCTTTCTGGAACGATTCGATGTTGGAGAGTCAGCTCGTCGTCGACAACGGTGTCTCCTTGAGGCTCATTGGGCGCCGAGTAGACAACGACTCGGTTGTACTGCGTTCTCGCGATGCGGTTGTGACACTGTACACAGATCACCTGTAAACGTGACGATCACAGTGACATCACTTTCCCTTGGTCAGGAATGTCGAAGAAACACTGATGCCTCCACCAACACCATCGCTTCATCACCTGCCCTTGAGACCGTTACTTCCACCGCAGAGTACAAAGTCTGTGCTGAGGAGCTATGCAAATCGTTGTAGATCGAGACTAAGCCATGGATGATGGACCTGTAAAAAACGCAGCGATGGTCGTGGTTGAAGCAGTCGCAGAAATTGCTTGTTCGATTGTGAAGCTCATGGCGATGGCTGATGAGAAAAGGTGTCAGGATGAGAACAGGTGGATCAAGCTTATCTTCGTTATCTGAGTCGGATGGTGAAGAGGAGGGTAGAGGAGATTCCGATGAGGGAGGGAGCAGATGACGATAGGAGATATGACAGATGATAGGAAGAGAGCTATGGCTTCCGCCTACGTCGGGAGCGATGTGCACAGTATCGTTGCCGTTAGGGTCGAGTTCCTCTATGAGGAAGTAGGAGTCAGCCTTTGGTCGCGCGCTCACTTGCGGAGTTGGACCAGGTCCCCTCGCTTATATTAGATTTGTGGGCCAGCATTTCAATTTTGGACTTCATAACTATGGACCTGTCTACCATGACCTGGTTTCATCATCCCCTATCTTTTCCGAGCTAACGTTAGGATAACCTTTTCCATCAATTCCCAATACCGCTTGTCGTTGGCTTTCATCGACGATCACGTGTCTCAACCCCGATGTTTGGCATTTTCCGAGGAGCCTCGTATAGTGACACATGGAATATTGTTGGTCCGTAATTGAAAGGGGGTTGACCTCATCGATTCGTGAGGGGTGGCCCCGTGGATCCTAGCAATCTCATAGACAATTTGGGACCATTGAGGCGTGTTGTTTGCGGCGAGATTCTGTCGAAGGGTTGTTTTAATCATGCAATTGGCATTTTCGGCCAAACCATTGGAACGGGATATGTGCGGGGCCGTATGTCGGAGCGAGACGCCCCTTTGCAACAAAACCTATTTTACCTCACTCTTAAATTCCGATGCAATCAGACTTATCTTCACCTCACGTTCAACATGCATACATGCAGCAGGCGATGACAATAGAAACTTCCACAAACGCAGAATCAGCAACAGACTTGAGATGGTGCAGTGCACCCACACAAAAAGAACTCAGAGATACGGCCTTCGGCCAAGAACTCAGCTCAAAACAACTTGTCACATCTCATGGCTATGGTGTCTGAGCGCCAGTCTGGAATTCCCACCCGAACACTGTATCCATCATCAGACACGCTCACACGCACGTACGCACACAACACTTGGATCTACCCTAAATGTTTGCACATACACACACGCTAACTACTAACTCGTCACACTGGCAGATATGGACGCCGTCGTCTTCCTCCTCTCTAGCGGCTATGGCCGCTTGTCCTCTGACCACCGGTGAACTCAGTGCACAAGTCACTCGAGCAGCGCTTCTTCGTAGTTCCCCAGATAATGAGTGAATGACTAATTGCTGCCTCTATACTGTTTTGTTTGGTGGTCTGGGCCTGCCCGATGTCCCAGGCCCTCAAGATGTGCAATCCCACTTTGGTACTTGATGCAAAACGGACTGGATTGGGACTGCCTTTTCATGTGCCCCTTAGGGGTTGACTTGGGACTCTTGACCTTTCAGAGATTTGATGGGCTGCCTCTACTAACTTCGAGAGGTCAAGTTGACTCTTCGAGAACTACTCTAACCACAACCTACTGACCTTTCAGAGGACATATGGCCAGTTGACCTTTCGAAAGGTCAACTGTAAACTTGTCGTTTCAGGACACCTACAAGCGACCCTAAGACTTCTAAACAGTAGACCCACGGACCAAATCCACGTGACCCAAGCTGCACACATAAAACATTTGTACACGGTTTTAGGGACAGGTCACGGGTTCAAAGCACACAAGGTCAACGGGCAACTATAGAGTGGGCTAGGGAAGGTCCGGGGATCGAGTCCTGGTATCTGGGATGTTGGGCAAACTAGGTGAAACCCTTTCTCTCCCGCCGTCCTAAATTCGAGGTCCTCCAAGAATTCTTTAATCCAAGGTAGGACCTTGACCATTTCTTGCTCTTTCGTAAGCATGAACTACATTGGGAGCGGTTTCAAGAAGTTTTGTTCAAGTGAACCATCAGTCGTCTTCAGGTTCCTAGTAAGCAAACCTGACTTTGTACTGCTTCTGGGGACGACCTGTACCTCCCGTGCGAAATACATCTTCTAGTATTCGGTCTGTCATAGGTGCCCTCCATATCTGGCGGAATCATAGATCTCTGTAAAGGAAATTGTTCACTAGTGACACGAGGCAGCAACTTTGATGCATGAAAGACCGGATACGTATGGAGGTGAGTTGGAAAATTTTTATCGTATATGGTGGTCCATCCTCTCCAGCTTCGACTTCTAGGACAGGCCCCGACCCTCTATATTTGGGAAGAGCTTTTGTGGGATGCGAGTGTCTGCGATGCTTATTCACTTGTTCAATCATGCGATGCTGGGCTTTTCTAAGGTTTTCGATCACCTTTTCAACTTCCTTCTCGTGTTGGAGAGCAAACTCTCTTGTACCGGGAGGTAACCTCTGAATCTGGTCCGGTTCAATCCTTCAAATGGCCTACGTGGTCTAAAGGACTTACGCAGCTCGTTAGGAGTTCTGGAAGTAGCTAGATGCACGCTATTATTATAGGTGCTAACTACTTTGGGAAGCATCTCATTCCAATTCACTTGATCGGTTCTAATATACATTTTGATTAACTGCTGCAATATCTTATTCATTTGTTCGGTCTGGCCGTTTGTCTCTGGATGACGACCTGACGACATCAACAACTTAGAGCCGTAGACTTTTATGAGATCTTGCCAGTTTTGGCTGGTAAACCTTGAGTCTCTGTTACTAACTACTGACAGTGGTATGCCATGCTCACTTACCTAGAAGTTAAAGAACTTCTCTATAACTAATTCAGTCTTTGCCTCTTCGGGCAATGGTATGAAGATCGCATATTTGCTAAATCGATCTATTACGACCATGACTTGACTTTTACCATTCCTGACCCCTGTATCCATGAAGTAAATGGAGTTTCTGGGTCCTGCTGGGATAGGCAAATGTCTTAGAAGACCTAGGGGTGCTCTTGTCATTATCTTGTTGCTTTGGCAGACATCGCCGAGAAGGTCGGGCCACCAAAATCACTCGCGAAGTCGGCCAATCGTGTGATTGACTCCAAAGTGTCTGGTGGCAGGGGCATCGTGGAACTCGCCAAGAAGCCGTGTACGCAAGTGAGGATCACTCGGTACGCAAAGAAGGTCCTTCCCCCGTGTGTGGACAAGCAAGTACCCCTCTTGGATCCGGTAGTGAGAAGGTGTCGGATTAGGAGAGGAGCAATTCACGTACTTGTCGCGAAACTCGGGGTCGGCTTGGTAGTCGTGGATGAAGCTGTTCCGCAGGTCATCGTTGATCTCGAAGGTTGAGTAGACCACTGTCGAGCGCATCGGTCTGGCACCGCACAGGGCAGCGCGGGACCCTCCCGTCTGCGTCACGCAGGAGTCGGTCTAAATCCTCGTCGCGAATATATATGGAGCTTCCGCAAGCCGCTCCGGCCGAGTGCGCCAGCCATACCTCTCGCGAGCCCCTACGACTGGATAGGGCCTACGCGAGACACGACTTATCTCCACCTTACGGGAGCTGTCACCTCCCTTCGGTGGGCGTATCCCCGCCGAGCTACCAGTCCACAGTACGAAAGCTAATCAGTTGCAATCGCAGAGGTGGACCAGTCGAGGGCATTTCTCGTTCGCTGTAGCATAGGGGGTACGCGCTGTATTACGCCTCCATCAAACCCGCGCGCGAACCGACATCTTGGGGGGTTGAAGTCCCAAGCGCGACTCGTCGCCGGTCGACCAGGACGCATCCCACACGCCACGCGCACACCACTACGAAGAAACATAAAAATAAAACACACTCATACACGCACATACACGAAACGACACAAAACAACAACGCGACACCGCTCCTAGTCCCTCGGTAGCCATCCCATAACTTTCTGATGCGGAAATCGGATAGGCGTCGCGCGCGAGACTTAGTATAAACCCGCGCGGACGCAGGGCTAACTCATATCGATTCGCAATGCAAGCTTACGCAAGCAGTCGCGATGATGGCGTACTATGTAGTGCCCATAATCAAGCAGTCCCTCGTGGATCCGATTACCGCTTATGACACTCAAGTGTCAGACTCGAAGTATCGTGATAGTCTAATCCCTCACGATATTGCACGACTGAAGGAATAGCCGTGCTCTCGCCACGAGACCTCCGGCCTTTGGCCTGAGAGTCTCGGCAGGTAGGGCAAATAGGCTCTGCGCGGGGGAAAGTTCCTTCCCTGCAGAGCCTAGGGCTTGGGATGTCCTGGACAAGGACCTCGAATCCCGGCCCAGGACCAACGTCCGACTAGGAATTTATTAAGAAGCATACAATCAGAAAAATGGGGTTTACCCTTTCTTTTCTTAACCCCAACCCCAACTTTTATCCTTAATATGCGGACCCCTCAGGCCACACGAACTTCCAACATAGGTACACATATACTTATATATATATATAGGGGGATAAGTATGTGACGATCACTTCTCACAATCACAGTGGGGCTCCTCATAACCATATGTATATGTGTGATCGCAGGGCAGTCAAATCCAAAATCCAAACCACAGAACATACCTGCAATCACATCAAAAGTCAGACAAAGTCCATGCACTACACGGAGTCAACCCCAACCACTCTCTATACTCATACCCCTCGCTTTAGCCATGCAAGCCCCAACCTCCTGTCCAACCAACCATAATTAAATACTCAGTACCTTTGTTAAATGGCCATTCAATAAAAGTCTGGGTGAAACCTTAATAAATCAATAAAATCACCAGGGCTAAAGCCTTTTAGGTTGAGTATTGAGGGTGAGTTGGAATTGAGTCGTAAAACAACGAATCGACAACTGACCTGTTATCAGTGATTACAGAAGGTGATCCTCGTGGGATCAAAGCTGAATCTGGTCCAAAAAATCCTGAATCGAATTGTTCAAAGGAGGACCTGTAACACGAAACAGACCAATGTTCAGGCTAAACTTATAAGCGCACAAGGAATAACTCCATACCCTGTTCTTACAGAAATCCTCCTGATAACCAGGCCTTAGTCTATCCCTGCGCACGTGCCCAAGAAAAAAAAAGAAGACCTTTGGCATCATCTTCCCTACCCATGGTGGATCGTCAGAATCGCCACCTGTCGAAATATAATCTAACTCCTCTAAATTAAGAAAATTTCGGCAGTGCTTCCCGTAGGCAAAGTGCCATTGCAGAATTTATACTAGCCTAAAAATCAAACTTTTGGATTCCAGAAAGTCAAAATTTGTCTAACTTCCAGAATTAGCAAAACTTTGGCAACACTTCCTTGAGATTTATACTAAGTCAGATATGAACTCAAACATAAAATCTGAGTTCTATTAGGACAAAATTTAGCCAACTCCTTAGATTTGTAGAAATTTCGGCAGCGCTTCCCGTAAAGAAAGTGCTATTCCAAGATTTATACAAAGCTAAGTCCAGAATTTGAAATGACTTTGATTTTTCCAGGTCCAATTTTGTCTAACTCCCTGAACTAGCACAACTTTGGGCAGCACTTTCTTTAGAAAGGAGGCTTTCTAGATTTTCACTAAGTCAAAAAGTAAAAAAGGACTGGATCCTAAAAAAGACAAAGTTTTGACTAACTCCTTGGTTTTGTAGAAATTTCGGCAGCGCTTCCCGTAGAGAAAGTGGCTTACCAAAATTTATACAAGACCAAAGTACAACAAAAAGATCCCAAAAAATGCAGAAATTGATCTAAGTAAAAGAAAAATCTCAGCTCAGAAAATGCAGGAATTGAAATTAACTCCTATGGCTCTAGCACGTGGCGGGCAACTAAAGCAACTACCTATCAACTGAAACTTAGACTAAGTAGTGGCATCACTTAGTCACATGCAGGCCAAWCCACAAAGGTAAGTACTCTCATCATCCCCAAGTCAACTTAGCAGACAATAGTTCATAGTCTTTCAATGATTTATCCCCTTATACCCAGATTACATAGGGCATAAAGCTAGACCACCCAAACGTATGGAACATGTCTAGCCAAGCCATGAAGTATACACAAACAAAGGGCACAACAACTTTTCTCTTCTTTGGGCATGTGACTAGGCCACCCTAGCCGCCCTGAACTGTTTAAGTATCCAGAATTTATATAATTAATTGTCTGCACTTAGTCTTTTGAGGTAACATATAATTGAGCCGATCATCTTCAGCTCAAGACTTAGTCTGCCCCTTCGTACCACAAGTTTATTCTTAATTTATACTTTCTTCCATTGGTGATAAGCTATAGTCAAACCACCCAAACTTATGGAACCCTGTCTGACTAGCCTGTTCATAGATAATATAATAATAAAGTATAGCCAAATTCTAACCTTCTGGTTCCAGCATGTACGAGGCGTTGGACCAAGACCACCCAAACTTATGGAACATGTCTTGATCCTCAGCCTGTTCATTTCTCCCAAAACCAAAGCAGAAAGAGCTTGAGCCACCCAAACTTATGGAACATGCTCAGACCTCCTCGTCCAGGAACTAAAGAAACTGACAAAAACCCCAAGTAAACAAGGCGACCAAGCCACCCAAACTTATGAAACATGCTTGGTCTCTGAAAAATCAACCACAGTTAGCCCTCACAAGTCAGAGCAATCAGACCACCCAAACTTATGGAACATGTCTGGTCCTCCAGGCAATCCAAAAATAAACATAGCACTGGACCTTCCCAAACTTATGGAACTGGCCTAGCCTTTAGTTGACCCAGTCAAACTTCATGCAAAACTACCTTTCTCCCATCCTTCCCCCAGATGCAACCCCACAATCTGCTTTCAGCCAGACAATGAAACTGAAACTGAAATTGTACATGCATTCCTTTACTTAGTCTGGTTATGTCCCGAAGAGAAAACAAAAATCATAGGGACAGGTATACATACGCCAATCAGACTACAGGGGGATAGGCAAACATGGGTGTAGTGGGTTATACAGATAGAGATAGTTTACCTGATGGTTCCCTGCCTCCAGAACCTCGCCTAGGTTCCGGCAGAGCTCCCGCAATCGGTGGGATGACTCCCCACAGAGTCTTAATGCGGACCTACGGGTTGCAATCCCGCCTGCCACCTTCCTCTCGGAACTGGATTAGACTTAGAGTAAGAAGGGCAGAAGATAGGGATTTCAGACTCTCGAGATACAAGAAGGGGACAACTCAACTCTTAGGAGAGGGCCTTGATACCTTCGTTCGCCTGAGGGCCCAGCAATGGCAGCCAATGCATCAGCTTGGTCCTCTTCTGAACTCGGTTGCCGAAATCAATCCCCTGACGATCTCCTAAATCGCAGCACTAACCCCCTATTCGTCCAGTCTGATCACCTTCCCAAGTCTCAACACCTCTCCTCAGCCCAATCGCGGCCGCACAGCAGCCTGAAATAGTCAACAACAGCCGGCGGCAGTGTGCAATAGCATACAACGATCAACAGTAGACAGCAGCTCACCCACAATCAACGGGAGTAGCAACCTGTTTGTGCACAGCATGCAGCAGCAGATCATGTGGTCAGCAGCAGCCAGCAGCAATACGCAGCATAGGCACATCAACAATTCGCCAATAGCAGCATCCAGCAGCGGCGGTCAACAGTAACAGCAGTAGTCCGTGCCCAGTCCGCAGTAGCAGCAGCTTGTGCACAATACGCAGTAGCAGCCCGTACACAACCAACAACAACTCGTAGCGATAGTCTGTCCACAGCCCGCTACGGACAGCAGCAACTATCGAGCTCACCTGCATCAGCCTCCACCAATAGAGTTGTACACAGCCAAGGGCAACATCAGCATAGCACTAACAACCTTCTCCAGAACCCACAGTCGTAGCGATGGTCAGCAGCTAAAAGCAGCCGCAACCTGCCTGGAGCGGCCAGTACGAGCAGCGGCTAGTGGAGATGGCACAGCAGCCAACTCAACGCATCAGTAAGCAGAAACAATGCGGCCAGGTAACATGCCGTAGCCGACTGTAGCAGACTGTAGCCACCATCAGGACTAGGCGAGGCGCATGATGGTGTTGGCCACGATACTGTGGTTAAAACTTCGGTCGCCCGCTTCATCGACCTGACAAAAAAAACCAGCGTCCCTGCCAGTTTCCCACTGTTCCGCTCGCACAGCAGCGTGGTCCCCTTTCGACTAATTGGTCACTACGCAGCCAAAAGGCCAACTTTCAAGTAGAGCACGCCCTTGTGCTGTACTCGAGGTGATGACGAACTGACCTAGAAACTTCAGTGAAACTGCTGCCTGTTGTAGCAAGTCCGCATGGCCACAAAGTACAGCAACAGGCTCCGACAGCAATCGCCAGAGTCACCACACTGCCTATCGCAGTCCCTAGCGCAAGCCACAGCAACTACACTAGCGTAGCAGCAGGGCAGTCTAAGGCTGACATTCACCAATCGGATCAGTTACAGCGGTGAACAACAGCCAACTGGCTCCACCGAACATCTCAGCAATAAAAGTACAGTGTAAACACAACAAAAGCGGAGCCAGGCCGTCGTACCATGCTCTGCGTACTAGTGACCCGGCGACCTTGGTTGCAATAGTAAGCCGCTTTGCCGGAAAGCACAGTGTAATAGCCCCCCTTTCTAGTCATAGTGTCTCATTCTCAACCTGAGCTGTCGTTCCCCAGTTAGACAGGCCTGTGTTTGAGCAACACCCACCCTCAGTTTGCTCAAAATAAATGTATATTGTTGTTTCAGTCATTTGTTGCGGTGATACCACGCTGGTTAACCCCTCAGTTCATCACTTGATTCATCCCACATCGGTGCATCCTTTGCTAAAGGCCGGCTATATGCACGAGCCGACCGCACGACTCAATCGGCCATTAGGAAAAACCACAAGTAGGAGGGTCATCGACATACTGAATCAAATCGGCCACATCTCATATGATCCCAAGGTGCCGAACGAAGTGAAGGGTGCTATGGTCACGACTGTGCAGGGCGGCATTACGACGCAAAGGCCGACGAGTGTTATGCTTCCAACGAGCACTGCAACTCCTGAGACAGCAGGTGGGAAGGTGAAATGGGTGCACACCAATAAGAGCATCAAATAGTACGACATCCTAGCTTACTTGATGAAGATGGAATCAGCATGGACGCGGCGGTCATGAGCAAGTCTGTGATTGCAGATCAAAACATGCTTTGGGTTGTATAACCCGTTAGGCCTTGACTACCTTCCTAAGTTGTGCCAAATGAGAATGAATCTTCCGCTAGAACGCGGAAAGATACATTGGAAATTCCCACGTCATTCCTGCACAGCTCTAACCGCTGTTGCCCCCCAAACCAGCCTTCTATTGCCAAGACAACCATAGACATCGCCCTCGCGACGACTCAAAACTGTAGTATAGAGCTTCCTTTCCCTAGTTTCGATCAAGGAGCGGCCTAGTTTCTGCAATCTTCACCTTCATCCTCCATAGCTCCGCGCAGCTCATACAACTGATTCTGATAGTACCACTTATCCTACGCGAAATCTAACACTGCCATCAACTTCGCCCGACCTTAAAACCCCAATTCCGACCTTTGTTCCGCCTGATTCCGCCAAGAAACGAGTGAGTTATGGTTTATCTGTTGCGCCGTATCTCCTTTCCCGCCACCTTCGCGCAACAGTCTTCCCTACTTACTCACTATCTACTAATCCTTCCGCCATTCTGACCCGATTAACCGGTTCACCCTAGGCCAGAACCCCAGGTTTACCCCTTTCCCCTCTCGATTCCGTTCAGGATCGAGAGCGCCACATCTTCTTGACTAGGCCGGCTTCTCCTTCCACCATCTCCGTCTGCACCCGACGTTGTTTCCTGTCCCGGTTCATTCACCTTTATTAGTGCCCCGTCCCTCCGTCTGCGCTCGCCTTGCCTGCGCTTGCCAGCCTCCCCTGCTGCTTAACGCTGCCTGGCCGGATTCCCTCGCTCTCTGGCGCTCCGCTCCTCCTTCTGCACTCACCTTGCCTACTTCGTCATCGATTCCTACAGTCACCCACGCGGTCTCCGCTGTGAAAGCGCTTCCGCCCAGCTCATGCAAGAATGATTGAAAGGTTGGGCGAGGTGCCTTGGTTTATACTTCCGTTGGGCACCGACCTGCCTCTTTCCCATCGAGCCCTGGGCACCCACAGTCCCATATAGCCCCCGCCGACAAGGCTTTGAGAGATCGGGACTGGGTCATGCTGACTCCGCACAAGCCGACCGGGACCGGGCACCGTTGATTCAACACAGGTGGAGTTGCCACTCGCTCAGTCGCCCGGGCCCACAGAGGGCGGTCTTTGACAGATCGTCCCCGGAGAGTCATCGGTCCGACCCTTCATTACTGTAGCTGCTAAACCTTGACCCTTCGGACTGATGTGACCGGAAAACTGCAACGGTTAGGCCTACGTCACAAGTCGCAGGCTCAAACATAAGCAAAAACAAAAAATAATAATAAGAAAGCGACAAGGGCATATCAGATTAGTAGAAGGTGAGCCCTCCGCGACATCTCTCTAGGCTCCTTCCAGGTGGGCCGTAACCGGGACTCCTCGGCAAAACCAAAAGGGATAGTCATGTGGGACCCTCAACCCCTTAATGCCTTCAATGCTCGACTGCTCCTGCGCCGCCCTCCGCTGGCCTCGATCCCCGTACCTCCACCGTGATAGTCCAGTGTCGTAACCTATAGGGCTAAGCCCAAGCCTAGGATCAACGCATGCAGTATCCTATATAAACGGGTGCTGCACAACCCCTAGGCCCAGGAAAAATAGCCCGGCCCTCATTCCTTCTTCCAACTAAGCACGCTGTCACTAGGCCTCTGCACTGGCTTGCCCTCTCGCGTCGCGACTACCTTGCGCCCCACCTCGTACGTCAGGCCTATCAGTGGTCAACCGTCCTAAATAAAAACAAACCTTTTATTCCTAATAAAAAAATCAGGCCGGCCAACTAGGCCGGCTGCTTAATCAAACGGAGGAATCACACGCGCGCCTCAAGACTGCCTGCCCACTCACGCTCTACTCTAGTCAACCACCCTATCAATGTAACCCTAACAGACTTAGCCGCGACTCGTGCGGTACACTTAGACTTTTAAACTTACTTCCTGTCACTTGCAAAACCCAGGGCGGATACCCTTATCAGGGTATTCGCACCGACACCGCGGTACAATGATCTGGACGTTGTGAAAAGGCATCCGCAAAATGGTTCGACTTCTCGGGAATGTGATCGGGAAAGAAGTCGAAATGGTCGATGAAAGCCATCCATCGAGCGATGGTGCTGTTGACGGTGTCTTGGGTCTTGTAAAAGACCAACGGATTGTTGTCCGTTACCCATCGAAATTGGCTTCGACCAAGGAGGAAGTGCCACCACCGCTTGAGCAAGTGGACGAAGGCGAGGAGCTCCTTCTTGCGTGCATCGTCAATTGAATGCACGACGGACACTTTCTTGCTGAAATACTCGATCGGGTGCCAATCCACACCATCATGTTGCTCGAGGACTGCACCAATGTCATAGCCTGGCGCACCCGTAGTGACGCGTGTAGGCAAAAGCGGGTCGTATATCCGCAAGACCTACGCAGACAATACCGCGGCTTTGAGAGCCAAAAATGATTCCCGCGCCTCCTCTCCGAAGTCAAACGACCGATCCTCGCATTGAAGCTTGGTCAAGTAGGCCGCGATCTTCGAGTAGCCTTTGATGAAATGCTGATAGTAGTCGGCGAGACCAAGGAACGAGCGAACATTCGTGACGTTCCGAGGCTTTGACCACTCTTGGATCGCTTGAATCTTGTCCGTTAGCGGACTGATGCCCTCCGGTGTGACAAAATGCCCAAGTATTCCAGCTAATGCCGGACAAATTCGCACTTGTCGCGGTTGGCCTTGTACTTGGCGCGGCGGAGCGTCTCCAACACTCGTCGAAAATGCCCAAGATGGTCCTCCAATGTCCGACTATAGACGAGAATATCGTCTAAGTAGACCAGCACGAACCGGTCCAACATTGCACGGAACTCATTGGTCATTGCCGCTTGAAAGGTCGTCGGGGCGTTGGTGAGGCCAAAAGGCATGACCACCCACTCAAAATGCCCGTACCGCGTCTTGAACGCGGATTTGTAGCGATCATTCGGCCGGATCGAGATTTGATGATATCCTGATTTCAAATCCAACTTAGAAAAATACTTTGCGCCGCCCAATCGCTCAAGAAGATTGTCGATGCGAGGAAGAGGCCCCACATTCTTGACGGTTTGCTCGTTGAGCTTGCGGTAGTCGATACACAATCGTTGATCCTTGTTCTTCTTCCGGACGAAGAGAACCGGTGCTCCATATGGGGAGCTACTAGGGCGAATTCAGCCCTTGGCCAACAAATCGTCGAGTTGTGCGCGGAGGACCTCAAGCTCCTCCTCGCTCATCCGATAGATGCAACCTTTCGGCGGCACGACACCGGCCTCAGGACTGATCTCGTGAGAGATCGGCCGATCTGGCACCACACCGGTAGCTGGCTCGAAGATGTCAGCGAACTCGTTCAGCAACCGCACCACACGGGGGTTCGAAGACAAGTCCGTGGGTGAAGAGTCGGCTACCGCGACGGTCCGTAGGAAACATAGGCCGATCTCCTCGTGCTGCTCGTAAGCGCAAGTCGCCCGGAATGATTTGGCCGTCACCACTTGGCACGGAATCGAAGGGTGCGGTAGAGGAATAGTACACGCCACTTCCGCGTCGAAGGCGTCGCGAACGCTAAGGGTCCGCCGGTGGAAGTTGACCGTGTGATCCGCACTTGCAAGCCAAGGTATTCCCAGAATGATGTCGAAGTCCGTGTCGAGAATATCGAATGTCACCGGTTCGCATGCATGAGGTGCGAAATAAACCGGTACGGCCTCGATGTATCGGTCGAGAAGTTGCTGGGTTTTCCCATCCGCCAACTTGATCGCCGTCGGGTTTGCCTTCCTCCGAACTTGTGCGCCAAGGCCAACCCTTTGCATAAAGGATTGGCTCATGAAATTGTGAGACGCGCCGCTATCCAGCAAAGCACTGCAGGACACTTGCCCAACCTGGATGCGGACATACATGAGCGGTGCGTTGTGGTCATCGTACCGCTGCGTGCGAAACTCGCGGGCCACCTTGGTAGTATACGCAAGCATGTCCCCCACCGCGACTTCGTCATCCGTCGGCGAAGTTGGTGGTGCGGATAAGTAAGTGTGGAGATGAGCGCATAGTGTTGCGCATTGCGGTCCCGGCAAGCGGCCTGTGGTCGGGAGAGGAAGCCATGCAAAGTCCTCGGATGTGAGTGGGTCCAATACCTCTATGTTGAACTCGCGCGTCGATTCCTGTGAAGAACCACTTGAAGACGATATGTCGCCGTTGCCGTACGGAGAAGAAACCACACACACGTCTTGTCCTTGAGCTTGAGTACCCAGCGTAGGAACGAGCCGGGCAGCGTAGTCCTCAAAAGACAATAGAAGAGGAGGACTATAGACTTCCGCATGCGCCTTGGAATGAAGGCCAGTCACTTGCGAAGAGACCGGTTCCGAAGGCATTGAGAGTGTCGTCGAGTCACTCTCGGCGGTGCTCAGTTTCCCTATTTGCCCTTGCCTTTCAATGGGAGGCCAGTGTCTCATGGAGATCGCAGTTGCACCATAGGCAATAGCGGAATGTCGTGCGCGCTTTGAATGCTTGCTCGGAGATGCCGTATTGGGACCAAGGGGCTGGAGCTGCTGGGCCGGGCCCAGGGCTAGATGAGGTGTGTGTCTTCGTCTTGCCGTGTCCTCGGCCTCTGCCGGGGCGGCCACCTTCCTGGGCGGCTGCGAGTCTGTCCCCTTCACTGGCAGACACAGCCTCGCTGGTTTGGTCAAACGGCGTTGCTGCTGCGACCACGGCCACTCTTGGCCGGTGCTGGTCCCTGCTCGGGACTGCCGCAGACGAACGCAGGTTCTTAGCCTCCTTGTTCGTAATGATGATATGCGCGGCCTTGTCAAAAAGTTCCGCCGTTGTCGTCAAGGTGTCCTCGACGTGAGTCAGGGCATTGCTTAATGTAGGACATGACCTTGAGATGAAGTAGTGGCGGATGGCTTTGAAGCCCATCTGGATGTCTGGGATTGACGTCAAGCGTTGGTACTCGACAATCCAGTCGGTA
>BFEA01000053.1:3233389-3252819 GCA_003427395.1 Chara braunii
GCGAGATAAACGACAGGTAAGAAAAGAAGAAAAAAAAACTGTTCCCTTCTTCTTCTTCTTCTTCTTCTTCTTCTCTCCTCCCTGCCTCCCCCTCATCTTCTTCTCGTTCCTCTTCTCTCCTCCTCCTCCTCTTCCGCCCATCTTCTCTCCTCCTCCTCCTCTTCTCTCCTCCTCCTCCCCCCCCGCACCCAGACAACCTGTCCCCCCCACAAACCAGATTTTTTATTGCAGATTTGGGGTCCTCTCGCCGAGCACAGAAGGACCCCGCTTTCAAAAAAAAAAAAAAAAAATTCTGGGCTGTTTTTTCTGCCCGCCCGGTTTGCCCGGGCGRCCCACCCGGCCCCGCCCGGCCGGGCGGCGTCCGTACTCAGGATATTCCGAATTTCTAAGTAACGGAAAATGCAACAGGAAATCGAAATTTTCGAAAAGAAGAATATTCCGGATTTTTAACAACGAAATTTCGAAATTTCAGAAGGAAAACTAAAAATGGAAATTTCAGATGTTGCGCTACAACAGAATAGCGAGAAAACAAAATCCAAGAAAAGAAAAAAAAAATCGATTTTTGGCAGTAAGGTCAAAATCGTGATTTTGGGGGCTAACTAGTGTGCTCTAATCAATCAATAAAGACTAATCAGCTACCTAGTCCCCGCACACGTGTCAGATCAGGTTGTCCTGATTCACGTGCGGCGTTCCGATACCAACTGTTACATGCCCAGATAGGCGATGTACATAATAACCAAGGATCCGCAATGTGATAAAAAGGACGGAATGGACAATGCAGTGCAAGTAGAATCTCAACAAGCAATGTGCATTCTGATACATACAAAATGGTGCTGAATAGCGCAGGGAAGACTTAGATACAAAGCCTGACCTGACCGGGACTGACCTCATTCACGTAGCACAAGGTAGTGAAGCAGAATGCTAGAATGCTAATGACTAGCCCAATCAATGTTTGAACGCAGACCAACATACATCGTGTCCATCACAAAGTGTGAAGGAGCCTGGCGCTGTACGCAGGAAGGAAGCGCCAGGTCCAGACATACACAGACGAAGAGGAGGGGATCAGACGAAGAGGAGAGGGAGAGATGGGAATGTCGTCAACACCAAGTCTTGTCACAAGTCCCAAATAATCCCTCATTGCAATGTCTGAAGTCCAAAAAGTCGGGTCTGGATCCAATGTCACCAAGCTCTCTCTCTCTTCTCTCGTAGTCTGCTGATGCAGTGAAGTCAGATGATGAGAGGGTGAGAGGGAGATGGTGGACTGAGAAGAGGAAGAAGAAGAACTCTCTCTCTCTGTTACGAGCCAGGTACTAACCTGTGAGGAAGAAGAAGAACTCTCTCTCTCTGTTACGAGCCAGGTACTAACCTGTGGAGTTGGCGCTGTGCTGCAGGTACCTCGAAGACGAAGCTGGAGCAACGGCGCTGCAGGTAGGTACCCAAGGTCTCCGCCCAATCTCTCTCTCTCTAGTGCTATCCTAGCTATGGCGCCCAGCGCTGGAGACTACAGCTACCTACTGCGCCCAGCGCTGAAGACTAAGGCTAACGCTACCACTACTCCTGCAGCGCTCCCTCCAGAGTGCTGCTGCCGAATCCTGAAGACTACTACTGCCTCCTGCCTCCCGTGAAGTGCATGGGAAGTCCCTATGTACTACCTCGGCCTGCCTCCTGACTGCCTGAAGGGCGAGCCAGGCCGAGGAGGCTGCTCTTGCCAATGCCGAAGTGTGCCAGGGGCTGGAGCTGCAGCCTCTGCTGAGGCTGGCGTGGGAACAGGCTAAGAATAGCCTGTTCCCGAAACCCTGGTTCGGTGCCTGAGTTTCAGGGCCGATCGTTCTGATGAACGACCAAAAATGGCCCTTTGTTTCAGGCTAAAAAGGCTATTGCCATTTTTAGTCTGAAACGACACAGGGACTGTACGCCCCTGTTTTCAGGCTTTCGGGCTGAACAGTCACGGGGCCTGTAGGCCCTGGTTTTCAGGCTTAAAGCCTGAAAAAGCCTAAATTTCAGGCTTTCAGCCTGAAGGACGCAGGGCCTGGAAAATGGCCCTCGTGTGCAGCCGCAGCATGTAACAAGCATGGAGAAGGGTGTTGAGGAAGTCGGAGATCAATTTGACAGCATTTCCCCACTCCCCATGGGGTCAGAATGATCGCCCAGATAAGAAGAAGCTAGGGGAACTTCAATCGGAATTTGTGAAAATAGAGACGTCAAATTGAGAGGCGAAACTAAGTAGGTGAGAAATAGAAGTATTAGCAGGAGATGCTGGTAGTGTTTTTTTTAGACTGATCATGGGAATGCAGTAAGGGTGATACGGCCTGTGAGGCTGCTGGAACGACCCTCCCTGCACCATGTCTTTCGTAGAGTCCTCCTGCTGCGTGACTGGGCGCTCCCAGTAAGCTTCCTGGCCAGCAGAAGCCCTCTGGGAAAGCAATGGGTTGGGGGGGGGTCGGATCGTAACAGCCCCCCCCCTTGAGTAGGTGACTCGTACCGCAAGGGCTGTGATGACTCTTCTTCAACACTGTTCTTCTTTGTACTCATGCTTGTCGGTGATAAGCAACTGGACTGATGCCCCCCTGAATAGAAGGGGCCATTGCCTTTGTCAGAAAAAAAGAAAAAAGAAAAGAAAAAGAAAAAAGGAGAGATGTCGAGAAAGTGCCAGGCGGCCCAGCTCGGTTCGTTGAGCACATAAGTGGTACACAGGAGGTCGTGGGTTCGATTTCCACCAGCATCTATTCGACTCCCCACGACCCCCTGTGTGGTGCACGTCGAGTTCACCAACAGAGAAAGTTGGCTTGTCCCTCCTGGCTGGTTGTGGAAAGTTGCTCTTCCTTTCCAGCCTACACCAGGTGTTAGGAGCTTGCAAGCTGCTCCCTGCACAGAGCAGAGGTCGGGTCAACCCATAACTCTCAGGACCGGCCAGCTTGTCTGCACATATATTCATTGAAAAATGCAACTGGACTAAGAAGTAAATAGGTAGGCAGGGGAAGCAGCATGGATTTGGAACAAAGTGCGCGACCTATGGACCATCCTCTTCTCATCACCTCCCCCGGACACAAACCCCCTGAACATCATGCTCTTATCTAACAGTACTAACAATCTCAAAGGCGGTAAGGAAATCTGGTTCCATTTACTCAGAAAGCTGGCCTTATGGGTAATCTGGAAGAGGAGATGCACCAAGACGATCGAAGGAACCAAGGTTACAAGAGAAGAAATGTGGGCTCTACTGCTGAGGATGACTAAAACAGAGATTCGATTCAGATGGAGAGAAGTGACATCGACAACGAAAGGCAGACGAGAAAGAATATCCACAAAGAGACAGAAGTTCATAAGAGACTGGCTTCTAACAGGGAAGGATAGCCACTGTGGTGGACAACAGAATGGTTTGGAAGAAGTGGCATAACACAAGGACAGGGACTCAGTGAAGAGCAAACTGAGATTATAATCTCAACAGTATAGACAACTCTCCTCTTTTCTTGCTTTACACGTATGATCTGACAGAGACACTGTAGACTCTGAGAGGAAAAGTGGTAGGGCAAGCTGACAAGCAATCTTCCTGATAGGGAGCAATCAATGCTGCTCAAGGTTCCTTCGGCCAGACCGAAGGAAGCGTGAGAGTGTTCACCATGTATTTCAACTTTTGACTTGCCGGTGGAAAGGAACCGGACTGACGCTCCCCAGAATTTGGAACAAAGTGCGCGACCTATGTACCATCCTCTTTTCATCACCTCCCCCGGACACAAACCCCCTGAACATCATGCTCCTATCTAACAGTACTAACAATCTCAAAGGTGGTAAGGAAGTCTGGTTCCATTTACTCAGAAAGCTGGCCTTATGGGTAATCTGGAAGAGGAGATGCACCAAGACGATCGAAGGAACCGAGGTTACAAGAGAAGAAATGTGGGCTCTACTGCTGAGGATGGCTGAAACAGAGATTCGATTCAGATGGAGAGAAGTGACATCGACGACGAAAGGCAGACCAGAAAGAATATCCACAAAGAGACGGAAGTTCATAAGAGACTGGCTTCTACACGGAAGGATCGCCACTGTGGTGGACAACAGAATGGTTTGGAAGAAGTGGCATAAGACAAGGACAGGGACTCAGTGAAGAGCAAACTGAGATTATAATCTCAACAGTATAGACAACTCTCCTCTTTTCTTGCTTTACACGTATTATCTGACAGAGACACTGTAGACTCTGAGAGGAAAAGTGGTAGGGCAAGCTGACAAGCAATCCTCCTGATAGGGAGCAATCAATGCTGGTCAGGGTTCCTTCGGCCAGACGGAAGGAAGTGTGAGAGTGTTCACCATGTATTTCAACTTTTGACTTGCCGGTGGAAAGGAACCGGACTGACGCTCCCCGGAATGGATATGGAGCCAGGACCATAAGGACCTGTTTTAATTTATTAAAAAAAAAAAAAAGATAGGTAGGTAGGGGAGGTTATAATGAGAGAAGTATGTAGGGTAGTTCGTTTTTATAGAAAAAAAAGAAATGTCAAGAAAGAAAGGGAAAAAAAAAATCGCTGTAACCAACCTATTTCAGCAAAGTCAAGGTCATAAAGCCGCAATTCCCTAGTTCCAGCCCTCTTCAGAATTCTGCTAATCAACCAGAGAAGAAGATTTTCGGGATTCCAACTGCAGAAAAAGACGGAGAGGAGAACACAAGAAGCGGAAACGATCGGATATTTGCAGCAATAATTTCGAAAGACTGCAGTACTGCGAGGCCACTGCCTCAATGAGCCCCATTCAGCCCCATTTTGGAGCAAGTCGGCCGCCCTAAGTGAAGGCAGGCTCGAGGAGGCCCTCAGGGCCCTATTTCAGCCACTGCGCAACTAAGGAAAATTCAGGCAGTTGCGCAGCGCAAGTTGGTTGAGAGAATCCCGGCCCTGGGCCGCCTGTGTGAATGTATGGAAAGCAGGCCCTGGGCTGGATACGGGTACTGGGCCAAACACAGGCCAAAGGCAGTTGAGTGCATGCAACCACCTCAGGCCCAAGGCCTGTTCTCGTATGCGATGGGCCTCAGGCTACCGGGGCCTACTGGAAGCTTCCTGGGACTGAACGAAGGCAGGCCACTTCGATATAGCAAAGGGCCTGCCTCCGCATTTGGCATTCGGGTGCTGGGCAGGGAAGGAGCAGGCAGCCATAGCCGAGCTGCGCTGCTGTAAGCTGGGTGTGGTGCAGGGTGGTCCTTGGGTGCAAGTGGCATCTGTGTGTTGAGGAACGAGGTTGTGAGTGAGGCGAGAGACATACCTGGTGCTGGAAGCGTGAGACCTTGGTCGCTGTATGCTCGTACTCCGGGAAAGCTGTTGACGTCATCTTTCGGCATTGTAGTCTAGGCTAGATAGGATCTGCCATCTGTAGTCTGGGCGTCGAGCGCCGGATAGGATATCAACATTGGTTCTTCATTGGTGATGATGATGAGACTTTACCAGCATTGTCAATTATGAGCTCTTGGTGTCTTCTTATTTGGTGAAACTCGTGATGCAATTCTGCTGTTGGTTCGAGGTCACAACTATCTGGTCTTGTGTATATGATGCTGTTTGATTGCTGAAGTTCGCTATTGCAATCGGCATCAGGTCATCTGGTGAGATTATCTATGTGGTTGGGGGCAACTATTTGAGGTATGTTGCTCTTAACCTTATCTACCCTCTTCGACACTCCTTACCGTGAGGTTGTGTGTTCCTTCTTTAGAGTCCTCTCATTGTGAAGTATCGAGTGCGCTCAACCTTGAGAGTCGGCAATGTTCACGTGGAGCATCTGGGAGAAGATGGGCGGAGCTTTCTGAAGGGCCCTGGACGAAGCACTAGGTCACGGTCACCATGCCAACCCACCGGGAGTAGAGCACGCATGCTTTGCTGCTTGTCCTTTGTTTGGCTTGCTCCGCTGTTAGATGGATACTGAAGGGCAGGCCAGCCCTAAGTGGGAGACGAGAACCGGGCGTCTTTAAATAAACACCGACAGGGGAAATCATTGGCTGTGATCGTCGTCCTGCTGTGACGTAAAATAATTCCTGATGACACTTGGGGGCGGTTGTTAAATTGCCTCTGGATCAGCCAATGATTGTAAGGCTACGCGAGGATAATCCAGTGCAGGGCTGGCCAGCTCAGCAGATACTCGGGGCACAGGGGTGGGCTGAACACACCTTTTAGACACACAACGCTCTCCGGATTGCTCAGGGACGCTGACGTCAAGTGACATTCAAGGGAACTAAGGGAGGGGTAGATTTCAGGTGATAAGTTCGAGAAAAATTCCATACTGTCCTATCCACACAAATGATTCTATTTTTATTGATTAGTTAGGTGTACAACCATTTGACATCTGACAGACTGCATAATTAGAACTATATCTGTTCATTGTGCATTCTGTTCGCGGACTAATCAGGCTAAAAATAGTTTCGTTTGTAGGAATCTGACTTACCTGTTGACCCCAAATGTATCTACTCTGAAATAGCCACCAATAAATTGGTCTGTGCACTACACTGCGGTAGGCACCCAGAGTGCATTAGTGCAGATTGTGCACAGTGTTGTAGCTTATGAGTGATGAGGAGGACACTAGAGAGGACGACCGGATCTTGCGATCGGCAAGGCGCCCAGTAGCCCATTTGGCATTAGGTCCAGAGGGTGACAGACATATGTTCCGCCAGCGTAGGGAAAGGTTGCAGCAGCAGAGGAGGGCTAGAGCCGCGGAGGCTAGCAGGGCACTCATAAGTGAAGCCGCAGCTTCGAAAGCAATGGCTACCTCTGCGCAGCAGACTTCTCAGGCAGGTAGTGTAGGATCTGTAGGGTCAACGGTCGCGCAGACCCTGCGTCAGTCCACTGCGTAATGGCAAACCAGCCAATAGTGTTGACTCCTGATGAGATCGCCATACAACAAGCAGCATTGCAGGAGGCATAGCTACAAAAGGCTTTAGGAGAGATAAAGGCAGAGAAGGAAAAGATGATTAGAAGAAGAGCCAGGATGCAGCGGAGACAAGCGAACGTTAGTGAGTTAGAGGAGATGGACCTTTGTGTGTGTGTGTGTGTGTGTGTGTGTGTGTGTGTGTGTGCGTGTATGTGTGTGTGAAGTTGTGGAGAAGGAGGGGGGAAGAGGAGAGGAGCAGCGAAGGGTGAGCGGGGGAGGAGGGGAGTAGCGGAGGATGGGCGGAGGAGGGGTGGAGGGGAGCGAAGAAGCTGTGGAGAAGGCGTCGAGGATGAGCGGAGGAGGGGTGGAGGAGCAGCGGAGTAGCGGAGGAGAGGTGTGGAGAAGCTGCGGAGGATGAGCAGGGGAGATGGAGCAGGTGAGCGGAGTGGGACGTCTCTCTCTCTCTCTCTCTCTCTCTCTCTGTGGAATGGGTGGGTTGTGCGTGGGATAGCGGGGTCTGGTGACTGAAGAGGTGTGGAGAGTGAACAGACTCCGGAGAGGAGGTAAAGGGAGAAAGGTACTAACCTGAGCGGTTTTTCCGGTAGAGTGGTTGAGGCGTCTTGATTGATTGATTGATTGGAATTTGGGTGGTTGATTGATATGGTTAGGTGTGTTGATTGATTGATTGATTGATTTGAAAGGGTTTCACCTAGTTCACGCGACAAATGCAGATCCCAGGGCTCGATCTCGAGACCTACCCTAACCCTCCTGTACCACTACACGTTGACCTTGTGTGTCTTGAACCCGTGACCTGTCCCCTAAAACATATGTTTGGGTTTTCGTGTGTGTAGTCGTGTGGTGTGGACTTGAACCCTAGACCATAATGTTAGCAGTCTTAGGGCCAGTTCGTAGGTCAGCCCTAGGCATAGCGAAGGGTCAGTCAAACGTAGCCTAAGAAGTTCTAGAAGTTGCTTCTTGGCTCTTCGGAGCTGTAGGAGTCCAACGTCCGTAGCTGAGTCAACAAGGGAGAGTCCAGTCCCAGTCTAAGATCCAGTCCACCTTGTCTAGTCAGCAAGTACCAGGTGGGGCTGCACACTCTTTGGGCCTGGGACCGAAGGCAGGCCAGACCACCGACAAAACAGTATAAATAAAGAGGCATCACCAAGCCATTCATTCATTCACCTGTGAGCCATGCGGAAGCGCTGCTTATGCGCCTTGTGCGTTGGAGGTCTGCACGTGCCCGACGAAGAAGAGGGCGAGCGACCATAGCCGCTAGTGGAGGAGGAAGACGACGATGGCCATAGCCGCCCAATTGTTGACATCCACAGATAGTGTAGTGAGTGTGTGTGCGTGGACATTCAGGATAGATTCTTGTGCGTGTGAGTGTGAGTGAGAGAGTGTCTGATGGTGAATATAGTGTTCAGGTGGGAATTCAAACTAGCGTTCAGCAGCCGCTAGATGTGACAAGTTGACTTAAGCTAGGTTCGTGGTCGAAGGTCATATCTCTTAGTTTTTTGTGTGGGCGCTGTGCGCCATCTCAAGCTTATTGCTGATTCGGTGTTGAGGAAGTTGTTTTGCCATCGGTATCTACATGTATGCATGTCACAAGTCAAGTTGAAGACAAGTCTGATTGCACTGGTTCTCGTTGTCTATGCCATCACACCAACCGCCGCAACGTAGAAGAAGACAACGACGCGAAGAAGAAGAGAGAGAGAGGGATGCCCACGAAGAGGAAGAGACAGTCTGCCATAGCGGACGGCGGCCATAGCTGTCGAGCTCGGAAGAAGTAGACGATCGGTGGGACGTAGGAGGAGTTGACGAGGGAGAAAGAAAGGGATAGAGAGAGAGAAAGACAGAGAGAGAGGGGTGATGAAGGTGAGGGGAGTCGGCCATAGCAAGCTAAGAACGAAGGAGGGTGAAGTTCATGAAGGTGACAAACGGAGGAGAAGCAGCCATAGCCGAGTGTTGACCGACGAGGTTTGACCAAGGGTTGCCGAGCTTTGACCGGCGAGGTTTGACCAGGGGTTGATGAGTGTTTGACAAGGTTTGACCAGAGGTTGACGAGCATTGACCGGCGAGGTCTGACCAGGGGTTGATGGGCGTTAACCGCCAAGCGTTGACCGGTGTCGTTGACCAACTTGGAGTGTGGAGCAAGGAGCGATATAATCCCTTCAAGCCCTGGCCCTCGTCCTTGTGCCCTGGGATGTTGCGCACTCACCTTAGTACTTGTTGAAGAGTCTGTCATCTCTTTTTGGATTGAGTCACTCTTGTCCAGGTCGATAGGCTCTGTGGATGCAGTCTGATACAGGCTCTGAGTGCCTGCACGTGACTTAGTAGGGGTGAGGTGTATTTGATGTTGGACAACATGGGAAAACACCCCAAGGACCAGTACCGACCGGGAGGTTGCTCTGGGCGGTACACTATACCTGAACTCCAAGCTGCAAAGCGGGTGTCCAGTCTGTCTAAGTCTTGAGAGGACTTTGGTTGTGATCGTCGTCCTAACTGCGACATTAAAAAATTCCTGAGAGTTGTGGGGGATCTCCTTAAAATGCCTTCCGAGTAGCCTACGCCAGAATCGTGTAGTTGACATAGAGTCAATCTGAAGCTGAAGCCAGGTGGGATGGTGACTGTGGTTGCGAAAGCATCCGACGGTGATTGTGGTTGCGAAAGCATCCAAAGGCTGTGGTAATCTGTGACGCGGAGGAGAGACCACTGTAGTCTTATAGAAATCAGAGCTAAGAGGTGAGGTCTACGTGTTGAGGAGGGGAATCACCAGTGATTGTGCCCCTACCAACATGGTGACCTCTAGGACCGGAACTAGCACAACCCCATATAGTAAGGCACAGGGGAAGAGAGCTGCTGCAATTCTCCGCGAAAAAAAGGGAGAAGATGGAGAAGAAAAAGTTGATCCGGCGGGCCAAGAAATTGCCCCTGCTGGAAGAAGCAGCAGCCAAGAAGAAGCAGATGGAGGAGAAGATGGGAAAATGGAAGAAGGAGCAAGATGCAAAGTTGGTTGTTGTGTAGGCAGAAGAAGAAGAAGAGGGGGTGTTGCAGAGAAGGGGGGAAGCGAGTTTTGGTATGACCCCACCAAAAGAGGTGGAGGAGGCAGTAAGAGAATGGGTGGCTAATTTATCCCTGGGAGAAGAGTTAATGGTTCCCCAGGCTGAAAGGGAGGCAGTAAGAGTAGAGTTGGAAGGAGAGAGGGATCCCTTGCGTCGATGAGCGAGGGAACAAGAGAAACAACCGGAGTGGAAGTTGCGCCTTGGGCAAGAGAGAACAAGGCGCTTGGAGGTGGCAGACTGCATGGAGAAAGAATTGAAGGTGGCAAAGACAAGACTGGGGAAGATAAGCGAACAAACCGAGTTGGGGAAAAAAATTGACACTCTAGTTTAAGACTACCGCACACTTGTTTCATAGCTTTCAATTGAGTTGCAAAACCTACACAACTTACAGACAATCCTACATTAATAGCAGGTCGGATTCTGTTCCGTAGTGTAGAGTACATCCTAACCGCACAGCGGGAACAACTTAGACATATCCGCGAGCACAATATAGCACTTGAGTCCGTACGAGTCAGATTCCAGGATTTTGCCCACGATATGGTGACTTATATCATGAACGAATTGCTTAACGCGATTGGGTGGACAAAAAAGTTTTGTACAGGTGCAATAGAGGGTGCCAAAATAGCAGCCCCCAAGGAAGAAGAGGTCTGACCCCACCGTGAAAGGGTCAAGGTCTGTTTCCCCGAGCCATACAGCGGAAGGAATGGGGAAGACTTTGACAATTGGGAAGCCAATGTCAAGTCATATATGTATCTACAGGACGTTGCCCCCGAGGATCATGTCTTGATAGCCTTTCAGGCTCTAAGAGACGAAGCGACCAGCTTCGCGAGGTCGCTCACATGCGCAACCCATTGTGACAATGACATGGTCCAGTACTTCGTCGTCACCCACCTCACTAGAGCAGAGCGCTACCAAGATCCACAGGATCTTGGCCTTCAAGATGCTGCTGGCCTGATGCCACTGCAGAAAAAGAATTTCTGGGGTGGCCTGAGATCTTGATCAGCCATCGAGATGGCACTGTAGTGCAGCCCCCTAGCCCGGGGGGTCTTCAAGATCCTCAACAAGCTGCCACGTTGTGAGGAAACTCGGGGAGGGGCTACCTACCGTTCGCTGAAGCCATGGGCTACGCTGCCTGTCACTTCGCCACGCCCGCTTCCAAGGTCCTCAGCGACCGGCAGGGTGCACAAGGTTTGTAATGCCCGTCTCGTTGCCTCTCGAGGTCGCTAGGGAGAACAGTTCCTGTGCGCCTCGACTGAGCTCGATTCCCAGCGATCATCAATACTAACCGTGCGCCAATACAAGACTTTATTTACTGCGATCAGCAAATACGACTGCAAGTGAAATCAAGACCCTATTCATTGTGATCAGCAAACGCAACAGCAAGTGAAAACAAGTCCCTATTCATTGTGATCAGCAAACACAGCAGCAAGAGAAAACCAGTCCCTATTCATTGTGATCAGCAAGAGCAAAAGCGAAACAGAACAAGGCCCGATTCGATGAGGTTGGAGAAGGTAATCACACGTCAACTCAAAACTCCGTCCATAATAAAAAAAAAGAATAAAATAAAAAAGGGGGAAAGTTTAATTCCCCTCCAACTTTATCTGTTCATCCCAGTCAGCTCTCTCTCTCCCACCGCTCTTACTTCCTCTCTCGCACTGTCCGAGTCTCCGCCTATTAGAATCCTTCACGATCACCCCTGGACAAGATTCGCGGGGAGCAGTGGTTCCCCCCCCCCCCCCAACTGTAGTAATTAACTGAAGATGCTGTCTGTGGAGTCCTTTGCACATGGAATTCGACAGCGACCTGCTTGCCAATCAGTCCATTTCAGTCCGGCTGATCGGTTAGTAACTCAACCACACTGTCTCATAAGCAGACACCTTCAGCCACATTCTGACTGATTTCCCAGACATCCAGGGGAAAACTCGATCCGATTTGTCGTCTGTATTCAGCGGCTGCAGAATTGTAAAATAAACTTGGCTTCTTTCTAGTCACACAGAGCTGTTTGGTCACCTGTTCTTCCTCCGGCGAACGAGGAGGGCATTGATCTCTAAATATTACAACGGTTCGGTTATCCTTTCTCTTCATCCTTGTCATGGGCAGCGAGCTTACGCCGACGTAGCTTCCAACCCTCTTCGGCTGATGGCCTCCAAGTTACTCAGATCGTGAGGGCCAGTCGCCGCATCTCCAAGTCATGTATTGATGTCCCGCGCCTCAATAACCTCTGGCCGCCAATCGCCTCTCTCCCTCATTCGCTATTCTCTGCGCTTTTCCACACGGGATGCCCCCACTGCTATCGAAAGCTTCATACTATCCAGTCTTTCTTTGTCCTTCACGTCTCCCCGCATGACCGTTCTAGTCGGGCAACCTACTGCAGTCGGAGGGCTGAGCACGCCTGCTCACGATCGAACCCCCCCCCCCCCTTTTGATCGAGCTTGACTGCAGTACACTGGTCACTCCTAATACCTCTCTCCTCTTTCCCGCTCGGTCACGCGAAGCGAGCCCGCCAAACCCAATCGAGTCAGTCGAGGGGCTGCGTACACCTCGTACGCGGAATCCCCGTTGTCTGCCCCTCAATCGGTCTTCTCCCTGTCCGCGCGCACACCGCGCACACCTCCTCTATCGCGCAGTCTCCTTTCCCTTCCGCTCACACTGTGTGCGCCTCTCTGACCAGTCGCCAATCGGGCCTTCCGTGCCTCGCCTCGAAGTGCCAGTAGTGGGCGGGGTACACCAGGCACATTGAATCCGTCAACAGGGACATCTATCCTGCCCCATTGCTCCTCTGAACGGAGTGCGCTAGGCACACCACCTGCACGCACCGGTTCCGCTCCCTCCCTAGCCGAATCACACTGTCCAGGTGGGCGGCGTACACCCGACACACTCTATGAAAAAACTGTCCCCCGTACTGATGACTCTCTCGACTATATCCAGTCCAAGCCCAAGCGTCAATCCCCAACTGTGTCTGCAGGCAAGGCCCAGGAAAATGTAGTTCTTCGGTGGGTACTATGGCCTACCCGCACCGTCCAGAGGGTCCAACGGTCTTGAATCCGTGTTACCGGCGGTAGAGCAACTTGTTCCTGAATCTTAAACATCACCCCACGTTGCACCATAGGTCATCCGTACGAGTAGAACAGTCTCAATCTGTAAATAGCAGTTGTACCAAGATCGTGAGTGGTCCGCATGTAGCTGTACTATTCCAGACCCAATTGCCATACCAAGGTAGCAGTGTGGAACACTCGGCCCCATTGTCATCTCAGACAGTGCAAGTAGCGTGCCCGTCGCCGACCCAGTAACAGTACCAGACTGATGCTGAAAACCATACCGGCAGCAAGCGGCCCGCAACATTTCCAGACGTATCGCCGAACCATACCAACAGCGTCAAGTGTCCAACCAGCGAGCATACCAAGGCAGAAGTATCGAACCTCAGCCAAGTGGCGTGCCAAACAAACGGCCGCGCCGCACCCGTTCTGGACTAGTAGTCGTACCAAACCAATGGAGAGCACCATATTGTCACGAAAATGCGGTCACGCCATACCAGCGCCATGAATACCAAACCTGTAGCCATACTGAATCTGAAACAATCGCTGTAACCCGTTTTGTACCAAGCCGAACCGGAAATAATACCTCGGAGTTGCACCGATGCCAATCCAGAACCGAGCCTGAGACAACTGTACCATGCCGATGACTAGCCTGAAATAATCATCCGGAGTCGCCGTGGCTCGTACCGTGTCAATGGCGAACCAATACCGGTCCTGAAAATGATACAGTGGCGCGTACCATACGGATACCGGACCCATACCGGACCTGGAATATGAAGGATGTCGTACAATAACGCATTCCCGTGATGGTGCCGACCCTGAGGCATGTCGATGTCAAGGTAATACCGTCCTTGAAATATATTGATCACCGTAGAATGCAACAACTCCATCATGGTACTGAACCTGAATAAACCTTCACGGACTATTGTAGCCTGTACCACCCCGATGTCGGACCAATACCAAACCCGAAAATAATGCCATGACGTTTACCACACAAATGCCAACCCAATACCGTCCTTGAAATACGTTGAATACCATAGAATGTCGTAATTCCGTAATGGCACTGAACCTCCCCGAACCATGTGTCCGGACCGAAGAGGCGGCCACACCGACACAACGGAGCCGTGCGGCACAATCAAGTAACATGGCGGTGACACCACGCCGTCCGTCCACCCCGCACTCATAACACACAGGTTGCCGTGAGGCTAGAAATCAGGGAAATCAGGTAGGTCATGCAAGCAATCTCAATCGCCAGAAAATAGAGAGAATCGTTGGAAGAAGAATGAATAAATAATCCGGGGTTGGATCCATCCTCGAATAATTTGAGCAAATATTAGTCAGTCATTCAATAATTGTGGGTTTTCTTCCCTTTCATCATTTTTAATTATTCTTCTTATTTCTTAAATCTATCATAAAAATTAATGAAAATAAAGGCAGTTTTATTAGAAATAAATTCTGATGGAATTCAATTAAATGACGAAAAACCTCACGTTCTCTTTTTCTTTCACAGTTTTGTTTCTTTTTCTTATTTTTGATTCTATTACCGGAAATAGCAAATAATGAGGGCGATTTCTTTAAAATTAAATACCGAAGAAATTTAATAAAATAAGGAATATCCCATTTTTCTCTTTTTTTCTTTTGTTCTTAATTCTTTTTCCCATTTTAAATTTTAATATCAAAACTAATGTTTTTCAAGACTTCATTCCCATGCGAGTTGGGCAGCTCAACAGGGCCACGCCAAGGCCTATTCTCAAATTACCGTTCCGCGGCCGGTTGTTTCGGAAACAGGCTAGGAGCGGTGGAAATAGGATAGGCATCGGCGCGGTAGAAGACGTAGTCCCTCTCGCCAATTTGGAGGGTTAGTCTCAGCGGTCGACACCCAATTTCTGGGGTGGTCTGGGTACCCCTAATTTTCCCCAATAGTTCGGACAAAAGTCCCAGTCAATCCTCTCTCACACAATTTATCTAAGGGTCAATCTGCCGGAATTAAGGCGGTCGACTGACCTTCGGCCGCCCGACAAACAAGCCCGGACCTCCTCTTGACGCCCCCGTCGAGCCCGCTCCACCATAATCAGACGAATCGTATGAGATTCAGACTGACCACATGTGCGCGGCTATGTCTACGCTTATCTATCTGGTGCTTGGGTTTTGTTGAAACTCTAGGACTGAGAGGATGTCTCTTCCCTCTTATGTCGCAGTCGTTTGGGCTCTGATATAGGAATATTTCTCGATTTCTTCCTTCGCGAGGATGGCGGCGCAACAGACGCGCCTCCTCGCCTAATGCGGACTCTACGCTTAGGTCTTCGTAGCACGAAAAGCCATTTCCTTTTCTTACCTAGCGTTAAGCCCTTCACTTTCCTGGTCTCTACTCTTTTCCTCTTCTTCGAACTCTCACCTATCTTGAACCGCCTCGACGGTCCCTCATCTGACACCTTGGTCTTCCCTTTACCCTTGGGATCCGACAACGTCTGCTCCGGAGTAGGGGGTTCCCTTGGCCTAAACAGTTTCAGTCTAGCCCCTGCCACAGGATCCTTCCACTTAGGCCCATCTAGCTCAACAATCATACAAGCTCCCCAACTTAGCGCACCGACTACACGGTAACGTCCCATCCATTTGTTTGCCAACTTTCTCGACCACGTCCTCTCCAATGCAGCGTCGTAAAGAAGTACCATGTCGCCGACTTTTATCTTCTCCTTTCTGATTCTGACATCTTTATCCCATCTCACCTTGCCTTTCTCTCTTTCCATTGCTAGTCGATTGGCTGCGGTCATGAGATTATCCTCTAACCCGTAGGCTATCTGTCTAGTCCTGGCTGCCAGAAGCTCCTCTCGTGACATACTATCCGCCCAATCAACCGTCGTCCAACTATCGACGTGAAACTCTATGGGCAGAGGGCAGTGCCTCCCAAACCATAGAGTGTATGGTGGGTACCCCGTGCTAGCTCGGACAGTGACATTATCCGCCCAAATCGCATACGTGAAGTATTTTGGCCAGTCACTATCTTTACCTCTACACCATTTGGACAGTGATGCTATCAATGACTGGCGGCCTCGCTCTACAGGCGCACTGGACTGAGGGTGATAGGCAGTAGCTATCGATACTCTAGCTCCTGCTTTCTTGAACACATTATGAACCTCATCCGCTAGAAACTTCGCCCCTCTATCCATCACAGTCTTACTGACGCATCCGTATCAGGACAAATATTCCAGAACGAAGTCCTTGACTTCTTTGGCAGCCTTCGTCCTGATAGGCTTACCGTCGGACAAATCCGGTGAAATCGTCTCTGATGTTCACTACATAATTCATATTCCCAACGCCTTTCGGCATCTTTACCAGATCAATATGTACTTTCTCACCTGGTCTAGTAGGGTAAGAAGGATGAAGCGGTTCCTTGTATCTTATAAGGGATCTCTTCGGACAGTCCTCACAGGTCACGCAGTACTTTTCAACATCCTTGTACTGCCCTTTCCACCAGTACAGTCTGCGGACCTTCTCGTATGTCCCTTTTACCCCTCTATGTCCTCCAACCACACCGTCATGCAGTTCCGCTACTATGGATTGCTTCTCCTCCGGATCACCGATTACTCGTAATGGCATTCCTGATCCCGTAGGTCGGCGAAATAAATGCCCAGATCGAAGGCACTATTGTGTCGCCTGTCTCCTAATCTCCGGATCAGAACTCTCCTCCCCTGACAGATGCAGTCCTATGGTCCGGTATTTACCTTCATTGAGGTTAACCAGGAAGCGAACTGTTCGCCTGGGCTCAGTCATAGTCAGGGCAGCGACCACTATTGGCCGCTCAACCTCGATCGGCTCGATCGGAATCCGTGAGAGTCCGTCAACTACCTCATTCTTCGTTCCCGAGATTCTTTCTACAGTATAATCGTAGAGCCGAATCCTGATCAGCCATCGCGCAATCGTAGGACCGTCAGACTGAAGTCCTTCTGTAAAACCGACGCTACAGCCGTAGGATCTACCCGAAGAACGAATCGTCTCCCGTATATGTAATGCCTAAAGGCATCTAAACACAGTAGAACAACTAATAGCTCCTTCTTAAACGATTGTAGTTCCGCTCAGCGGTGTTGAGCGTACGACTTTCGAATCTCAGCGGTCTCTCCTTACTGTCGGCGTCCTTTTGAGAAAGCAGCCCTCCAACCGTAGACACTACGAATGGCTTGTTGGTCTCGTCCTCGAAAAATGGCACGCCTAGGATTCGCCCTCCTTCCTTAAACTCTTCCTTGAGGGTTTGTACCGCTAGCTCCTGAGGAGAATCCTAGTAAAACCGCTTGGTTTTTCTAAGGAGGGTTCTCAAAGGTTCTGCCTTTTCAGCATATCCGCGTATGAAAATTCGCCAGTATCCCACAACTCCTAAAAATTGGCGGACTTCGGTAGCGCTATGCAATGGGGGCGGCCAGTTCAGGAGTTTTTCTAACTTCCCTGGTTCCGCTCGGCGACCTGTCGAATCACATATGAATCCTAGAATCTTAATTGTCGATATAGCCCACCGGTTCTTCGTCCCACTAACCGTCAGGTTAGCTTCATCTAGTTGTTCCAGGATTGCGTAAATATCTGTCAGGTGGTGCTCTACGAATCTCCTGACGCCAGGAGCGACTTCCGTCTCATCTTTCAGCATTGGTCCTTTTATCGGAAAGTCGTACAGGAAAACTTCAACTTTATCAGGGACAAAATCTTTCAAAACAGCTACCATGGCTCTTTGAAAGACTGCTACCCCATTGGTCCATTCCATAGGTACGACCATCATCTGCACTAATCCCAGTGGCGTGTGTATGGCAGTAAAATGCCTATCCCTAGGATCTAGTGGTATCTCATCATAACCTGAAAATAAATCGCAGACAGAATAAATTGATCTGCCTGCCGCTCCTTCCGCTAATAGATCGGCGTGCGGTATGGAGCCCACATCCCGAATCGTAACGGCATTAACCTTTTGGAGATCTTGAATCCACCGAATCTTCCCATGAGGCTTCCTTAAGAAGAACCACCTATTCGCGTACGTGCTATCAGATGGCTCCGCCACGTGTAACGCCATCTTCTCCTTGAGAAAGGCGATCACTTCTTCCTTCTCTTTCTGAGCAAACGTCCACCCTGCATCATTCCATGGGGTATGCGGTATCGTGTAGATCCTAGTAGGCTTCGCATACCTAGGGTCAATTCTCCTTCTTTCCGCATCACTAAAAGCTATGGCCTTATCGCAAGTCTGAAGAACTTCTAGCACGCGCCCCTTCTCTTGTTCTGTCAAATTCCCATCTCCTATGTCCATCTCCGCTATCCTTTCCTCTGTCAGCCGTTGTGGCTCCTTCTTCTTCCTCTCCTTAATCTTCCTTGCGATCTCTTCCTCAGATACGCCATCTAGTGCGGATCGCTTCCGGGCTACCGCCGCCGGCTTAACTTTCTGAGCTACTGTCTTGTGTCTTTTTGGTCGTCCCCCGTAGGGGGCTGCGCCCTTAAAAAAGACACAGAGATCATACCTCCGAATTCCTCATCTTCAGCCTTAGGATAAGAGTTTTCTCCCACACGGACTCGATTGCCTAAATCCTCAACCTCTACTATGCGCCTCTCTTCTTCTATGAGTAATGGTCCATACTTCTTTTCGTGAAAGTTCAAGGAGCGACTTGCGAGCATGACCGGCTTGCGGCCCCCTGCCGCGAGAACCGCTCTGTTCCTCGGATCACGAGGCTCAACTGTCTCCATCATAATCCGCCCATCATCCGGACGCTTGATAGAAAGCATCTGGCTTCTGTCCGGTTGTTCTATAGTGACTGCATGAACATGGCTTAACCATGTTTGCCCCAATAGTAACTCCGAGCTGCAGTCTCGGACCGCGAAAACAGGCATCAACACTCGCAACCCTTCGACCTCGTTCGCCGCCTTGTGACAGACCCCGGAGACTTTCTGCTTTCTCCCATCAACTGTCTCTATCTCGAATTGGTATGACCTGTCGAGGTCCAGTCCCAATCGCACAGCGAGCTCCTCGTCTATGATGACAACCTCACTACCATTGTCAATTACGGCATGGAGAACTACCTCGTCATTGAGGGTAGTCTCTACCGTCCCACTCCCTAAAATGTAAAGCTTGTCAGGAGGCACACCTTCCATTCCATCTAAATACACAGTCGCTGTGCGTTCTGCCTTAACGTATACACTTGATACCGCTACAGAGGGCACATCCGGTTTAGAAGCCATCTGGACTTCATCCCCGAGAGGAATCCGCGTCTTGTGCGTAATCATCTGTAGCTCATCCCGCGCGTGTCTCGAGGCTGCCAAGTACTCTAGTATCGTGCACCGCATTGGTTGCCTAAGCTCGCGCCTGAGAGGCTCCACTGTATCGATATCGTCTAAGGTGCTCTTCATTGTGAACTTTCGGGCTCCGTGCTTGCGAGGCGAGAGTATGACTTCCTCTCCTTCAATCCTTTGCCCATCCTTTTCGGCCATCACGTTATCAATGTCAGTATTCTTAGACGAGGACGCCCTTGCGGACTTATGA
>BFEA01000053.1:3252924-3274908 GCA_003427395.1 Chara braunii
CCTTGACTTCCTCTCCTTCAATCCTTTGCCCATCCTTTTCGGCCATCACGTTATCAATGTCAGTATTCTTAGACGAGGACGCCCTTGCGGACTTAGTCGCCGCTACCCGTATGGGTGTCACGGGCGCCTCATCATCAGAAGGCAAAATCAATCTTATACTCTGGCTCCTTGCGATCTCCTTACCCTTGCTTGGTCGTACCCGCCTTGCTTCAACGTTCTCCTTCATCGAAGGGAACATCGACACATCGCCAAGGTTATCTGCCCACTAGATGTACTTGCAATCATCAAGCACGACCAGTCCTTCATCTATTGCCCGTCTGAGGTCCCTCTTCACGTGATCATCAACCCTGCAATAGATGCAAGAATTCTTGGGAGTAGGGGGTCTCTCGTCTGACCCTCTAATAGCCGGTCCTCTTGCCGGCTTAGCATCTTGGGTGGACGACCCCGGGGATCTGGGATAGCTAGGAGATTTTGGGTACCCAGGTGACGCAGGGTATCCTCCTCGATCATACTGGCCGCGCGGTTCTTCCCGGCGGCCTCCTCCTCACTCTGTCCGCTCATAACCGCCATGATATCCATCACGGCGGTCCCTATCTGATTCCCATCGCCCGCAGGAGTCCTCTTTGTCCCTCGAATTGAAATTGCCTGGGCTCCGGTATCCTTCCGCGTTCCCTCCGTATCTGGGACTGCGCGGATATTGTTCCAGTCTTCCTCCTCGACTAAAAGAGTCTACTCCCCGATACTCGTCTCGTCGGCGGTCTCTATCTATGTCGTCATCTCTACGTCGGCAGGCATCATCGTCCCTCTCCTTCGCACGATAGTCCGCCAGCGTGCGAGGGTTCCTATCCTCGACGCTCCTCCATGGGTCGGTGTTCCTGCGGTCCCATCGCAACGAATAGGGGGACCCAGGCTTGTCCCAATAAGTAGTGGCTCCCGTCTTTGTCTCGATATTGGCCATCTACTTGGCCATTCCTTCATCATTTCTCTCATCTCTCTCACCTCGTCTATCACTGTCTCTTTGTCCCTGGGACGTTGTGGTTTGTCTTTGTCCATCAGATATCGCTGCTCTGCCCATGGCTGATCGTTAAAATCTGGACACCTATCAGTCTCGTACTCCCGATAGAGAGAAAAGTCCCAACGTTTCATTCCTCTCCAGAGTAAATCCTTGTAGTCATCGGCCTCAGCCTTCATGGCCAACTTGAGTAGCGCGGCAAATTCTAACTTATCGTGGCGCATTTCTCTCAATACCCC
This sequence comes from Chara braunii, assembly GCA_003427395.1. Taxonomy (NCBI): domain Eukaryota; kingdom Viridiplantae; phylum Streptophyta; class Charophyceae; order Charales; family Characeae; genus Chara; species Chara braunii. The sequence continues at coordinate 3,254,176 of BFEA01000053.1, forward strand.
CTTTTGCTTCCCTCTGGTTAGTCGACCGAGGAAGATCGTGCATCTCTCGACCTCCGACAACTTCCCTCTCGCCATAAGGGCATCAAATACCTTCTGGAATCGCTTCCCGAATGCCCGAACACTCTCGTCCTCACCCTGAGTCAACTGCTCCAAATCTCGGATTGAATACTTAACGTCTTCTAGTCTGTAGAGCTCGTATAGATTAGCCTTATACGTCGCCCATCGTCTATCCTTGGGTCGGGCTTCTTTGATCTCCTGACTCAAGCTCGGAACCACGTAAAACAGGAAATTATCTATAATCTCGTCCTCTGACCGCTGACTTCGGTAAGCATGCAGCTCCCACTTCTCGAGATACTCGGTAATACAGTATCCCTTGAAAATGGGGGGCCTGGTGTCTAACTCCGAAGGTTGGTGCGAGATGATGAACCTGTCTCTCGTCTTGTATGGTAGGGAGTGCAACTCACCCGTCTGAGGGTCGTAAATTCGTTTGGGCGGTGCAGCCCTCTCCCTATCTCTCCAAAGCTGCTCCCTGATGTACTGGTGCCTCCAATCTTCTCTTCCTCTCTGTCGTCTCTTCGTTCGTACGTAGGTGAACGTCGAATAGTCGACTCTTGCCGAAAACTCGCCAGTTCGGTTCGACTCTCCATCCGCATCACCGTAGCGGCCCTGTTTGGCTCTGCCGCGACCGGACAGCCCATTACCTCCGGTTCCCCATCGTCGGGTTGGTCTACACATCTCAAAGGAGCGTTCTGTCGGATACCCTCTTTGAGGTCCCGCAGAACACGTTCCGGTGACGCCCGGTACACAGCGGTCTGTTGTTCCTCGTCCGGTTGCGGGCCCATTGTGTCCGATTCCATATATTTTATCCCTCTCCCGGTTTGTGTCTGTGTCGGGAATCTGCCGTCCTTATCCCAGGAACTAGTAGCCCGATCCTAATGCTCGAACCGGCAGCCCGGACCTAATGTCAGAACCGGCAGCCCGGAGCTAATGTTAGAACCGGTAACCCGGACCTAATGCCAGAACCGGCCCCGCTGATCTCTAGTGCCTAAATCTAGCTCTCAACGGCTCTCAATATCACTATCACTCTTCCGCTCTTGTCTCGGATCTCGTAGGTCCCCTCGATACCTAGTATCCCAGTGTCAAAGAAAAGTCGTCCTTCCTGTCCCTCTATACAGGCAGCACCTCTCCTAACCTCTAACACTCCCGTCTCAGAACACCTAACTCCCCTACAAATTGCGCTCCCTATAGCGCGTAACTCCTCATGAGTACATGCTCGCAATCGCTCTCGTAAATCGATAGAGGCTCTCCTTTCCAGATCGCTCAATCCTTGCTGCACTACATTGGCTCCCGCCAATGGGAACTCACCGCCTCTTGCCATCAAACGTTTGATGCCTTAGGGCGAGTTCAATCACCGTGCCGAAGTTTCTCTCTTGCGCAATTTGACCTGGAGCCGGAGGTTTAGGAAGCCTTTCAAAGGTCGTTATCTGTGTGCTCCAGTTAACGTTTCTTCCACTATCCACTATCCACAAGCTAGGAGATTTTGGGTACCCAGGTGACGCAGGGTATCCTCCTCCGACTATCCACTATTCAAAGGCGTATCTCCTCCCATCCACTATCCACAAGCTCGTATCGCACTACCTCGTACGGAACCACTTCTCTCCTTCCTAGAGAGCTCAGTCGTTCACAGGTTGCCAATAAACTCTCCTCCGACGGTCGGTTGCCCGCAAGAAACCTCTCTCTCCTCGCTTCTAGTTCTTGATCAGAAGCGGTTATCACTTCTCTCATCCTGCATCCTATTCTGTTTTCGTCAATTTCCTAGAATGCTCTCCTTTTCTGACTGTCCTTGCAAAATGTATCACCGCCTCCCATCCATAGCGCTCTAAGCCCCTCTCTGGAATTGGGGGCCTAGGTATGCCATCGAAGATTACAATATCGTCACACGCCTGGACAGTTTCCCCCAAGCTCTCCAGCCTCTTCTTCTCTTCCCTCAATGTCCAAGCAGCTCTCCTCCAAGTCCTCCCGTATATGCAAAACTCCTCTCTCTCTGTGGGCAGGTATATGCCTACGTGGTGCACTCCTAAATCACGGAAACTCACGGTCATGATATAGTATTGATTCAACTCGCGTCCGCTGTTCGCCACTTGATACCTAATCACTTCGTACAGAAAGACTTCTCGCCGGCCAATCACGCTCAATTCGCGTAGTACTTTCTCATGCTCAGGCTCATAAGGCCCACCCCAAACTCCGAACTTCCATCTTCTCCTTGCTAGCTCCTCCGCAGGTAGTGGCATCTCTCTTCCGTCTCCATAAACCATCTAGCATTCTATCGCGATTAACGCTAAGGCCAACAGGATTCTGTCCGTAGATTCCTCCAAAAATTCGTAGAACATCTCGAAGTCGTCTATATCTCCAAAGTCCTCAATATCTGCTAAGGTCTTAAGGTATTCGTTCCAGTACTGGTTGTGGGCCCTGAACATTCTAAGAACATAACTTTCTTCTATGATCTTTGCCAAATCTCCAGCTGCTTCTGCCTCACGTTCCAGAAGTCTCTCAGCCTCTCAGGGGGTTTCACGCCACGCTCTACTCAAGGGTATCTCTTCAAAAGGAGACATGCGCAGAGAGTAGTTGATCAAGCATGCGCTCTCCTCACCTACCCCGAGTCCTGTCACCCGCGCTTTTTGCGCAGCCCGTCGAGTACTCTCCGCTTCTTCGATTACACTGAGCCTTTCTAGGTAGACCAACTGTATCACCACACAAGCGATCGGTCCGTCAGACCTCCCTGATATTTGCATAGAATACTTTTCAAAGCTCATCGTCCCCTATCATTGCTCCGACGTCCCTTCTTCATTCGGCGTTCTAACTTCTGACAACCCTTCTATCGTCTCAGTTGACTCGGGTGACTCCTCGAGTCTCTTACTAATATGACCCCTCCTCTTTACACTCTCCAAAAAATCTAGACGCCACCTTCCGAAAAACTCTCTGTCCTCTTTGAAAAACCTCTCTAATGCCTTCGCCACTGCTTCTATCCTACGGAGCTCGGTCTCACTCTTGCTAGACCAACAATCTTGAATCTTAATGCTGAGCTCCTTAACCCGTTTTACCACTGGTTTTATAATTCGTTTTTCAACTCTCTTCTTCCTCCATTCTAGATCATTCATCGTCTGCGACCCATCTTTTTCTAAGTCTCAAAATACCTATCTCATATTACTCCAAGCTTCCGTGGGTGTCTCGTCTCGAACCATCTCTAGGCGCACTTTTTCCTTCATGCAGATGATCACTTCATACACCACCCAATTTTGTATTGTCAACTCTTTCAGTGCTCCTAACCTTTGTTCTCGTATGACGTCTTCAGCGAGTTCTTTGGACTCAGTGTCCGACAGTTCCTCTTCAACGCTCACCCTCAGAAGAATTTGTAGTGCCTCGCCATCACATGCCAAGCGCCTAGAAACAACCCGAGCATACGAAAGTCGTCGCAGAGAAGGCAGACAACTTGTCACACTCCCACGAATAGCTACTCGAGGATTCCTATCACTCACACTCCTCCAAGAGTCGGACCCTCTCCGATCCCACCGGAGCGAGTAAGAAGCTCGGGGTCTATATCGATATAGTGACCGCTCATGCTCTGTCATGACAAGGTAGCTAGACTCATATCCTACTCCTAGCTTCCACTACTGTTTCGTCAAAGAACAATTCCGCGCGCAGGTACCCAGCCGACCATACCATCACCTCGTACGTTATCTTGGTCTGGAAAGTCACACATGCGAGGACCCCTGGCCTATATTCCCGAATAAACTTTCTAGCTTGTAGAAAAGACTCGCGTTCCGTCAGGTCCTCGTCTATGTGAGCCCTGAGTAAGACCGTCACCATGAAACCTTCGCTCACCAATTGCCTGCTTACATTAATTCCCGTGGCCGTCCGACCAGGCATGCCTCCTATCGCTGATCCTCGAACAGGTATCTCAGGTCCTCCAAGCCAATGTACCTGTCCTCTACTCGTCTACGGCAATAGTAGATCAGATCAGTCGGCCTCAGGCAGTCTATCCAACAGGTAGCGTCGATCAGATCTCTCAATGTCTCCTTGTCTGGGGGTCCCCACCTCACGCGGATCGCGTAGCACACCTCTCTAAATCGAGGAGCTCGCCCTAACCAGAGCGCATATAGCGTGTGGTTAACTGCTCTAGTCAGGCAGCCTACGTTCCCGTAAGTTTGCTCTACGACAAACGTAGGGAGAACCAACCTCCAGCTCTCTATCGGATAGTAGACCGAGCGAGGAGGCCCAATTACAACTCGAACGGCGTAGGGTCTGTCTCCCGCAGAAATCGTCAGTCGCCGTCTCACTATCGACTCCGCTAAGGCTTCGTACCTCCACCAACCTCTGCTAACACCGGCAAGCGTCAACCCTATCTGTATATCCCGTGTTTTGTCAAACACAAGATGCCCTATTCCCTCCAGCCGTCGGGGAATATCGAATCCTCTATCCTCTGTAATCACCGTCCACAAAAAAATCCCTTCAGCCAACCAAGTGTCGGAGTGTTGAACCGGCACACTAGCTATCTCCTCTAAGCGTACCGGAAGTGGCACATCGTAACCCACCGCCGTCTCTCTCGGCCCTATCAGCTTCTTCACCCTATAGGATTCTGATCCACGTGTTAAAACATATGCCAACCACACATCTGCATCACTCCTCATCATGTCATCCACCTCTATCTCTCTCCTTCCAGCTTGCGCATACTCATTGGCCTGCTCCAATCCCTCTCGACATCTGCCATATCCACATCTCCATCCTCATCTATCCCCTGTCCCCAAGGGATAGCCTCCTGTCCCTCGGCCTGAGGAAGGTGTCCCCAACCGTCCTCCAGCTGCACCTATAATGCTCCTCAATCTCCCAGCTCGAGATGAGGTGGCTCGGTCTCTCCTCGTGAGTCTCAGCCAATAGTTGCCCAACTCCAGCTAGGTGGTCCGCAAGTCTCTGTGCCTCTCTCTCTAGCGCAGACCAAGAATCTAGAGGCTGGTGCAGAGAGTGTAGCTCTGGACTCACAGATGGCAATGCGGCCCGTAAGAACTCAATCAACTGGAGTCCTCTCTCGCCGACAAGTGGTCCTCCCACGAACTGCGTGTAAAGGACCCAATCCCTGTCGGCATATCCCCTGCAGAGACCGTCAAAATCGAGAGCTGCAAAGTAGATCTCACCAAACGTCTAAGGCCCCAAAGCTCCTCCTCCACAAACATTGGGAGCGTCACGCGCAACCTACTGCTAGGATACGGGAAAAGTCCTCCGATCCGGAAGGTCGTCGTCACACTCCGAACCTCCCCGTGCAGCCGCTCTATCTCGCCGCGTACGGACTCCCCTCGAGCTGAGAGGATCCTCCTCGTCGTTTGCTCCTCACGCCAGTGATCGTGTACAAGCCCCTGAATGTAGACTGTGGCCTGCACCTCTGGCGAGTAGTAGATGTGTCCTACCACCTCTATACTCATCGTCCCGGGCCGCCACCACCTCTGTTCGTCCAACTCAAAGTCTCGACGACGTACGACCACAGGTGCACGTCCGGACCCAGCAGCGTCGACGACCACCTACCCTCTAATCCGGCCACAGTCACTCTCCTGGCCGGCAGGTCTAGCGCCACTCTGCGTGGCGCTACTGTCTCGGGCGGTCTAGGACATCTAGCACTGTCGATCTGGAGCTCGACCATGTCCGCCTGCTCTATCATCGGATCTCCTCTCCGACCTAATATCAGGACTCTCTCAATCACCACCTCTCACCCATACTATCCTCGGCCTCGCGCTACGTGCCGCCTCCTAGACCCGGACGACAACTCCTATCCTGGGAAAGTGCGCGTCAGTGTCGTCGATCTCCTCCTCACTCTCGGAGTCAACCCAGTCAGGCTCCCGGGCCTCCTCGTCGTCCTCTCTAATCCACTCCTCGTCGTCCTGCTCGTCCTCTAGGCGATATGGACGAAGTCGATTCGCCTGGTAGTAACACACTAGCTGGTAATCGCGGATCAGGGGTCGTCCGGGGTCCTCGCTCCACAAGCTCCCCCAGTCCTCCGAGAAGAGTCTGCCTATGTACGTAAAGTACTCAGGCCCAGCCCGAAGCTCCTGATCCAATATGTCCCACACGTACTAGGGCGGGGGTACTCCCCTCTGACAATCGTCCCCTAAGGAGCGGATCAGCTCTATCAGCTGAACCCTCTCGTCTCCCCAGCGAAGCCCCGCGGTCGCAAGGGAGTAATATATGTAGCAAGCGTCGAGGCTCCCTCTGACAAAGAGCTCAAGCTCTCTTTACACGAGGTAAGTCTCAACTATGCCTACTACTCCTCCGAAGACTGTGCCTAACACAAAAGAAGGGAGGATCGCCCTCAGACTGGTCTCAGAATAAGGGAAGAAGGTGTCTCGTGCTATTAGGAGATCGCCCGTGATAGCGAGGGGAGGTCGCCCGTGGAGCAAGGACAATGGGTCTTGCTCATCATCCGCGCGAAAAGCGTCAACCTCCTGCTGCAGATAATGTAGGGCTCTATCGATAATCAAGCTGGTCCCCCAGACCACAAGACTCAAGGAAGCCTCTTTGGCCGCCTCCTCCCCTAAATACAGTTAAGCCCTCACTAATCCGCCTGTCAGACCTCCGCTCTCTCCCCTCAGGTGCTCCCTGTGTGTCCACAACCAAGTATCAGATGATAGGAAAACAGACCTCCACCGGAATTGCCCGTCGTGCCAATCAGTGGGCCGCCCGGGGAGCGTGAACTCTACCAGGCCTCCCTCTATGAGCTCTGGGGGCTCTATCTCCCACGCACGATCGACCTCGTATACCTCTATGACCTCGGATTGCAACATCCGACTAGCTACCGTACATGGGAAACCCCTGTAGCATCTGGGAGGGAGAGTACGGAGGCTGGGTGACTTTGTAACCCTAAGAAAATTTCGGCATCGCTTCGCCTCCCTGCGTAGGGATGGGGTTCGGGAGGCGATCCCTGAATGAATGCTGCCTACCTATGCCCTAGAAAGGCCGTGATGTAGCCTAGATGACTATAGCGCAGAATCCCGGGCTCGAATTGGGCTAACGAGCCTTCTATTCGAGTTCCCTCGAATAGTAGGCGCGTGCACAATTCGAGGGAGCTCTGTCTACTGCGCTCCCGCGCGCCCCCTCGCCTCACAAGAGTTGCAAACAGCTAAAGTGCCTATTAAGGGCGCAAATGATAGCGGGGAGGCCTCGCTACCGGCCCGCCACTGCGGCCGCTGCCCTGCCGCTCCGCTTTGCGTTAGCTCTCGGTTCTTGGTTCGCTCCCGGTTCACGCCGGATAGTGCATCGCTGGTCCGTCAGTTAACCTAGTGGGACGAAGGGCGATGGCGGTTCGGCTTGTTCGGTTAGTGTCGTAGAGGCGTGCAAGGACGGAAGTGCGTGCACGTGTGTTTGTAGTCGTCGCCCTGCCTTTGGAAGTGTATTGAGGTTCTTTCGCTCCGAGTGCCCCACCACTGCCCTTGGGTGGTCAGTGGATCGCGCTGCGATCAGGGTCACTTGGCAAAGGCAGCTCCTGTAACCAAACTCATCTCGTTATAGAACCTGGCCAGCACGTTGTACCCGAAAACCAGAGGAGAAATTCCCCCTGGAGCAGGGCTCCGGGGGAGCTCCTCTCTCAATGCGATTTACGTGGATATCAGGAGTGTGGAAGCCTTGTTCGTATCAGCTCTCGAGCCCAGCCGCTGAGAAAAGAAACGAGCGCAGGCGAAGTACCAGCATTTAAACCACTGGACTGTACGAGCAAAAGGTAATCTCTAATCTCTATTTGCTCCTCCTCTTGTGGCCTATCTGTAATTTCCTAAGGGAGCAGAGGTAGAATCCCTAGAAGTGGAGCCCTTTCAGGAGGATTGACTTCCACCCTTTAGGGTACGACCTTAGGGATTACCGACGGAGACTTCGGTTATGAGTTTGCTGTTATCAGGAGAAGTGAGTTACTGTTTGACATTCGGATATTTTGCGGGATGTTTAGCTGTTTTGTTATAGCGAAGGTTCAGCGCCACTTGGGTCTGTTCTCCCGATTGTAGGAAGGAGAGAATTGGGTCATCGGTGGCTCTAGGGTTTGCTCGTAATTAGCAGTAACTGTTGAGGTTGAAGAATTTCCTCACAAAGTCAGCCCATGGTTGTTTCGTCTTGTTTGGATCTAATGGTTCGGGATCGGCGCTGAATTTAGGTTAGGCTTATCCTAGATAGGAGGGGCCAACTTATAGGAAAGATCAGAGCAGTGGTGGCTGACCTAGTGGAACTTAGTATTTGTGCTCCTCTGACCTGGATTTGTCCTTGCCTTGGATTGCTGCGTGCATCTCTTCAACAACAGTGTCAGAGCCTGGCTCTAAGTCCCTCGTTTTATACCCAACTCCTAGACACCCCCTCCCGCCTCTCTGCTGGTGTCGGCATACTAATGTCAGACGCAGATTATGGCGGACTCCAATGCAGATAGACTTCGAACCTTACAAGTAATTGAAGAATGCTACCGCTCAGGGGTTTTGCCGGTGGGCTTAATCCAAGACAGTCCGGATTCGATTGAACGATCGGAAGACTGCGTTCGGGTCAAGGTTGACCAAGCAGTTTACCAAGCACAGAAAGACTGGCTCTCGAAACATGCTGTCACCATCTTTTTTGGAGACGAGCGATTTCCTACCCGCCAAAATTAAAAAGCGGGTAGTGCGCATGTATGAGAACAAGTGGATTGGGATGCCAATGTTGGGTCCGAAACCGAAACGGGGCTTGTTACATAATGAAGGTCGTAATCTGTTAACTTATGTGCCAAGTACGGATGCAGTAGCGGCTTGGATGCTCCAGAAGAAAGTAGACGAGCTTTCTATTGATGGGGTAAAATATTCCCTCCATTTCAGGCCTTGGATGACGGAAGCTGAACTTCAGGAATGGAGAGAAACGATGCGGTACAAGCGTTTCTGGGTTCGTATTCTGCAGATCCCAATTGGAGCTATGCCCTTAGTGCAGGACGCAGTTCAATTGGCCTATGGGCATATCCTCAAAGTCGGCCCAACCTTGGCCAGACCGGAGGAACCCGAATTGTTGAACATCCGTTTTGACCTGGAACCAGCAGCTGAAGAATATTACACACCTTATCTGGCAATCGACCTTCCGGGTGAGGGAGGGAGTATCGAATTGGAAGTAGTAAATCAGTACATTGATTGGTGCCCTGCGTGTCGTTGGTACTATCACACGGAAGGCGACCCTGACTGCCCTGCATTAAAGTGTCGGTCATTCCAAACTCAGAATCAGGACCAGCCAAAGTATGGCAGTAGCCCCCCCCATTCCCCTCCCCCTGTGCCTGCACCTGCAGGCGCTATCCCTCCGGGGAAAAAGGGAGGAGGGGATAGGGGGGGGGGAGCGAGAGGCAATCTCACGCAGACCTCTCCCCCCCCGGCCAAACGATCCCAGGGTGCTCAACCCCTACCACCAAAATCTCCACCTCATCAGCCAGGCCCTGACAATCAGGGGGTGTGGTCCCCGTTGCAGGGCTCGCGCACACAGATGGATCCAGCCAGTCATCGAAGCAATCCATTGGGAGGCTTCTCTTCCCTGCCTCCGCAGTCGTATACCACTTCATATGTCAACTTGGCATATTCGTCGGGAGAGCAGCCCAGAGCAACATGGATAGATAAATTGAAAGCATCCTCGCTGGTGATTAACCAGGAGGAAGCTTTTGCTGTTATGGATACTTCCCTGCCGGGCCAAAGTGCAGACACTCTCCTGATCACAGATGGTTCCGAGCAGACTACGGCCAAACAAGATAAGGTAGTGATGGTTCCGACAGCTACTGGCGTAGACCCCCTGCTGGCTGTTCCTCTGGGATACCTCTCTGAGGCCGGGGAAGAAGGTAGCCTGCAAGATACAGGATCTCACGACACGACAACTGGTACCCCAATCAAGAAATCACGTACTGACTCCGCTGGTACTGCAAGGAACTCCCCCGGCCGTCAAAGGCGGCTCGGGTGTCAGCCTCAGACGGCAAGTCTGAGGCGGATGCGCACAAAAGCTCTGGGAAGGCGAAGCCCAGAGCAGTGCGTTCTCTGTCCACAGCTCAACCCATGTCAACCACTACTCGCTCCCAGAAAGGGGCTACTGAAGATTATTTAGTGCCCCTTATCTGTGTCCCTGCGCCTAAAGGTCCGATGGTTCTTTCCTTCACTCCATCTGACGGTATTCTGGACATGGCTTGTGTCAGGATAGAAGGTCAACGATCAGAGCTGGACATTTTGGGTCATGTCCGAAAGATTCTCAAAGGAGTCTGCTATGCTAGAGTCCTCCCAGATCCTAAAGTCAGTCGCTTTTCCTTTGATTGGGCGTCTGGAAAGCGTACGTGCAAGGCTAGCATATACTTCGCCTTCATGAACATTCAGCTGACCGAAGAAACGGGCGAGAAGCTTAAGGCTTTGAACCCTTGTTGGATTCCGATTGAGCAATTCACCATGCCGGTCAATCACATTCTCAAGAAGATCTATCTGGCAGAGGGCATCTCAGCCCAAATAATAGCAGACTGGTTCAAACATTCAGCATTAAGAGATCACCTCTCCTCTCCCCAGTTTGAGGCTGTGCTTCAGAGCCCATGGGCTTTGACGCAACTACAATCCGGGGAGGAAGAGGACGACAAACGCAGGAAACTGCCAGTGGGCTCTCTCCGCCAAATCCAAGCCAAGGGCGGTAAGGGTGGACAGTCGAATGGTCCTACCGCACCGCCTTCGGCTTGCTAGCTGGAATATCAGAGGCTTGAACGATAAAGACAGAAGACTACGCCTGTCTTCATGGGCTCATTCTCAGGCTGCACATATAGTCTGCCTGCAAGAGGCTAAGCTCAACGCCACTCGGATAGACGAGTACGCCCGCTGGTAGCCTGGGCCTCAGTTTTGGGCCCCGGCGGACGGCACGAAAGGAGGAGTAGCGGTGTTGTTGCATAAGGATTTGGATGTGGAAGTTTTGGACAGTTTTGCAGACACTCAAGGCCGTTTTGTCTGGGTTAAAATAGCGGTGGGCAACGAGGATTGGGGTATTGTGTCTATTTATGCTCCTGGATACGGAACATCTGTTGATTGCGGGAGATTGGAACACGATCATAACACCGGGGTTGGACTCCCCCAGGCTGAACCCAATCCACTCAGACACATTGACTCTGCTAGAATTAATGGAAACCCAGTCCCTCATAGATGTTTTTCGGGTCCTTAACCCGGATCCCAATGGCTACACCTGGTTTGGCCCAGCCCCAGATGATCACACCCCACCACCGGGCCGGAGACTGGACATGTTGCTGGCTCGGGGTGCCCTCTGGGAGCGCTGCCTGTGGTCAGATCTGCAGGTATCAGACCTTTCGGATCACGATCCAGTGTTGATGGGTGTGCTTTCAGGGGACCAAGTGAGAAAATATTATGGGACGTTCAGGCTAAATGTGTCTCACGTGAAGGACGCAGGCATCACTGACTGGGTCAAAGACCAAGTCTTAAAATGGGAAACCGCGAAGGGCCTCTTCGCACAGTACGAAGACTGGGTTGATACCGGTTTTGGTATTCTGCAATCCGCCTTAGACGTCTTCTCACAGATCAAGGCAGGCCAGCGAAAACACAATAAGACTACTTGAAACAAGCCATTAGGGACGCAGAAGCAAAACTGGGTCAAGATCCGTATGGGGACCTCTACTGGGCCAGGGTCTGGAAAGACCTGTTAGTGTGGAAGTTCTAGAGACGCAGCGTCAGAAACAATGGTTAGAATGGCTTAAGGTAAGAGGCTTGAGAGGGCAAGATCGGATGACTAGACTTACCTTTCGATCCTTATTGATGCAGAACACCAAACCACTACTAAGGGAACTACAACACCCTTTCTCACCTGATACGCCATCAGCAGTCACCACCATCTCTATGTGTGACTATGCGGCACAATATTTCTCAGATATCCTGACATCTGTTCGCCCAGGGGACTCCTTCGACTCTGACCTGTCTGTTTCCTCCTCTTTTTGGGAGCGTACACACACTGTCATCCCCACTCAGGGCAAATTAGACCTAGATAGACCGTTCGTCACGGAAGAGCTCCTTCAAGCAGTAAAGGCAATGGCCCCCGGGAAGTGTCCGGGGATAGATGGGCTCCCGGTGGAATTCTACTCAGCCACTTGGGAAGTGATGGGCCCTCATCTAACAGAGATCTATAACACAGCAGCCAGGGAAGGAAGTCTCCCCAAAGGCCTTTCGGTAGGTACTATCGCTTTACTGTACAAGAAGGGCCCGAAGACGGAGATCCGTAACTGGCGCCCCATTTCCTTACTGAATGTAGCCTACAAAATTCTAGCTAAAGCACTGGCTATCAGACTGGCACGCTACCTACCAGACCTCATAGGTCCGGAACAGGGAGCATTTGTGAAAGGAGGATCCATTTCTGAAAATATTTTGGCAACAATCCAGGCGTTGGAAGTAGTAAGTAAGGAGAAAAAAGAAGTAGCTGTGCTTCTTTTAGACATGGAAAAGGCCTACGATAAAGTAGGTTGGGCATTTGTTGCCACGACTCTGTGCCGCATGGGCTTTGGCCCAGTTTTTTGTGGACTGGTGAAAGCAATGTACTCCCGCGCCTCAGCAAAAGTGAACGTGAATGGTCTTTTATCACAAACCTTCGTCTTGTCTCGCTCTCTGCGCCAAGGTTGCCCCTTAGCTCCCTTGCTGTTCGTCTTCAGCTAGAGGTCCTGTTGGACAACATCCGCCACAATGAGCAAATAAAAGGCCTGAAAGTGACCCCCTACTTCCACTGAAAAGGGGGGGCTATCGCAGACGACCTCATGGTCGCCTGCAAGAACACGTCTGGATCCACGATGGAGCTTCGGACAGTTCTGGACGAGTATTGTTCTCTGTCAGAAGCATCAATCAACTGGTCTAAGTCTATTGTATTGCTGCCTGATACTCACGCCTTTAAAGGTCAGTGGGGAATGAAGTCACTTCTGTCAACAGCATCAGAACGGCTTCTAGGAGTGCAAGTTTCAATGAGTAACTGTGCTCAAGCACAAGATAACTTACTAGGATCCAAGGTAAGAGAGAAGATCAGTAGTTGGGAGAAAGGGAAGTTTCTTTCATTGTTAGGTCGGGCCCTGGTGGTCTCAGCAGCGGCCTTCTCCACCCTGTGGTTTGTTCTAGCTGTCCATTTATTAGGTGACAAAGCATACACCTTGATTCGCCGCTGTGCAGCGAAATTCCTGTGGAAATCGGAGGCCTCGGAGGATCAGAGTTTTATGTCCAAAGTGGCTTGGGAGACTATAGCCACCCCCAAACAGATGGGGGGATTGGGAATTCTGGACCCGAAACAACAGAACCTCGCTCTGCTAGCGAAATGGCCGATCCTGGCAATGTTTTCTACCTCTCAGAAAGCCTAGGTCAAATTTGCGGACTACCTACTCGGGACAGACTGGAATTTTGTAGATCATGCAGATGTCTGCTTGGCCTTGTGCCTTCCTTCCTTTTCACAGCGGCGACCAAAGTCGCTGCTTTGGCGTCAGATTTTTGTTGCATGAAACAAGTTGCGCCCTTCATCCATCAGGGAACCAGTTACCCGCTCAGAAATTCTTAATCAACTTCTCTTTGGCAACCCTCGAATCCTTCAACAAGACAGTTTGTCGTTCTCAGCAGCTCTTTCATCAGGTAGCTTTGGCAAAATCTGGTGTACAAAAGGCATCTTCCGTCTCAGAGATCTCTGGAACGAGTCAGGAAACTGTTGGATTTCCGAAGATTCACTTCGGCTGATGCTGCCGAGGATCAGGAATATTAGAGAACACTTCAAAATGCTCAGACAGGCAGTCCCTACTTCCTGGCTTTCATGTTTACAACCGAACAGACACCCGGCCATCGACACCTGGTTCTCTTCTCCTTCGTGCCCCCGGTCCTTCTGGCGGGTGATTGGTTCCCCTACACCAGAAGGTACCAAGGTGCAGGTATGGAAGAACAGCAGGAGCACCAAGACAAAGGACCTTCTCATCTTCGAAAGTGAAGATATAGTCAGACCAAATAACGACCTGCAGGAAGTGAGAGTGTGGATCTTTGTGGGACCAAGGGGCAAGGAGACTTGCACTGGAGGCAATCCAGCCTCAGCCTTCAAAGTAGATCCTTATATGTATGGCTGGACGGATCTCCCCAAACTAGGGGATTTTACCCCTTTGAGCCACTACTCCTCGAAAGTGGGAAGGGCCATACAACTTCGGAAGCTTCAGAAAACACCAATGGAAGTGGCAATTCGAAGATGGAAAGAGCACCCGACGGATGCAATCTCGGAAGAAAAACTTCAGAAACTTTGGAAACAACTTCAAAAGCTTCCCGATCAAAAAGCAGCAAGCTTGATGTGGCTACAGTCAATTCAGGCGGCCCCTTCGTCGGATTGGCTGTCCTCCAGGGGACTAGCAGTTTCCCCGCAATGTAGTAGATGTACTTGGGCTTGGGAAACTACCTCCCATCTTTGGACGAAGTGCCCCTATTCGCGTTTGATTTGGCAATGGTGGAGGAAGCATTGGGCTAATTTGGGTGCCTCCTCTATACCTTGGTCGGACTCTTGGATTCGCTCTGGTTGTTCAGACCCTTGTCCCCCTTTTGATGCTGGGTGGGGTTACATGGCACAAGTCTGCAGAGCGATCATCATGAGGATTTTGTGGCAGAGTCGCAATGAGAAACTCTTCTCAGATGTACCACCTTGCCCCGAGAAGCAGAAGGCACTGATACTGATCCAAATCAGACTCACCATCATTGCAGACTGGCAAATGAAAGGTCCCTTGTGGTTTTCCCGCACTTGGGCGATGGGTGGCCGTTTGGCTTCGGTCCAAGAAGGAAAGTTGGTGCTCTGTCCTTGGCTGCTGCCTAGTAATTAGGACTTGTTGGAGCATTGTCGGTACAATTTTGTTAGGGTAAGTGATGGTTCTTGTTGTAGGATCAGAGTTTTGGTCTGGAGTCGTGTTTTAGGCTCCCAAGAAGCGAAGCCGGGTAACACTCCCGGATATGATTGGTAGTTGTTTAGTGTATGTTTCTCGGTTTTTCTCTTCCTTGCTGGTAGCTTCCTGTCCATTTTCCTTTCTTTGGAAATAGCATATCAACCGATAGGTCAGGGAACACTGCACCCGGTCTCACCTTTTGCAATTATAATTGAAGCATGCTATTTTCCGGGACTATTTTCCGGGTTGAGATGTGGAGGAATTCCCGGCCTCCTTTTGCAATTATAATTGAAGCATGCTATTTTCAAAAAAAAAAAAAAAAAAAAAAAAAAAAAAAAAAGTGCCTATTAAATATCTGACTGGCACTCTTTACCCGATTTTTCTAAATTGTTTCGGACTTTTAAGGAATATTTAAAAATTAAATTAGAAAAAATTCGAAATCAATCCCAAAATTGAGGTACCCTGGTCCCAGTATTTAGGAGCGGGTTAAAAAGCCCGAGAGGGAGTTTGACTCGAACGTCCCTCTTTTTTTTAACTTTTCTAAGGATTTTTATTGATTTATCCGCAAATAATTCACAAAAATTTAATAAAGATCTGAGAAAATACTTTTTCTTCTTCCAACCCCTAAAGGACCCAACTTAGATGCCACCCTCAGTTTCCGGTTGGCTTTTCTCCCTTGATCCGCTTTTTCCAGAATTTTTTAAATTTTATTAAAATTTAATTAGGAAAATTTACAAAAAGCCGAAGTAATTCCTTTTTCCACTTTCTCTTCGTTAGGGGTAGGGGTTTAGCTTTAGTGTGCCAAGTTTCCCGATTTATTTTTTATTAGAACAATTTACAAGGAAAATAAGCAACAGCGAGATGACAATTCCAGATCACACGATCACATTGAAAGCCAAATAGTCACACCGTGTCCAGAGAGCAGCATTGCACCAATAATACACCAATGGAGGTTCKTAGCACTGAAAACCAATGTCCATGGAGAGCAYACTCTCTCCTCTCAACACAAGAGTCCAGTTCCTTCACACTCACACTTGGCGCTCAGCGCCCAGCCTACTCSTACACAGCTACTACAGACTACAAAMARACAATGCAACTGTTGACATCAGCRGCAGCCCGAAGTACTTGARGATGTCGCCCATGCAGACCATCGCCAATACAAGGTACRTGCCCTCACATCATCATCATCATCATCATCCTTCACCTATCCCCTGACTTCACCCACACTTGTCCTCTCTTTCACCCGAAGACCACCCCTGCGCTTCACTGTAGTCCAAGCCCACCAGCTATGGTGGCTGGGCTATGGCGCTGCCCTCAGCAGCGCCCTCCTCCTCTGCACGACCGCACGTGCTGCACCTYGCCTCTCWGCGCTAGYAGCAGCCTACGAGCATGAGCTCCAGCAGCGCTGCCGCCAGCATGCGAGTGCCTGAATGAGGCTGCCTGGCCAGAGCTCTTTCCTTTATGGAAAAGAGCTGGCCAGCTCTCGCAGCCTGGCTGGGTTGGCCTGGGCCCAAAAGCTTCCGGAAGGCCCCAGGAGGCTGCCTGGATGCAGCAGCTACTGGGCTGCTGGGCCTCGTTCGGTTGGGCGCCCAACTGTCTCTGTATGAGGCTGCGAATCACGCCCAGGGCCTGCATTCTTTGGAAAGGCCCAGTAGGCCGTGGAAATGTCTTCGGTGCTCGGCCTGTGCTTCTTTCAACCAACTGGCGCGTCGCAACTGCCTGTACCCCAAATCTGAAATTGACAGTCGAGGGCCTCTTGCAAAAAGCCAGGCCCGCCTTCACTTAGGGCGGGTAAGGCTGCAGACAGGGCCCCATAGGCCTACCGAGGACCCTGATCCTCGCAAATTTTGGTGAATTTAGAAAACTTTTGGCAGCATTTCGCCTTCCCCCGTGGGGATGGGGTTCGGGCGATGCCCTTAACATGTGCTACCGGATGTGGACAAATGAGAGAAATATTATAAAAATACTAAACCTATTTTTACTGAATTTTTAATTATTTTTGTCTATTTAATTAGCAAAACTTCAAAATAAAATAAAATTTCCAAAAATTCCGGCACCGTTTTCCCTCCCCCCGTGGGAAAAGGGTTCGGGACAATCGCCCTTTAATCCGTTCCTAAAAAGAGCTCACGAGGAAATTTTGAATAATAATAATTAAAATTGGAAAAATATTATTTTAAGTATTGTCCATTTATTATTAAAATAAATGAATATGTCGGAAGTTCAAATTTTAAAAAGTTTGCAAGTTTCTTCTAAATTATGATTTCAGTATAAGGCTAGGGATTTGGTCCGTTTCCTGAAACCCCAGTTAGGGTTTTGGCTTTTCCCTGCGTACCCTCTCTCCTCATCTGCTAGATATGAGTACCTGTGGACGCCCCCGTTCGCATCGCCAACTGGGCGCTCTTGCATATCCGTCAACTCGTAGGTCAACTCTGAGGGACACGGGGTGTGCCCGACTCTCTCCTATCAGTTGCCTATGCCTGAGGCGAGCCGCACTGCCCGTGTCACAATCTCGCCCGCTGATCGCGAAGCTTCTCTCCCTTTCTCATCCTTGTTGCACGCAAGGATAAAGAAAGTGCAGGGCTGGTCATAAAGGATGCCATGGGCATAGGGGTGGGCCAATATGCACACCTTAGACACCGCTGCTTGATCGGATACAGGGGAGGGAAGGGTCCAATTGGTGGTCGCACACAATCATTATTATTTCCATTTTGCATATATCTGCGCAAGTGATTTTATTTTTATTTTGATTAGTTGAGGTGTTTACAGACTGCTGACACCTGACAGACAGCAATAGAGTAATACTATAGTAGTATACCATTGCCAGTTTTGTTTATTGCTGTTGTTCGAGAATTGATCAAAGTAGAAGAAGGATCATTTGCAGAGTCTGTATATTTTCCGTTCATGCCGCCTGAACTGCGTTGTGATAATTGGACCAAATATTTATTTATTTATTTATTTTTCAAATCGGTCAGATCCTATGTTGTGGTAGGTCCCCTGCAAGTGCAGACAGTGGTCTGCTATAGTTGAGCAGATGTAGTAGTGAGGAGGAGAGAGTTGACCTCGGGGGCTGATATGCAGTACCATTAGGGAGCATGCCGTGTACAGGTCTTACTACACGGTCAGGGAAGCTACTGTGTGCAGAGAGCAAAGGGCAGCGCTGGGTCTGGGAGGCGGCAACAGCAGCGGAGCAGGCAAAAGCAAGGGCTGCCGCAGCTGCGGCTGCGTGGGCCTGGCCGAAAGGCCTTGCAAACTGTGCCATGGTCTTCCGCTGTAGGTGAAAGTTAGACAGCGGTCTCGTGTCAAGCCAGCCACTCCAGCTCACTCAGGCCCACCTGGAGATTCAGGAGGCATTAGACATAAGGATTCAGCTAGAAGCCGAAGTCAGTGACGCAGAGGACAGGGAAGCCATACTAGCGCATAGGGGAGACAATGGCGAGGCTAGGCCAGACGATATAGGTGAGAATGGACTCAGAGACGCAGAGAAGGCTATGCAGGCATGCAAAGTAGGCATGTATGAGACCATGTCCGTGTGGGAAAGCATGTGGACATCTTTCCTTTCCGGCCAGGTTCTGATACGGAGGGTACACAGAGGGAACGGGAGAATGTTACCATCCTTAGGTTCGCTGCCGAGTGTTAGGACTGCAAGGCAGCCTATCCTGTCTCACCGTCGATGGTGAGAGTGTCACCGGTGCCAGGTCTTTCTATTCCTGGGTTTGGTATTGGTCCATCAGGAGGGTCGTCAGTAGTAGGTATGCAGCCTCAGAAAACTTCTTCGTCTTTTCTCGGATGGCTGCTGCTTCAGAGCAGCCACAGGTGCCACAAGCTGTTGCAGGCGGCAGTGCAGCATGGTGGGAAGGACCCATGGGTTCCAAATGCGGCACTAGCACATGCAGAGTCCTTCTGCATGATTAGGAAGGACGAGGCCCTCAACGTTTGGTGGAGGCAGGTGCTGACGCACATTAGGAACGAAGACGGACGTCAGCGAAAGGAGGTGATCACTGGAGCAGCGAGGTGGTTAGAAGGGTTATTACAGCAGGATGGACATGACCGGGGCTTTGACTATTGAACTGAGGTCTGGTGTCTTAGTCTACGGGTCCTAGAGATGCAGTATGGGACCCTTATTCTCATGAGTCGTGACTACTCACCTGAGGTTCTTAATGGTCGAAGAAGAGAAATGGGTAGTTAGTGAAACCATCGAGGATGTGCATGATTTTTGTTCCTTCAATAAGGCCGGCCTTAGACGTAGAGGCCAGGTGAAGGGAGGAAGAAGAAGCTACCCCAGGATCAAAAACCAAAAGGGGATATCCTGCTCTACAATGTTTCTGATAGGAATCAGGGAGAGGCAGAGAGTGTCTACGATCCCGGGGGGGGGGAAACAAAGTGTGTCAGCGGCCAGAACACTTCCGAGGGAGGAGAGCTGGTCGTCTCAAACAAGGTTGAGGCGACTGGCATGCAACGAAGCATCCAGTCCAGGGGTCAAAAGGGAATATTATTCTTTACCCATAGGGGTAATTAAAGAAGGGACTTGCAGGGGATGTGTGGAGAGACCTACCTGTGAGAGACGCCTGCAAAGGGTGTGGCTTGTACGGCCATACTAAGGGGCGGTGTCAAAACAAGCTGGTCACCATGAGGGTGCAGCCTTAAGTAGAGGATGAGGCATCGTTAACTCGGGAAAGCACTGCGAGCAGTTCCCAGGGGATACACATCCGGCCTGTAGAAGTTGTAACCACTTCTGCGCATGTTGAGTTGTTAGACATTCCCTCGCCATCTCAAATGGTGGCCGAGGTTACTGACTCCTTAGTCACCCCGCAGGCACATCCAGACCACATGATGCTCTGTCCATGGGGGTTGTCTGAGTCCTTAGAGAAGCTAGAAGAGAAGTGCTATAAATAAAACCTGCTAGCCTTTTGGGTGTCAACAGTTCAAGGTCCTATACACGTGGTAGATGTCCGTGGACACGGTCTCGAAAAGGGGCACTCACAGGTACGAACTCTACAGGGACTACACTAGTTGCGTTTGCGTGAGGAAACAATGCATTTGGGACCAAGTGCTGTGGCTGCAGAGATCTGTAGAGTCTGTCGGCACCAACACAAAACCAACAGTGTGTCGGGGCTACACGATAAATGTAGCAGGTACCCCTTGCTAAGGGGGAAGGCAAATGCAAACGATAGTTTCATTGCCGTGTAGCGAGAAGCTTCCCGTTATGCGGCGCTAGGATGTACCACTTCGAGGTTGGGGTCTTCCTACGTGGACAGAGAGAACCAAGGGGTGGGAAATCTATCTTGTCCCTAAATTTAGCAGGGGCAGGCCCTGGAAGACCGCTTTTGAGAGAGAAAATGTTGTCGCTAGGTGTCCAGATCTTCTTAAAAAAGGCCAGGAATCATAGACAGGGAGGTTGTCCAAGAGAGAGTGATCAATTCTTCTCGTGAGGGAAAGGCCTATGGGATGATTTTTATCGTGTGAGTTGATGAATGGCGAACCAAACAAAGGAGAGATCGATAGGGCCAGATACGTTCCCTGATGGATGATCATATTTATTTTAATATTTCAGTAAAGAAATGGGGACGCGAATTCCGAGGATCTCAAAAATAAAGAATATAAGATTTAATAATATTAATTTTTACTATTTGTTTTAGTTGCAAGGAAGATGAGCATTAGCGAACTTCAGCAATCAAAACAGCATCATACATATGAGCCCAGATAGTCTTGACCTCGAACCACAGCAGACTTGCATTACGAGATACACCAAATAAGAGCACACCAAGAGTTCAAAATTGACAATGCTGAAGTAGTCCCATCATCATCAACTACGAACC
>BFEA01000053.1:3293173-3318945 GCA_003427395.1 Chara braunii
CCCCCCCCCCCCTCCCCTCAACACCCAGAAGCCGACATGCAGCAAAAAAAGAAAGAGGCCGGATTTGGATCGTACTGCCAAAGCGCAGCAAGGCCATGCCCGTGAAAAAAAAAAAAAAAAAACTGAGTGGATTGTTTTAATTTTTTCATGCCCGGGGTACCCCGAGCGGCACCCCACCCCGGGCAGGGTGCCCGGGGCGCCCGGCTGGGCGTGCCCGGCCGAGCGCCCCGGGAAAGCTAGATTATGATGTGACTGGACACCACAGACGCAGGGAGAATTCCGCAGACCTACTGTACTGACTACGGTTGTCCTCAATGTCAGACAAAACTTTCTCTTCCCAGACTGGTCTGCCTCTCAAGTATACTTGAAACCAACAAGATGGAGAGGAGCAAGGTGTTTTACAGAAAAGACCGGTTCCCAAAGTATGCTAGGTTTATAGCCAGTTTTGGGGCCTCAAGGACTAACCTGTCTACGAATGAACAGGTACGGGTTGCCGGACTGCAACTGCACAGTCAATCGTAGAGATGTCCTCTTCGTAAGTAAACTGCGGTAGGGAGTGGCTTGACAAAGAGGGGTAGCCAACTGCAAAATACTTTCAAGAAAACTTCCTAAAGTCCGGCAAATGGACATTTTGTAGTTAGGCGGGAAGCCTATACTAACAATAGACTTTCTCCTCCCTGGAAATCGATCAACAGCATCACGTGGCAGCAGCTGTAGCCTGTTGATTTGCATCCAACAGCAAGTACTTTGACAATGATTTGCATCTGACAAGTACAATTGACAGACCATACTCCAAGTACGAAAATAATTCTGAGTAAGGCCACGAGCAGTTGGACAACCATTTTAACAATGATTTGCATCCGACAGCAAGTACAATCGACAGACCATACTCCCAAGTACGGAAATAAGTCCGAGTAAGGCCACGAGCAGTTGAACAACCATTTTGACATCTCTAACACCACCATACTTCGCTTACAGGTAGTCAGAGATCTCCTCTGGGAATGCCGTACAATATCCAAATCCAAGAACACAGGTTCACCTACCAGGCAAACCGTATACCCGCTGACATGGACCAATCACTACAACTGGTTATACTCTTCATCAAAAGATGTGTGCTGGCCCCAGCCATGGATGGAGACATCATGGATAAGTCCTGCTACTTCAAGTATACTACAATCATGAAATATATTCTGAAGAGTGCAGAGACTTCAGGCTGAGAGTCTAGGCTTCTCACAGGACTTTCAAAGCTAAGGGGGAAGTTATGCGAGGATTTGAGCCCTCGGTAGTGCTGGAAAAGGCCTTGCCCGCACTAGGTGAAGGCGGGCCTGCAAATATGTGCCAGGGCCTGGGTACAGGCCCATGTAATCAAGCTAAATGGCTGTTGGAATCTATATGCGGGCCTGGATCTTCGCAGTGGCCCTTCTAGGGCTCACCCCACATCTCGGCTGAGGCCCCGTACAGATTTGTGCCCGCCCTAAGTGAAGGCGGGCCGGAATATTTACGAGGCCTATTTTTGTCAATTTTGCATTTGAGGTATCATTCAGTTGCAGCACGCCAGTTGGTTACAGGGTAACGTGAACCTTTCCCTGGCTTCTTTCGGAAGCAGCAGCTTGAGAGGCAGTTGAGCCCAGGGCACGTACAGTTGAGGCCCTGGGCGTGAGCCATCAGAGGCCGACACATCACAGAACAGCCGCGGGCCAATGAGAATGCAGCATCTTCGTCACACACTGGCCAGCAGCCAATGAGATTGCGGCGAACACTTGTAGCCTTCTGGGCTACCTGGGTGCGCCCAACTGTAAAGGGCCCAGGCCCATAACAGCAACCGGGGGCCTGGGCGCAGACACTGGGGCCCACTGAAAGCTACTGGAAACTCGTCCAGCCAGGCCCAGAGCTCGACAAAAGCAGAGCTCACTTTCCATAAAGGACAGTGAGCACGGCAGCCAGAGCTCATTCTGGCCGTGTGCTTGCTGGCGGCAGCGCTGCTGGTTTGAGTGTTGGAGGCCGCCGGTAGGCCAAGGGCAGGAAGAGGCGCACACGGGCTCATTGTGGTGTTGGGCGCTTCTGGTGCAGCGGGAACTGAGCAGCCATAGTCGGGCTTGCTCATCGGAGGATGGTGATGGTGATGGCGGTCCTTGGTTGTCGGGGATGCACACTGTGGGAAGTCGAGGGGTGAAGTGACAGGAGACAGAGACACGTACCTGGTGTATGCTGGCAGTCTGCATTGGTGACGTCGTCACGTACATTGATCTTCGGCATCAAAGTGTCAGCTAGTATAGGTGCTGAGTGGATACACTGGGCCCTGAGCGCCAATCGAGAAGAGCGGCATTGAATACTATGTTGGTGTGGCAAGAGAGTGTCGACATTGACGTTTGAGTTCATTGTATTGCTCTTATTTGGCTGATAACTCAGTGCACTGTGCTTTCTGCTTGGTACACGACTATCTGGGCTGCAGCGTGATTTTGCAATTTGAAATTTTGTCTATCACTCTCGCTAATGTTCCTTGCACCTACAGCTACTACGCTAGCCTACGAATTGACAACACAACCAGTTGACGTCAGCAGCCGAAACCAAAGTACATGAAGATGTCGCTGATGCAGACCATCGCCAGGAACCGGTATTCACCCCATCACTCGCCCTCTCTCACTCACCCTCGTCTTCTCCCCCACACTCCTCCTTCAACCAAGGACCACCGCCAAACCCCCGCTGACCTCCTTCCAAGCCCAAGCCCGGGTATGGGGGCTGGGCTATGGCGTTGCCTTCTTGCAGCGCCCTCTCTCTTGCGACCGAGCTCGTTTTCTCACACCACCCAGCGCTAACGCTCCAGCAGCGCTGCCGCGTTGTCAGAGGGCGCGGTGTCCTGACCCTCTGCTGCGTATTGGACATCAGCTCATCTACCTTCGCTGTGTACCAGGCGTCCGCTCACTCCCCACAGCGCACCCAGCCTTTTAGCCTACATATATCTGGCAGGCTCAGTGCTTAGTTGTGCTGCGACCAGGGCCCGCTCAGGGACGGGACTGTGAAAAGACCAGAGTGGTGCACGATGGGGCCCTCTCTAAACGGGTTACGGGATACATGCAGAGTGCTGCAGTCGCCGTCGGGGCAAAGAAAGGACTGAGGGAGGAAAAAGACCCTCCGCGGGTATCAGGTATACTTTCTAGACCTCTGTATTGTACCAGGCGCATCCGCTTCTTAGTAGTGTGCCACGGGGACTTTCCGTTGGCCAACTCAGGCTCGGCGCGCAGCAGTACTGCTGAGCATTGTCGGTCTGTGGTCGCAGGGACGCGAGGGTAGCGAGGTCGGTGCAGATGTACTCTATCGCGCATCAATCCCTTTTTGACAGATTAAAGGTAGTGTGCATTAGCCAGTCGGTCACAATCAAGTAAGGAGTGAAAGTTAGAAAAAGAAAAGGGAAGAAAAGAAAAGGGGAAAACGAGGAAAAGTCCCACAGCAGGTACACACCCTGAGTCGAATCGCTACTCTCATTGGAGTTATCTAAGTGTCGTCAAGCCACAACGGCGCTACATTTTTCCTTCTTTTTTTCCCCCCTACTTGTTGTTATTGTTGACATTATTATTATCATTACTATCATCCTTTCTCCTTTTTTTCCTTTATTATTGTTTAGTTGGCATTTCAGTTTTGTCTTCCTATCATCGGTGTTTCGCGAGGGAGCGAACAGTTGGCTTTTGAACCTGAATTTCAAACGAGTGGCCCAGACTGGTCAAATTTTCAGGTTTCACTCTATTTCAGACGGCCCCAAAAGGGGGCAATCCGCGGCCGCTTCGGCAGGGAGCTTATCACCCCCCGCAGAAGGTCATAAGCCCCCTCCTTACCATCGGACACGGGTACCCATCAGGAATGGTTCGACGACCTCTTTTGCTGATATCCTGATTATGGGACCGTCGCTCGCCAGGTCTACAGTCTTTGGGTTGCGCTCCAATAGTGGCCGTTGAGAGTTGTACTAATTTTAATAATGATTACATAAAGAACAAGGGGTAGAGTAATAAAGAATTTAACACTATTTAGTACGCAGAGGTTGCGACCTCCAGAAAATTTTAAAAGAAAGCAACAAATGGGCCATCTGGTTACAGGCTTGTCGGTGGGTGTCAGGCACACTCCCGCAGTCCGAGAGTTGAGACGCTGATCATGGCTAGCTGCTTGATAGTACCTCGCCTACGTCGTGAGTTGATAGGCAAAGGCTGCACGATATTCGGAGTTGGCAGCCTGGTACAGTTTCCAGTATATTCAAGGGAGAATCGGCTATGGCGCACTGCGATGGCCTTTATGGCTATCGGCCGGATTGTTGGAACTTGTTAACACGTTGGTCCCCGATGTCCAGGGAGCGTCCCTGGATTACCACTATTCTGAACTACAATGGGGGAGACGAGGTAAAATTAAAGGTCAACGTGGAATGGGCAAGACAGGAGGAGATGAGAGACAACCCGAAACTACGGGCTGCGGTCACAGAGGCAAAGAACAGGGCCAAAAGAAGTTGCCGAAGGGATGGGGTCACGGCGGAGATGCAGGTAACAATCACGTATCATGAGGTGGAGACCTCCACTGATACGGTGGAGCGCGAACAGCGCATCTAGACTGCGATTTAGAGGCTGAGAATGAGGCCAGTGATCTAGGGGCGGAGACTCAGTCCTGGCACGAACTGGAACAAGGGAGGCGGGATCGCCCGCCGGCTGGGCCTGTAGAGAGCGGCTCGGAGGCCAACTCACAGCAACGACAAGACTGAGAGGGCTAGGCAGTTACAGAACAGGGACGTCCGCGAGTCACATTCAAGAACGACAGAGAGGCGAGGCTCAGGGGTCTACGCCTGTCGACGGGTCTTTGAGAGAGCGAAAAACGGCTATAGGGGCATGGGCAAGGGCGATCGAGAGAAAGAGAGGGAGACCAGACTAGCGTGTTCCAAGACAGTAGACGTCGCTGTTGACGTCAAGACCTCCCTTGCGTAGAGCGCGTTCGCAGCCCCTGAACGGAGTCAGTAACACTTTGTGTCTGCCAAACCGAGAAGATCATCAGAAAGCTAACGGAGCTTTTGCTGCGTGACTGCGTGAAAGAGTGTTCATGCTCGAGCCCAAGCGAGAACGCTACGCACGAGTACGTGGTTGGGGTCACCCTCCTCTTTGAATGACCCATCTCACCAATCAGTTTCACCTGATTATCGCAGGGAACCGAATGGGGTTAGTGATACAAAACAATAATAATAGACATACAATGTCAACATGCTCGATGGCCAGCGCACTCATAGGCTGGTGCCTTGCATGAGAAAGACTAAAGAGGCTCCGACAAGACGGGGTTATGTGCGGCGAGGGAGGACGCAATGAGGGAGGACACAATGAGAGTGGTGACGTGAGAGTGCGACAGGAAAGTGACGTGTGGGCAGATGGAGTCAGGCGGGAGAGAGAGGGAGAACTTTTGCACAACTCTTCGGTTGACGATGAGCCCCTCGACATTAGTCCTGATAATGCAGGCGCGTCACCGTGTGGGGCTGCACCAAGGGAGTACCTTATGACAGTTGAGAGACACACACTCATATTATGAGGCTGGTGATGTTTCATTGTGATGTAATCAGCGCTAACTCGTTACCGTCGATTGAGCCGGAGGTGGTCTTTGCTAGTGTGAATGGCATTAGTCATCGATGGGGAGGAGGACAAAGATTCTGCGCGCGGCATTGAAAATGATCTGAATGTCTATAACGCTGAAGTCACTGTACGTTGTAGGCAGCTATTCAGGCTCGAGTTTGACTATTCTCCTTTGAGCGTCCCCGGTGGGATCACATTTCAGATGTCACGAAGTGACTGGGTGATAAAAACAAAGTTTGCAAGATGGTGAGCGATTAGTGTACGAGGGGGTCCATCCGATGGGAGACTTCGTCTCTAGTATTGAGACTCTGGTGGTGACAATGCCCAGGATTGAGCTGCTTGGATAAGGAATTTATTTATCCACTCTGACTCATCTGCTTTCTCACCTCCCTCTCGCCAAGATGCCTAGGAAAAATCCTTGTACGACTAGTCCTTATTCGGTAAAGTTTAGGCTTAAATTGGCAAGCCTTGAGGGTATCGATCATGTTTGGACAATCAGCGTGAGTTAAAGAAAACAGGGCATGATGACTGTAGGGGCTCATTGGACTTCGAATGCAAACCTCATTCTTGTTTGTTCATCTGTCCATGGTCAATGAGTCGAAGGCGGTCTGTTTTAGGGAAGATTGCCCACCTACTGGCTAAATATATGTTTGACGGTGACTGGACAACAATTATTCTGACAGGCATTCAAGGCCCAAAGAGTACTCGTGGTTTGCTTAACGTTGCCTCTACTAGGTTAACCGAGAATCTAGTTTGAAAATCAGTGTGGATCCTTTTAAATGGCTTAGGATGACTTTCACTCTTTCCTTCTCATGCCGAGCATTGGCTACCTAATGTTCTCTGCGAAATTCTGCACTGCGCACAAACTGGGGTAGTACCTGATAGCACCCCATACTGCGTCTGAATAAACACAGTGACCAGTAACACCCTGCGACGCAAGCCGGGAGAATCGACAACAGTTTTCAACAGGACATTGTGTTGCTTGGGAAACGCACTAACTCAACGTTTACCATCCTTTATGGACAGTGACCACTGGACGGGCGAGACTTCTTTCCACCGTGAGGCGTGAGGCCACCACACACTTGGGTATACTGAGTATCCCCCACCATAACAAAGTTAAAAGTGGCGGAAGCAGAGCTACTGCTGGTTGCTAGCCGGTGGGTGCACACAACACGAACCCTCAGAAAGCGAGATGAGAGAGGCACTTGACAGACCGGATTTGAAGAACTACTGATTATCTCCATACAGAGTTGTTAGACAGCAAACCATCCCTCCTCTCATCCTTGCATCTATCTGAACTTCGGATCTCAGAGAGAGAGAGATAAAGGAACCTGAGGGATGCAGAAGTGTTAGAAGTCAAAGGCATCATCATTCGGGACAAGCATGAAGGTTGGGAAACAAAAGCAATTCGAGACATGGAGCACAACAAACCTGTTCTGACGGAGATTGCAGTTAGTAGAATCAGGGAGGAGAAATATATCGACTACGTCATCCAATTCCACGATCACGATGGCAAACCGCACGACACTCTCTCCTTTCTAGAAACTGTTGAACAAGCCAGTACAAGGCTTAGGTGAGTGCAAAGAGCACATGTTTCCCCTCCAGAATTTTCAACTATCGAAGTCACCCCGCAATCTGCAGTTCCCTTAGCGTTTCTGCTACTAAGAGATCAACATTCAGTGACCTATTATCTTAGCAACATTCAGTCATCCTAGTTACTTGGGACTCCCGGTCAAAATCAATTTGCCTTCAGTTATTGTCATTCGATTCAGAGACCAGTATCAGTCAGACAGTGTGCTCATCAAAAAGACGCAGAGATCAGTTTCAGCATCCATCTCTGCACATGAGTGTAATTTAGGCCTCTCCAGTTAATGAGTTAGTGTTGACTAGTCTCAACAGGATTGCACTCAAGGATGCCTTCCAATACCGATACGTCAGTGCAATCAGTTTTAGGCGAGGAGACTTGTCAGCCTTTGTGGTTCACACCGAGTTTGTGGGAGGTACCATCCATGACCCGAGAGTCTACCTGAGGAAGGGGAAAGAAACCCATGAGCACCTTGACTCAGTCTGGGTCACAACCACCAGATACCTTGAGGGAAAAGAGACGGAGCTCGATGAGAGTGTTGTCAAGTTGGTCCGCAACTTTGGACTGAAGCGCTACACTGATTACCCCAGACCTCCTGTCCCCTTTCCTCTCACAGACGACTCTTGTTGGGGTGACTTGGTTGATCTAGCTGGGAGGTACATCTCGCCTGCAAAGATTGACTACGAGGCACTGATTGAACCCTCTGAGTTTCGACATCTCAGACCAGGGATCTTCTCGTAGTCGTATCTCCCTACATTATGGGAAGAGTTTTGCTCTATGGTCGACTTTCACGTCATGGCCCTTTGATGGAAGTGTTCGGAACTTGTAGGCTTTGGGTGGCTCTATACCAAGAGGCCACAATCTCAGGGAGTACGAGATCATGGCTCAAAGCACGGAAAACGTACAACAAAATGAGAGTTTGAGTGTATGACCAAGAGGGATGAGTGAGGACTCTCGACAAGTGTCGGTCGTGCTCCTTTCATCTGTACTTTCTGAGATTATTATTAGTTCTCATTCTTCCCTCATTTATCATTTTCATTACTCGAGTCAGTTGGTCTTGCTTCACTTGCGTTGACTCTTATTGATGATCGTGTTTCTCTGATGATCTTGTCACAATTCTCAAAACTAGCAAATTGCCAAAATTTATGCACGCATGACACACCAAAATTTCATAATTATCGTTTACATGACTTTGTTGTTTTGAATCAAAATAAAAGATTCCTAAGACCGGGGACCGACGAAGACTGCAATTGAAGGGTCTCACGGAAAGTCTGACACACACAACACGAAGGGATTTGTTTTAGTTAATTGACTTTATTTATTGCAAACATCACCAAAATTATGCGTGACATCCTGTTGGCTTTCTGGTCCCTTGAAGAGGCCTGACTAGAAAAAGTGCCACAAAAATGGCACTGTTGCCGGTAACATAAAAAGTTTTTGTGTCCGGAACGAGACGGGTCAGCAACAACTTTGAGCTTTGATTAGGGTTTGAGAACTGTTGATAATATTCGAATTCTCAGACTGATCTTGCAATCCTCTTTGAGTCATTATTCCGTTGGAAGTCCTAGTTACTGATTGTGTCTTATCTCTTCATGTGTGAGGTACCACACTGGACTGGAGGAGGAGACTGGCATTATTTAATGGAGAGAATTAGGCTTGATCACAGGTATGCTCTACATGCCCTTGACCATTGCGAGAAACTAGAGGAGAAGATAACAATTCAGATTCGGGCAATGTTAGTCGACAATGCGTTGAAAGAGCTTTCTAAACTCACTTCTAAGGGGGTACTCCCCTATCGGTATGAGGGTTGTTGGGTTTACCATTCTCATGGTTTAACCATCTGTATAGTGCTGCCTCGCTTCCTGGAAGGAGATATCTCTGATATTCGTACTTACATCAAAGGAGGGAGGCTGCACTGATGGTGAGAACTTTAACTAGTTATGAGAAATTGTTGCTCAATTTATTTACGATGAAAAGGCAGATCTAATCAAGCGAAAGAAGAAAGTGGAATGGGGTGTAATGTCAGTGACATATGAGACAACCCCTATCCCTCCTATTCCTAACAGTTATTGTGGTGGGAGTAATTGGCTACCAATTATCAACATGGTGCTGAAGTGAGGGAAATGAACGGGTTGTCATGTGAACGAAGAAAATTTCAACAGAGGAAATCGGACAACGAAGATCGGAATTTGGCAGAGGTTTAGGCCCAAGTAAAGAGAATGTTTAATGCCTCTTGAAATCATTGAATGTTTTAGATAAGGGAGAAGTGTTCCCTTATGAAGTTGTCAAGTATGAGATGATCGAAAGTGGATGGGAACAAGAACAATTTTATATTCTGACATTTCACTTCATCGAGTTGGACATGTATGATGTGAGGATCTATGTTCCCAAAGAGAGAAGTGTTGATGTTGTGTATGAGAAATGTTGGGAATTTGCTGAGGAAGTTGCGTTGAAAGAAAAAGGGGAGCTTGAGAAGGAAAATAAGTGCTTCACCGGATCCACTCAGCTTCTGTCTTTGAGGGATTTCCAACTCCTCCTCTACCTGGTATTAGTCTGTCAAGGAACAATTGGTCCGCTGTGATTGAGTTTCCACTGAGAGTGAGAAGAGATCAAAGGCACTAATGAGTCAGTCGTACGTGCCTCCAAAAGTAAGACCCTGGTTCATGGGAAGAGGACATGGGAGGTTGAGTAAGGAGGAATCGGAGAAACTCCTAACTTCCCTTAACTCTATAACAAGGAAAGTTGTGTTTTCCTATGAGATTGTACATGAAGAATCTGGGATGGGACACGACAGTGTATATGTTCTTATCTGCTACTAACTGAGCTCGATGAGTTTGATGTTGGAATCTATGTGCCACAACATGGGTTCGAAGGGTGTAAACACGATCGATGCTCGGAACGAGCAGTAGATATTGTGCAAGACGAGAGAATAAAACTTGAACAGGAAGGGGAGAGTTTCTCTTGGAGTACCTATGTTAGACCTTTCATTGGAATATTGTCTCCTCCTGTTGAAGAGTTTCACCTTTTGAGGGAAAATTGGTCAGCCATGGTAGATTTTGTATGGAAGGTGAAGAGGTCTCAAGAAGAACACTCTCAGTAGCAAGAATAACTGTTGTGAAAGGCAGACTTAACAATGCGACTCGGCTCGATAATCCCTTTATAATTATGACATATGAGACTTGTGTAAGAGGTCGTATAATATTTCACATTCTAGTGGTCAAATTTATGAACACTGACAGCTTGGACGTAAGAATTTACACCCCGGCATGTCTAGAAAAGGAAGCTGATTACTTGGAATGTTGTACAGGGGCTTACATCATCCTTATAAGAACGAAAGAGTGGCTTGAAAAGTTACAGAGAAAAGTAACATGGGGAAAGGGAGTGAGGCAGTTTGAGAGACTCCCTAGCTTCTCAACTACTGATGGCTTTGATGACAGGAGAGACTGGTTGCCTCTCCTAGAAGTTATTGCCATAGTAGGTAACGCGAGGGAGAGTGACTCCACAGTGGTGATAAAGTCCTTACTTCTAAATACCTTTGTGGTGAGATCTCTGACTATATTCATCCCGAGATCTACCTTTTCTGACACTATCTGTAATGATCAATAATGCCTGGCTCAGTTGAACAGCTAACATTTGGGGTTGTATTGGAGGGTAGTCAAGACGGAAGACACTCTTCGCATCTTATCCAAGACAAAAGTCTCTCTACTTTGGATGAGCTTGAGTTCTTACAACCCTTTGTTGATCGGATAAGAGACTCTGCCTTGAGGGCCGTCACTGACCAAACTGAGATCAACTATTTGTTGAAGATAGTAAGAGTGGGGACAACTGAGAGAATATCTTATCACTCCTCCAGAAAATGAGTCTCTCTTGCCAGAAGAATCACCAGCGGTCCATAAACCATGCAATTTGATTAGGAGATTATAGATCTGACGAGGTACTTTATGATCTGGGGTACTGTGAAGGGATATAACAGAAGACCGAGTAGGGATGACGAGAGAGAACTGATTGAGGATTATAGTGGGAGACTAAGAAGAATTGTCTTACCTCTGATCACTACTCAGACTGTTATTGCCTACACTCTCTACATACAAAATTCCCAAGGGGTATAACTAACAAGAGAGGAGAGAAACAAACTTGTATCCCTTGCGAGAAGAGTAAGAAATTGATAGTGCGGAAAGATGTGGTCAAGAGCGGCAAAGAAGAGAAAAGGAAATACCGGGAAAGAGTTTATGATCAAAATGTCTGAACGAGGAAGGCCTAGTTTAAGGCCTAGTTCCTCTGTAGGAACTCGTGAGGAAACCCAGGTGGGTGCCATATGGGAGTTGGTCGAGAGAGTCGACACTATAAAAAAAGGTTCGGATGTTGCAAGAGCAAAGAGACCAGATGAGAGAATTTCATGCTTCAGAGGGACTCAAGTAAATGATTTTTTTTATGAATATGAATTATTTGGGCTCAGTTATGGTTGGATAGATAAACATCGACTTAAGCACCTTCTATCATGCTATGACACTAACTCGAGATCGGTTGTCAAAGAGTGGATGGAAGGGGCCACAACATGGGAAGATGTTAAAGAGAGAATGAAAAGATAATTTAAGAAAGACTCAGTTACGACTACTACCAAGGATCTCTTCAACATCAGAAGGGCTAAGTATGATACTTTCAATATTTTCCTTCAGACATTTATCAGAACGACCAAAATAATTTCATATTTGGACGAAAATGTCATATCTTTCTGACTAACTTCACTGACAATGAAAGGAAGACAGTCCTGAATCAAGCTCAACATTACCCTCTCAGATGGCACGAAATGGTTGCAATAGTTAGAACTCTACCTACAATTTCACACAAGAAGTGATCACTGGATCAGATCAGTACATTGGCCAAAGACTATGAGACCGATAATAGTATGAACAGAGGAAACAATCTAAGTGTTGAAAATATTATTCAGCGAGCTTCTAATCTAATTGTGGATGAGAAAGGGAAGAAAAAGGCAGAAAGTGAGAATGAGGAAGACGATCATGATGATGATGATGGCTATGGAAAAAGAGGAGACTCATCCAGATCCAGAAAAAATGGAGGGGATGGTGGAAAAGAGAACAAAGAGAGAAGGAAATATGATGATCGTCGAATGAAGAGCTTTGTCTGCTACTATTGCGGTGAAGGGGGTCATACCACAACTTATTATAAGCCTTTGGAAAAGGATGTGAAGAGTAGGGTAGCCAAGAAGGATGTAATGGGCCATGTCTGTGACAGTTCATAGAATAAACTGGATCCCGGACATCCAGGAGGTATGTGACTTTTTGTCCTTAAGCATGAAGAGAAGATGAAGAAGAAGAAAAAGAGAAAAGTTAATGTAACTGTTCATTTTCTTGTTGATGAGTTTCCTGAAGAGCTTGTGCAGAAATTTGATGATTCTTCCACCATGATTGAATTGCCTCTACAGTCCTTGACATTAGTGGAAGACATGTCTGATGAGGCTTCCCCAAGCGAGCTTTCATTAAAAGAAAACCCTGTTTCTTAGAGCTCTTCCAAGTTAGTAGTGTCTTCTTCTGATGAACCCGCTTGTTGTTCAGTCAACATGATGTCTTTTGACGGTGATCTACCACCAGAACTCGTCATGGAGCTCAGTATAGTGGTTGGAGAGGTGAGAAATCTCCAAGCATACTTAACCCCTCAGATGATTGAGGAAAAGAAGAGAAGAAAAGTCGAAGAGACTCTCAATGACATTCTTGATGATCAAGAACCAAACCGACCATCTTGAAAAAATGAACAAGGGAAAAAGAGAAAGTTCATCCTCAAGAGTGAACTGGAAGATAGGACTGTAATCACTGATGTGATCACAAAGATGTTAGAGGAAACAAAAGTAACTCTATCTTTCAAAGAAACAATGACTTTAGCACCCAAGTTGAGAGAAGAACAAAAGAAGTTAATTAAAAAGAAAAAGATGGAGGTCAACTACTTGGGATCGGTTTTCCCTAGCCAAGTGAACAGATCATTATTAGGATGCAAGATGAGATTTGTAACCACGGGTTGTGGAGACTCAACTATTTACATACCAAGTGAAGATTCGGGTCTTGGTAGACTCTGGGGCAGAAATGGTTTTTCTTTCCCAGAGGACTATGGAGGTCTGTGATTTGACCATTGATAGACCTTCAAAGAACACATATTAAGCAATATTGTTGGATAACTTTTCGTGGTTGGGTTTATTGATAATTTGCCTATCAGAATTGGAACGATGTCGGTTGAATTATCAGGGTTTGTAGTGCCAGATTTGGATCATGATTGTATCATCGACATTCCATTTTTGCATAGGATGGATGTTGTTCAGTTCTTTAGTCACGAGGGGTCATCCTGCATCGGCCTGCAGGATCCAGAGACTGCCCAGGAACAGACCTTTATGGTCTGCACTTCCCACCATCATAAACACCAGTTATCGACTGATTCAATCAGAAGGGAAAAATTTATTGAGAAGACTAGGAAACAAAAAGGGAAAGGCAAGCAAGAAGTCAAAGAGGAAGTCTCAATGAACATTTATCAGATTTCAAAGATGATGAAAGCCCTCGGCAAACTCAAAGATGAAGATAGGCAAATCGAGGCATCCAAAAAGGTTGTTGAAACTGCTAAAAGTGATAAAATGGAGTTAAGGTTTGCATCAACTCATCCTTTTTTAGGAAAATAGTCACTGGTCAAATGAAAAGTACAAGCCCAATGGGGTGAAAAAGAACCCAGTGGTCGTTCTGATAGAAAAGGATTATGATAAAGCACTTGGAAAGGAAAGGAGAATTATTAAAGCACTAGGGGAGTTAACAAAATTGGGGAATAGAGTTACTAGGGAAAAAATTGACACAATGAAGATAGGTTCGGATCAGTTTATCTGGCCTAAAGAAAAGGGATATATATCTTCAAAGTGTGTCGATAATTCTTCGATGCATTCTCCTGTAATGACGAAGAGAGAGGGCGGTTGGATGTGGACATGATCAAGATAGTGTAATGACCCGTCAAAACACAAACTAAGAACACTGCTGATTTCTGAAGTTCTGCCTATGGAATGGATGCCTTGTTGAGATTCCCGCATTCTGCTGTGTTTTCTAAGTCTGTCTCTGTGTGCGTGCTTGTAACCTGCGTGTCTGTCTGAGTGCTTGTCGGTATGAGTGTGTGTGTGACTCGCAAGGGTACTTGCTTGTTTGGTGGGCCCGTAGGGCCGGTACTTACCTGTAGCCGTGGCATTGAGGGTTGCAGCAGGAAAACACTCAAGTAGCGGAGCCTGGGGCCCGCAGTGCTTAGAGCAGCGGAAAAACACTCAGGTAGCAGGTAGGCCGGTACTGCACCCAGTAGCGGTAGATGTGCCGGGTACTCGAGGCCGAGCAGAAAAAAGACAAAGTTGGCATTTTTAGAGGCCCAGTAGCGGTAGGCTAGGTCTAGGCTGGTACCAGTCCATCTAGAGCTTGTACGGGCAATATCAGAGTCTGCAATGATGTTTCCCTCCGAAAGGGAGGAGGTACCGGTTGCTTGGGAGGCCAAGCGGCCTGGAAGTCATCGCCCAAGAGGCAAGCAGGCCACTATATCAAGAGGCTGAGGCAAGAGCTCAGCCTCATTCTTCAATGTGCAAGTTTGGCGACATGCTGCTGGAGCGCTGGCTGGAGTGGCGCTGGGTACTACAATGCTGCTGGGAGGAAGAAGCCGGGAGCTTCCACCTTGGCTATGGTGGAGCTCTACCGGAAGGAGGAGGAGGGAGAAGGGGACCAAGGAGGAGAGTGGTGGAGTACTTACCTGGCTATGGCAGACACCATCTTCATCACCTTGTTAGGCGCTGCATCTGGAAGGGCCCAGTGGGGTAGTGCCGCATCAAGGAAGCTCGGGGCAGAGTCAGGCATGGCGGTTGAGTGGACATAGGCATAGCTGCATGGTGATGACCTTGAAGTGGGGCAGCGACATAGCTACTTTGGGTTGTCCTTTGGACAGGAGGCTGAAGCCTCAGTAGTCCGCCATAGCCTCGACCTGTATGTAGAAGAAGAGGAAGGGTGGCCATGGCTATGGTGGACCTAATGTTGTGCCTGCAGTAGAAGTGGGATTCGGACATTCATTCTGGTTCAGCCATTCAACATTATTATTGTTATTTCTTGTTTGAATAAGAGGGGAGGAGATAAGGAGGAAGAGATTGGTTGGCGAAGAAGAAGAGCCTTGTCATTGGAGTACATCATCGTCTTCTTCTTTCCTACTTCTTCTTCTTCTTCTTTCCCTCTCTCTCTTCTCAAGTTCATTCATTTATTTTTGCAGCTGGATGGCATTGTACTTTCAGATGAATGTATACTTCGAAATTGGTCGGGATCGTAACATTGGTATCGGAGTTGATTCTACTTGCTGGCGAGAGTTGACTTTCCCAGAACCTTAACCCTAGTGGTAAGGGCTAACCACTTAGGGTTAGGGCTGGAAGTTGGGGTTAAGTGGGGCAGCGTGGTAAAGGGAAGTTGCTCCCACCTAGCAGGGCCGTGTAGGGTCGACACTAGACCTGGCCAGGTTGTTTGAGTGCATGTTTGTGGTGGCGAGACACAAGGTGGGACTTCGTGATGCAACTTGAGAGAGGCGACAGTGAAGGGCACCTACAACTTGAATCTGGACTTCAAGGAAGACGAGGATGCTAATTGGGTTAGGAGGACTATGTGAGAGGGGGGTAAGTTCTTTCATCTCAAGAGCTCGACCACTCAGGTAAGTGTAGTGCCGCCAGGGTGCCCATGTGTGTGTGCATGGAATTGACTACCTGTTGGGGTTTTCTGGGTTCTTCTTCCATCCTCCATAGTCTTGATTGTGTGTGAGGTGTGTGAACTGCCTACTCACCTGACAAGTGAATGAATGGAGTATCTTGTTTGCCATGCTATATCTCTCTACAGTGCTTTGTTTATTTCATTCTGAACGGCTGTAGTCTGTAGGTTCTTTCTGGGGCAAAATTTCGTTTTTCAATTCGGTAGGGACAGAGTAGGTCTTTGTGGAACTCTTGTTGCTTGGGACCCGGTTCTGACTCCACTAGGACCGTTTGGGACTCAGTGGGACCAGACCCAAACAAGAAGGGCCCCTCAGGCCAAATCTGTTGACGTCAGTTACCTTGCTCTATCTGATTGGGACTCAGACTTTATGCTTTCGGACCAGGACACTCGTTGCGGAGGGGATCTCCGCTGAGACGTTTTATCAGACTTTACCACACGATCCGCCGCCTAACTCGCACCTTGGACACCACTTAATTCTCTCTTGCATTACGCTGTACACTTTGAATCTGATTTGTTGTGTCTTCACGGAGCTGAGTCCGACTAGGCTTGAGAGGACCTCATACATAGTCGGTCCAGACTGTGTGGCTGGATCAGATCTCTCTGATCTTTATTTCTTTTTTTTGTTTTGACTGCTCTCCAGTCCAAATGAATTGCGGCTCCGGCTAGGAGTTCTACCTTCTCTTCTGATAGTTTTCAAAGTTGTTTCTTGGACTTGGTTCGTTAAATGTTTGCGTCTACACGATCGCAAACAAGAGAGAGAGAGAGAGAAGAGAGAAGCTTCTGAGAGTTGCCCTTGAGGGAGTGAGGAGAGGGAAGAGGAGTGTTCATCCCAGAAGTGTGCAGAAGTACAGACCCCTCTTGAGAGACTTGCTAACACCCTCCTCCTGCACTATGGCATTTGCAGCAGAATGGAGGCTGCAAATGGACGCTGCCCCCGAGGCAGAAAAAGCGCAGTACCGATTCTTCTATGAGAAAGCATTGAAGAGGGAAGAGGAAGAGAAGGAGAAGGAAAGGGAAGAAAAGGTGAAGGCTCACGAGGCTGTCTTCAGTACTGTGCCCACCTTAACTAACGGGGAGGTGGAAGAGAATACCGTTTCACTCAAGGCTTTGATAGACATCCGGGCTGCTGAGGACCATATAGGCCAAATCGCAAAGGTGTTCGACGAACTCAAGAAGTTACGCGAGGACATGGCCCTGATGGCGCAGCAGCACCGTGACCAGCTGCAACAGTTTGCTAACTTGCAGCCTGCCCAAAATGTCTTTCCGCCTGCCTACCCTGCTTCTAGTGCTGCGTGTCAGTCCGTTCTTGCCCCTCTAAATATGTCTTCTTCTACTTCTTCTTCTTCTTTGAGTGTGACTAACAACCTATCCGGATCTGCAGCAGATCCAGACCCTGTTGTTGTTGTTGCTGCTGCTGCAGCGACAAGTGGCAGTGCAGGGCATTCTGGAACTGTTGCAGTCGTCGGTCCAAGCTGCAGCTTTCCTTACATCGAATCTTGGATCAACTCCATGCGATCCTACTTCGATGTGTTGGGGACACTCCCAGTTACTCAGTCGTCGGTCCTAGGGACCAATGTGGAACCCACCGTAAGAGGATTATTGGAAATCCAAGTTGTACAAGCAGGCTATAAGAGAATAGACCTGAACAAATGGCTGAAGGCTACGCCTGTAGCTACACTCAAGGAACTCTTGATCAAACAGTATGCTCATCCACATGCTGCAGCCAAAGCTAGACTCAAGCTTGAAAAGCTCAAGCACAGCAAGTGGACCGACACCATGCATAGTCTGCAGCAGTATGTTAGTACACGTTTTTCTACTCCTGACTTGGAAATGACTGCGCAGTCTTGCTTGGATGTGAGAGGTCCCCTCTACTATAACACATCGCCTGGGGCTCGAACTCAGCGCATATACAGATTGGCTTACCCTCATGCGGGACTTAGTCAAGCTGGAGGCACAAGACCTCCCGGGTGGATCGGGTGGCAAAAAGTCCACCAGTCACAAACGGTTTCCAGGCAGCAACCGTTTTTCAGCGCACGATCTGCTTGAGGATGACGAGGAGACCTTCGCAGACAACCCTTCTCTTGATGACGATCAAGAGCAAGGCTGCGAGGCATCTTGCTCTTCGTCAGCCCATGAGTCTGAGTGTGTAAATGATGATGAATCTATGAATGCCTTCAAGAAGACTGCCTTCAAAAGTAAGGGACTGAGGACCACGACGAAGAACAATACTAATACTATTCTTCTTCCCAAGGGAGCGAAAATTCCACCCAAACCGGAAGATCCTGCCACAAAACCATGGGTAGATCTCCGAATCAGTGAAAGTGAGTGGAAACACAAGGTGCAGAAAGGGGTTTGCCTGCATTGCACCAAATCGGGACATTCAGTCCAACATTGTTTCAGATTGCGGCAGGGAAACCAGCAACGGGGGTAGAGACATCATCAGCACACTCTACAGATGGAGAGGCTGAACATATAAGTGCAGATCCTTCTCTGGATTCTGATCCCATTTAGCAAACCTCTCATGAAACCCCATCTGATGCTCATTCCAAGGCTGAGCAAGTACACATCGTATACAAGAAGCCTTGGGTAGAGTCGGAAGAAATTGACTTCCATGCTCTGTTGACGTGCGGGGTTCATATGAAGCAAGAACGTGTGCAAGGGAGAACGCAGTTGATCTTCTTTAAACTCTACATTAATGGTCGTTACATTCGTGCGTTGGCTGATTGTGGTGCATCCGCCAACTACTTCTCACCGCACGACATTCGTAAGGCACGCTTGGGGATGAAGCAAGTGACCTTGCAGAATCCTTGTCGGACCCAAGTGGGCAACCAAGAGGTTGTCACCTCTACGCATGCAGTCAAAGGTGTGCGCACTACCTTTGACACAGACCGCACAATCACGCATAAACTGAACTTCTATGTCCTTAATCAGTGCCCCTTCGACGCGGTTATTGACTTGGGCCGGTTGCAAGCCCAATGTGAAAGAACCACGTGGAAGGACTCACAATTCATGGTCAAAGATGATCCTCTTGGATGAGCCGCGCGAGTCCCAAGTAACTTTTCTCAATGCAATGCAATTCTGCAAAAAGTGGCGCAGGCGAAAAGTTGATGAGCAAATGTATATAGCCTTTGTTAGGCCTGCTCATGTGCCTCTATTTTTGCTGTAAATAATGCTTTCTCTTTGCAAGCCATTTCGACTTCTAATGGAACTACTTTTGCCTCCACTAAATCTACTTCTAGTCCAAATGACTCTGCTTCAAACTCTGTTGTTTTGGTTGCACCTATGCAATCCGGTACGCTTGCACCCGAGAGTGAAGATCCACCTCCGGAGATCCCATCAGAAATCTTCAACCTTCTCAACCGATTTCTTGAAGTCTTGGTTGAACCGCATGGAGTTTCCGTGCGTCCAGTCCGACACAAAATCGAGTTGATCGAAGGAGCACTCCTCCAAAAGGTTGTGTCTATCGAATGGGCTTAGGCGAATTGGAGGAGTTGCGAAGACAGATCGATGACATTGGGAAGGGACGGATCAAGCCAAGCGAATCCAAATTCGGTGCACTGGTTCTGTTTGTCCCTAAGAAAGGAGGCAAACTACGGAAGTGTATTGACTACCGCAGACTGAATCGAATAACAAGAAAGAATGTACATCCTTTGCCGCGTATTGATGATCTGCTTGATGCTGCAGGTGGGTGCAAGGTCTTCGACAAGATCGATCTCAAGTCTGGCTACCACCAGATTGAAGTCGACCCTGCAGACCAGCACAAAACTGCATTCAAAACTCGCGACGGGTTGTACGAGTTTACTATCATGCCCTTCGGTCTCACGAATGCACCGGCCACCTTTCAAAGCCTCATGGACAAGGTGATCCGCAATCACATCAACCGATTTGTTGTTGTGTATTTGGATGACATACTAATCTTCAGCAAATCGATGGAGGAGCACATGAGACACCTTGAGGAGGTGTTGCAGATCCTCAAGGATGCGCAACTCCATCTCAACTTGGAGAAATCTGAGTTTGGGAGGGAGATCGTCATCTACCTTGGGCATCGGTTGTCTGCTGCAGGCCTAGAGCGCGAGGCAACCAAAGTTGAGGTCATCCGCAACCGACCAATGTCCGCGAACTGCGTTCTTTTCTCGGTCTTGCGTCGTACTACCGTAAGTTTGTACCCAAATTCTCTATCATCGCCCGTCCGCTGTCCAAATTGACAAGTAAGAATGTGTCCTACACATGGGATGGGGAGTGCACAACAACCTTCCAAGCATTGAAGGAGGCTTTGGTGAGTCATCCGGTGCTCCGCATTGCAGATCCCAAACTTACATTCGTAGTAACTACAGATGCAAGCTTGTATGGGATTGTTGCAGTGCTGCAGCGAGATGACGACGATGGCTTACGTCCGCTTGAGTATTACAGCAAACACATGCCCAGTCACAAGGTAGCTGCTTCCACTTACATGCGAGAACTCTATGCCTTGAGAGAGGCACTAGATCATTGGAAACACTACCTCTTGGGTCGCCATTTCAAGGTGTTCTCATACCACGAGACCTTGAAATGGATTCAGACACAGATTAATCCATCAACCACATTGACCCGCTGGCTGCATGAAATTGATGTGTATGATTTTGAACTTAAGCACAAGAAAGGTTGTTACAATCTCGTTGCGGATGCGTTGTCTCGCCATCCTGAGTACATGACTTGTCTGGTGGGTTCCTATGATTTTCGCAAGAATTTGAGGGAGGAACTCATTGAGCATACAGCCAAGGATCCGGAACTCAGTCTCATCCTTGAGCAGATTCGGGTTGACCCTAGCAGTGAGCCTAATTTCCATGAATGTAAGGGCATACTTTTCCGACGGTGCGGGAAACACGACCGACTGTGTGTACCCAACCATAAGCCAATCCTTACTCACTTCTTGGACTTGGCTCATGGCCGGAGTGGACACTTCGGTTTTGAGAAGACATACGAAAGTCTGCTGCAAAAGTTTGTATGGCCTGGAATGAAGGGAATGGCACGAAAGTTTGTGGAGGAGTGTGAAGTTTGTCAACGCATCAAACCATCTCAGCAGAAACCCTACGGACTGTTGCATCCTCTCCCTATTCCTGATGGCCCGGGTGAGTCTCTTTCCATCGACTTCACGGACATGGGAAAGAAGAGTAGAAATGAATATTCGCAAGTAATGGTGATAGTTGACCGCTTTTCAAAGTTTTTGAATCTCATCCCATTACCACCTCATGCCCCAACTGACCTTGTGATCAAAGAATTTCACAAGAGATACATTTTACAGTATGGGCCCCCGAAAACTCTTGTGAGTGACCGGGACACTAGGTTCATAAGTGCAGAATGGAAGGACTTCACCTCCCAGGTCTATGACATGAAACTCAAGATGACATTTGGTTGACATCTCGAAGCCAATGGACTCCTCGAGGAGATCAACCAGCCTGTGATCCTGCTTCTTCGAGGCTTAATTGTGCCTGATCAGAACTCTTGGGATGAGGAATTGTCGATCGTGCAAGGGTTGTACAACAACTCTATCCACTCCTCCACCGGATGACGCCTAACCGGCTGCATCTTGGATGGAAAATCCGCAATCCTCTATCTTATTTGTTCCCTGAACAACTGCCTGGCCTAACACCTGGCCAGCCAGGCTACAGCGCTAAGTATGATCGTTTGCTGAAAGTTGTTGTCGCAACTATGGAGAAGCGACGCACTGCCATGACTAAACATGCGAACAAAAAGCGCTAGCCTGATCCTTTCACAATGGAAGCTATGTTTGGGTCAAGATGTCTGAGTTTTCTGAAGAAGAAAGCGTATCACGAAAGCTTCTTCCCTCAGTACTACGGTCCATGGAAGGTGCCGAACCGAGTAGGCAATGATTCCTTTGGTCCTTCCTACACGATCGACGTGCCTGCTCGTCTGCGCACATATCCAGTCTTTCACGCGTCGAAGTTGTCTTCGTATGAACCACCTGAAACATTTTCGTATCGAGAATCGATGATTCCTCGCGCAATCAATGGCGGTCATGAGGTAGATAGAATTGTTGAGCATAGTGGAAAGGGGAGAAACAGACCGTACAAAGTACATTTGCTTTACCACCCGTTGAATGACTTCTACTGGATTGCTAAGAAAGACTTGCTGCAGAGTGCTCCGCGAGTCGTCAACGCATATGAACGATTGATTAGCTCTGAACAGCAATCGAAATTCACTGCTACACTCACCCCTACGGAACACACCCGATCTCTCTTTGCCATCTACGCTTACGATGCACTATGCAAGGACTCTAATTGAGTTACTCGCTTGAAGGGACCTCGCTCTTGAGGGGGGGGTAGTGTAATGACAGGTCAAAACACAGACTGAGAACACTGCTGATTTCTGAAGTTCTGCCGATGGAATGGATGCCTTGCTGAGATTCCCGCATTCTGCTGTGTTTTCTAAGTCTGTCTGTGTGTGCGCTCTTGTGACCTGCGTGCCTGTCTGAGTGCTTGTCGGTATGAGTGTGTGTGTGACCTGCAAGGGTACTTGCTTGTTTGGTGGGCCGGTACTTACCTGTGGCCGTGGCATTGAGTGTTGCAGCAGGGAAAACACTCAAGTAGCGGAGCGAGGGGCTGCGATGCTTAGAGCAGCGGAAAAACACTCAGGTAGCAGGTAGGCCAGTACCGCACCCAGTAGTGGTAGATGTGCCGGGTACTCGAGGCCAAGGAGAAAAAGACAAAGTTGGCATTTTTAGAGGCCCAGCAGYKGTAGGCTAGGTCTAGGCGGGTACCAGTCCATCCAGTCTGAGTCTAGAGCCTGTACGGGCAATATCAGAGTCTGCAATGATGTTTCCCTCTGAAAGGGAGGAGGTACCGGTTGCTTGGGAGGCCAAGCGGCCTGGAAGTCACCGCCCAAGAGGCCAGCAGACCACTATATCAAGAGGCTGAGGCAAGAGCTTAGCCTCATTCTTCAGTGTGCAAGTTCGGCGACACGCTGCTGGAGTGTTGGCTGGAGTGGCGCTGGGTACTACAACGCTGCTGGGAGGAAGAAGCCGGGAGCTTCCACCTTGGCTATGATGGAGCTCTACCGGAAGGAGGAGGAGGGAGAAGGGGACCAAGGAGGAGAGTGGTGGGGTACTCACCTGGCTATGGCAGACACCATCTTCATCACCTTGTTAGGCGCTGCATCTGGAAGGGCCCAGTGGGGGTAGTGCCGCATCAAGGAAGCTCGGGGCAGAGTCAGGCATGGCGGTTGAGTGGGCAGCGGCATAGTTGCATGGTGATGACCTTGAAGTGGGGCAGCGACGTAGCTGCTTTGGGTTGTCCTTTGGACAGGAGGCTGAAGCCTCAGTAGTCCTCCATAGCCTCGGCCTGTATGTAGAAGAAGAGGAAGGGTGGCCATGGCTATGGTGGACCTCATGTTGTGCCTGCAGTAGAAGTGGGATTCGGACATTCATTCTGGTTCAGTCATTCAACATTATTATTGCTATTTCTTGTTTGAATAAGAGGGGGGGAGATAATGAGGAAGAAATTGGTTAGCGAAGAAGAAGAGCCTTGTCATTGGTCTATCCTAG
The DNA here is from genome assembly GCA_003427395.1 of Chara braunii. Lineage (NCBI taxonomy): Eukaryota > Viridiplantae > Streptophyta > Charophyceae > Charales > Characeae > Chara > Chara braunii. The sequence goes on from BFEA01000053.1 coordinate 3,316,649, forward strand.
AGTACATCATCTTCTTCTTCTTTCTTACTTCTTCTTTTTTCCCTCTCTTTCCTCTCAAGTTCATTCATTCTTTTTGCAATTGGATGGCATTGTACTTTTAGATGACCGTATACTTCGAAATTGGCCAGGATCGTAACAATAGCAAAAATCTGGACAGTTGATCATATTTCGTGGAATGACAAACCAACTAAGTATGCATAGAAAGAAGAGGTAGAGGTGATGAAATACTTAGATAAGAAGATTGCCTCAAATTTTGTTGAACCTGTTGATGGACCGTATGCTAATCACTGGTTTTGCTTTTGGAAACCAGGAGGTGGTATGAGATGCATACAGAATCTTCAGAAGCTCAACTCCGTAACAGTACGTGATGCAGTTAGCCTCCCTAATGCTGACCTCCTTTCTGAATCCTTTGTTGGTCGATCCATTTATTTTTTAATTGATTTATATTCTGACTATGACCAGTTCCCCATTGATCCCACTAGTCGGCCAATGACTGCTATGCACACGCCAAGGGGGTTCATTCAGATGTGCGTGGTACCTCAAGGTTGGACCAATGGTGTGGCAGTGGTTCAAAGGGATATGATCCAAATCATGCAGGATATTTCCCTTGAGATAACCAACCCCTATATTAATGATAACCATGTGAAAAAACCCATAGTAAGAGACGAGACTTTGATTGCTGATGGGGTCAAGAAGTTTGTCTAGGAACATGTTGAAGAGGTAAAGTTGGTCCTAGAAAGACTTCAGAAATATAATCTGACTGCGAGTCGGCCAAAGTCCCTTCACTTTCAAACACAAATAATCATCCTACGCTTTAAATGTTTCTCCAAGGGTAGGAGTCCTAACCCTGCCCCTCAAGAGAAGTTTTTTGGGCATCTGTAGATTCTGGAGGATTTTTATTCATCATTTTGTTACCCTTGCGGAGCCTCTACGAGAGATCGTAAGGCAGGGGGCTGACTTATCCTGGATAGCGAAACGACAAATTGTCGCAGAAGCTTTACAAGAAAAATTAAAGGATAGAGGTGTAGTGCTGGGGGTGTCTTTTTATGATGATGAAGAGGGAAAACCCTTCATCATCGAGGTAGATGGAGGAGCAGAGCTCTTGGTGGTGTACTTATCCAAAAAGATGAGAATGGGAAAAAAACCTTCAAGGTTTGAAAGCAGGACTTTTAACTCTATAGAGAGAGACGACACCCAATTCAAGAAAAAGTTATTGATAATCATCCATTATCTCAAGTGCTTTATGCATTACGTGCTAAGAAGGAGATTCGTCCTGAGGACTGATGCATCTGTTGTAATTGAAGCTATTAAAAAGCATCAACAAGTAGATCGAGCAGTAAGCAGGTGGATTGCCTTCATCTAGATTTCTGATTTTAAACTGGAAAAAAAAATCATTTAGAAAAACCGAGCAGATGGCCTAAGCCGAATTGAATGGAGAAAAAACGAAGATGAAGACCTTGATGGGATGATTGAAGAATCTGCTTATGTTGATAACTTCCTGAATAAGGAGGATGATAAAGATTATAAGGTTTTAATTTCCTATAAGTGAAGCTTATGGCCTGAAGAAAGAGACAGTTAGGGAGAAATCCCTGATGCCTATATTTACGAATCTATTTTTGAGAAAGAAGGAGAGAAAGAACAAAATGACTGGTACGCCAGAGTCAGCGCGGCAGCTGTTGCTGTCCATAAAATGGGGAAAAGTTTTGGATCAAAAAATAAAGAAGAGGTTGAAAAGAAAAAAAAAGAGATTTCATTCATTTTTAAAGAATATGATGGAAATTACCAAGAGATTCGAAAGAAGATGGAAAGAGAACATATAAAGGAATATTACTGCGAAAACTCAAGGAAGAAGTTCATACTAAAGAGAGGTCACCTCTTTGTGGATGACAAGGGAGGATTGCCTCCATTATGGTGGTCTGTGAGAAAGAAAGACAGCCAAAAATAATTGCTGCTCTACACGAGGGGGTTGCTGGTGGTCATAGAGAGAAAGTCTGACTAGCATAAAGAAGTTCAGCTTAACTTGACTAGAGAGTTGTCGGTAGAAGGACTTTGTGTCTTCTGACTGAGTTGTTGTCCAAGAGAGCTATCAAGAAGATAGGCATAAAGAAGTTCAGCCTTGTTTGACCAGAGAGTTGTCAACAGGGGGACTTTAAGTTTCTTGACTAGGTTGCCTATCTTCTGTCTCAGATGAGGGAAGGGACCTCTCTGGGCTCAGTATACACTTCCTTGAGGCAGACGGGAGGTCTCTTGAGAGTATTCCAAGATGAGGGAAGGGACCTCTCTGGGAACAACACTTT
>BFEA01000053.1:3319032-3347829 GCA_003427395.1 Chara braunii
AGCACCTGGGGAGGGCTCCATCTATTGGTGGGGAGCAGCACCTGCTGGAAACCGGGTCCAGCGTCCCTTACATAGACAAATTCAAATCACATCATATCTCCATCAGAAAAGTGTGGTACGAGTATATTATATTATAATATTCAATTAGATCTACAAATAGAATTAGATTCAAAAAAAGAATATGCCAGCATTGATTACCCTGGGGTCCAAGGGATTGACTGGGCAGGAGGTTGGGAGGGGGGGGCCTCTTCACCCTGCACCTGGCGCCAGATATCTACTCTCTCTTCCTGGCTCCCCCCACTTCCAAATTCTGAAAAGCAACACTGTTGGGCGGGTCCACCGTCCCGTCCAGTTTCCTTACCAAGTATCTGAACTGTTAGCGGGGAGCAGCACCTGCTGGAAACCGGGTCCAATGTCCCTTACATAGGCAAAATTCAAAACACATCGAATCTCATCAGAAACGTGTGGTACAATCCTGCTAGCCCCCTTACATAGACAAAGTTCAGAACACATCGGATCTCATCAGACAAGTGGGGTATAATCCTGCCAACCACCTGCACCCGGCGCCAAATATCTGCTCTCCTTCCTGGTTCCCCCCACTTCCAGATTCTGAAAGCAACCCTGCTGGGCAGGTCTGCCGCCCCGTCCAATTTCCTTCCCAAGTGTCTGTCTCAGAAGATCATGCTCCCTCCTTCCCTCCCTTACCGATATATTCTCCCTTTTGTTCTTAAACGTCGACGTCTGTTCATGCCGCTCCGTACCATTGCATGTCCACCATTGCCAGCTGGTGGGGTGGGAAGAGGTTGGGGAAGTCTGTGGGAGGTCGGAGAGGGATCCGCTGGTCAATCTTGGTCCAATCTTTAAAGCGTATGTAGTAATTTCTTTGAAAATCATCCCGTTCCTGCCCCTGTGCTTGTCCCCCTTCCCAGCGGATACATGCCATCCATCCCCCTTGGTCGTTGCCCAACCAGTCCTCTGCAAATTGATTTATTGCTTGTTTGACATCTTCATTCCGGTGGTATAAGTCCAATTGGCTTTTGACTTTCTGCCACCGAGTGAGGAGTTCTTGGTTAATAAATTGTCCAGTCCCATGGCCAGGTGGCTCCAGTGTCCAAAAGGCTCCATATCCTATCCCACCACCGCCATGTCAGTACCGCTCCTGGGCACTGTAGGAAAATATGTTCGATCGTTTTCGTGATCTTTCGAGAGGGGAAGGCGGTGTGACAGGATTTGCACCATGGCAACTCCAAGCCTCTATGCTCGAGGTGTGTGCGGTCGACCAGCCAATTATTTGTTCGGGAGGCAGCGATGTTCTATCTGCCATTGTAGTGAGGCGAACTTCGCCGGTTTAGATTTCATAGTTGTAAACCATCTGATAGGACGAAGAGAGTCTCTTCCGACATTGAGTTGGGTTTGCCATCAGGCCCTCACCACGTCCCTCACATTCACTTTCGGGCGCAGTAGCCGGTATGTATCTTTTATAGAGGCTGAACAGCTGTTTGTTTGACGTGACCGACGGTCGATGTTTGGGCCTCTAGTGCCATTCCATCGGATCGAGGGGGAGTTCTTCCAGAGGTGTTTCTGGTTGAAAGGCGACCCATAGGTCCTTCGACTTCATCACGCGAATTTTGTGCACCTCCACATTCTTACACTACCTCACCACCTTCGGGGTGTACTTAGAAAGGACATTGTCCTTCACTTTGTGGAGGAGGCTGACCAGGGATTCATCAGCCCGTACTTCCACCACACAGCCCACACTCTCAGTCTCTCTCGGGATCACAACCCAGTCCCCTTCTATCAGTCGAGGCCCCTTACGCAAAATGCGGGCCCAATCAAGAGGGACCGCAAAAATCAGTTCATCCAGGTTTCTCTCAATATCATGACAATACCTCAGGGTGACCCTCAATTGCAGTGCTGTTTTCCAGTTTTTGTTCTCTAGGTCGCATAGATCCTTTATCCTGACTATACCTTTTTTAACCCAGCTATTCCATGGGGAATTAGAGCTGCGGTACACCCTCCCGTTTCCATCAGTGATGTTTCTATTGCCGAAGAGGGGTTGTCGCATCACCTCTTCCCAGGTGGTTGGCAGGGTTTTATATGGCAACGGCAACTGACGCCAGGCTTTAAGAATCCGGGGTCAGAAGTCATCCCTACGCAGGTCGCTTCTTGCGGCGTCCCGGCCTGAACCCTTGATGGTGTGGGAGCACCGCGGTATAGACCAATAGCGGTCTTCCAACCAAGTCCAGGGGTACACACTTTGCGGAGCCTGCGGGGCTAATCGGGCGATCTGTTCCGCGGCAAGGGAGGTCCATGGTAAGTCCGGTGTGAACAGCATTCTCCTCACCCATTGTATCCGCAAGGCCGTGACCTGGATGTCGGGGTCAAGGATCCCCAGACCCCTTTTGTCCTTGGGCCGGATCACCGAGGACCAGGCCACCCGGCTAGCGACATTTGGCAACTGGTTGTTTCCTCTCCACAACAGGGCGGTTGCTTGCCTTTTAAGGGATTTAACTGCTTCCATGCTCAGGGCCCAAATTGTGGACTTGTACCAGAGAGCTGCCAACACCGAGTTGTTAATTGCAAGCGCCCTGCCAATTAGCGATGTATGTTTGTCGTTCCATTGCATTCATTTCTGCAATGCCGGTTTCAGGACCCAGTCATCGTTCGATGCTGGTCGTCCCTGCGCCGTCAGCATTATTCCCAAGACTCTGACCGGGGCCTCCTCTGGTAGCCATTTAACCTGTGGCAGCTCCGGGGGGCATGCCCCTTGATGGTGGATCCACCACCCCAGCGTTTTGTTGCCCCAATTAACGGTCATGTCTGAGACAGCCGTGAACCTTTCCAACAACTTCCTTATTTCTTCCATGTTCTCAGAGGTGGCGTCCACCATAATAGTCAAGTCATCCACGAACATTGAACAGATGGGGATCGCCTCTTTGGGGATAACCGAGATTTGTAGTTTAGTTAGATCTTGGTGGGCCTGGAGGTTTGCCGCCAATGCCTCCATCACAATGATGAAGAGGAAGGGGGCCAAGGGGTCTCCTTGGCGCACCAACCGCTGTAACGAGATTGTCGGTGCTAGAAGGCCATTGACCTGAACTGATGTAGTAGCGTTGTGGTGCAAGATCTGGATCCAGCGCCGAAAGGCCGGGCCGATATTCATTTTGTGCATGCATTTATCCAGAAACAGCCAATCCACGGGGTCGTATGCTTTTTCAAAGTCGATGAAGACTATGGCTGCATTTTGTTTGTCTTGTCTAGACAACTTGAGAAGTCCATTAACTAGCAAAATATTATCTTGGATTTGACGCCCCTTGACAAACCCCGTTTGTGTCAGATGAATAAGGTCCTCCAGGACTGGGATCAGGCGGTTTGCCAGTGCTTTCGCCAGCATTTTATTGACGACCGTGAGTAAGGTTATCGGGCGGTAGTTTCTAATATCCATTCTCTCCCCTTTTTTGTGCAACAAGGTGAGAACCCCTTGTCCTACCAGTTCGCCCATGTGGCCTGACTCCCACACCTGATGGTAAAAATTTATGAGATCCGAGGCCATTTGGCTCCAGAATGTCTTCCAGAATTCTTTCGGGAGCCCGTCCACCCCCGGAGTTTTTTCCTCTTCCATTTGCATTAAAGCCGTCCAGATTTCTGCCTGTGACAGCGGGCGGTCAAGTTGGTCCCTTTGTGAAGGGGTCAAGGTTTTTGTCATCGGGTTTAGGAAGTCTGCGATCTCTGCCTCTCTGGCCGCCCCCTCCTTTTGCGCGCACCTTGAGGTGAACAGGTCTTTAAAGAAGTTCCTCGCAATTTTCATGCATTGGGCGGTGGAGGTGACCACCTCCCTGTCGGTTGACGGTGGGTCATATACTGCTTCTATGACGGTCCTTCGGGAGCACGCCCGGGCCATACTGAAAAACTTCTTGTCCATTGACTCTTCCGTCTGGTGATGGGTCAACCGCCCCCTGATGCGTGTGCCTTCCCATCGATGTATAGCGAAGTTGTGGAGTTGTTGTTGCAGGGAGTGCAATTGCGAATCGTGTGTGTGTATTTGCGATGGTGTGTGCGAGCCCTTTGAAGAGGTCTGTTGTTCAAGTTGGTGATATTGGTGATGTATTTCCATTTCCTGTCGGTTTCTACGGATTGCCAGAATCTGAGAGTATTCTTTGCATTTTTTACCTAAGTAAAACAAGCCATTGTTTTGTCTGACTCCTGCTGAAAGTGTTGTTTTTGGTTCCGCCAAAATGCCCAGCAGTCTGTAATGTAGGTTTGGAAGGATTTGTGTTGCAAGATGGATGTGTTAAGTTTGTAAAAACCGGGGCCTTGGTCGGGTTTCTTGCGGAAGGACATAATTATGGTGCACATCTTGTGATCAAGCCCCGGGTGCGGTCTCGCGGGGAGGATCCCTGCAAGGAGCAACGAGCCCCCCATGTCTTCAGGGATTAATATCAGGTCTATTCTGGATTTGGACTGACTTTCGGTCCCGACTTTCCTCAGGCAAGAATAATATCGCATGTCAGGGTTGAGCTTGCTGAAAGAGTCAAACACATTTAGCGAGAGACATAACTCCCTGATCATCCGCTCATCCTCCTCCACATATGTCGGTGCGGGGGAGGGTATCTTCCATCTGTCCATCCGTCTATCCGGGGCTGCATTGCAATCACCCGCTACGATGACCGGGACACCGTCGGGGATTTGTCTTCAGATTTTCAAAGAACACCCTCCTCTCCCCTACCGTATTGGGGGCGTAGACGCACAGGATACAAAGTATTTCCAGTTTCAATGTTACTAGAACCGATACCCATCTGCCTTCTTCCCGGTCCACCACCCAGTGAACCGGTTCTGCGCGGGACTCCGGAGGAACCCGAATTGCCACCCCGACGCTACCAGGTTTTGGTGCGTGTGCTCTGAATGTTGTGTGTGGCCACAGTGTCTTATGAATGGGGTTATGTTCCGAGGTGTCCATGAGGTGTGTCTCTTGGATGCATACTATATCCGGCCATCTCCTGCCTCCCACCCCTCTTATCGGATCCCATATTGCATTTTGTTTATCTATTCGTCCCGAAGCCAGGCCGTTTACATTCAGGGATCGTAGATCCAAGTCTGTTGCTCGCTGGCATTGGTTCCAGATTCTGTCTTTCCCATATACCTCCTTGACTGGGTCCATTGTGTGGAGGTTTTTATTTTGCTAGGCCTACCCACGGTAATCGATCCCAGTCCCACGCTGTTTCCCCTGCCCGAAGACCCAGCCTGAGGAGAGCACATAAGCATGTCTGAACATCCTGCTCCGTCCAGGTCTCATTGGACCTGAGTTTTTTTTTTTGTTTTTTTTTTTTATGTAACCACCCGTCAATGCTAGTGGTGCTGGTAAGAGCAGACACCACTAGCACCTAGGGGGGGCTCCATCTATTGGTGGGGAGCAGCACTTGCTGGAAACCGGGCCCAGCATCCCTTACATAGACAAGGTTCAAGTCACATTAAGTCACCTCAGAAAAGTGCGATATGATCCTGCCAGCATTGATTACCCTAAGAACCAGGGGATTGACTGAGCAGGAGATTGGGAGGGGGGAGCCTCTTCACCCTAATTCTGGCGCCACATAACTGCTATGTCTTCCTGGCTCCCCCACTTCCAAATTTAGAAAAACAGCTGCTGGTCTCAAAAGGCCCCTTTTTTTTTTGAACACACCAGAGGCAACTGAGCAGGTAGCCCCCCGCCCTACCTACTGCTGTCTAGAGGGAAGCGCTTCGCCTTAGACCAGGTGCCAGGTGCCAGATATCTGCTGCAAACCACAGGCGTCTTCCGCCTCAGACTCCTCATCGCTCGCTCTGTGCCATACCATTGCATATCGACCATTGCCAGCTGGTGGGGCGAAAACGGATCAGGGAAATCAATGGGTGGTCGCAGCGGGATCTCCTGTCCCACCGTGGTCCAGTCTCTGAAGCTGATAGAATAATCTCTCCTGAGCTCGTCTTGTTGGCATTCCTGAGCAGGTGCGCCATCCCATTGGACAGAGGCAATCCAGCCCCCCTTCTCACTTCCCAACCAATCCCCCGAGAATTGCCGAATTGCTTGTTTTATGTCTTTGGGTGTCTGAAACAAATCCAATTGGTTTTTTATTTTTGCCACTGTGCCTTGAGTTCTTGTTGAATGAACTGTTTTATCATGTTTGTTACTTCCTCCCCAGCTATATGGACCCCCTCTATTGCAAGAATACAACGTTTTCTCCAGAGGGTCCACATGACAGCTCTCCTTCCCAACTTGAACATGTTGTTTTCAAAAGTGTTGTCAGTGGGAGAGGACCATGTTTCGCACAATATCGCTCTCCAGTCCCATGGCCAGTTGGAACCGGTGGCTAACTGTGTCCAAATTCTATCCCACCATGTAAGCACGGCTCCCGGACACTGCATGAATATGTGCTCTATAGTTTCCAGGATTCTGCGGGAGGGGAAGGCGGTGTGGCACGACTTACACCATGGTAGCGCCCGTCCCTTCTGCTCCAGATATGTGCGGTCGATCAGCCAATCGTTGGTGGGTAGGCAGCGGTGTTCTATCTGCCATTGTAGCGAGGCCGTCTTCGCTGGCCTGGACTTTGTGGTGGAGAACCATCGGATAGAACGAATTGCTTCAATTCCTATATTCAGGTGAGACCTCCATCGGTCCTTCACTTTTTCTTTTATATTCACTTTCAGTCACAGCTGCCGGTAGGTGGCCTTCACCGTCAAGGTGTACAACTTCATGTTGTCCCCATTTCTGCGTTTCCGCTGGGGAGACCACTGCCACTCCTCGGGATCAATTGGGAGTTCCGCCATGGGTGTGTCTGGCTGATATGCGATCCACGCCTCTTTGCCCTGTATCACACGGATCCTGTGCAGGTCAGAGTTCCTCCACCATCTCATCACTTCCGGGGTGTAGCGGGTGAGCGTGTTGTTCTTGCCAATGTGGAAGAGAGCGACCAGGGCTTCGTCTGCACGCACCTCTACCATGTTGCCTATGCTCTCCTGATCGCCCGGGGCTGCTACCCAATCCCCTTCTGCCAGCCGCGGTCCTCTACGCAGGATACGAACCTAGTCTAGGGGGATGACAAAGATCAAGGTTTCAATGTGTTCCTCCACTTTATGACAATATTTGAGTGTGGCCCTGCGTTGTTGTGCACTCTTCCAGCCTCCCGCTTGTGTGTCCCATATATCTTTAATTTTGGTTATCCCTTTTTTTACCCAGTTGTTCCATGGGGTGCCTGAACTGCAGTACACTCTACTGTTCCGGCCTGTTATCCATCTATTTCCGAAGAGGGGTTGGCGTGCCACCTCTTCCCATCTGGTTGGTGGGGGTTTATCGGGCAGCGGGAGTTGTCGCCAGGCGTGTAGAACTCGGGTCCAGAAGTCATCCCTGGCCAGATCCGGACGGGAACGGGGTATTGTCCAGTAAAGGTCCTCCAGCCAGGTTAGTTGATTGACTCCCTGCGGTGTCTGCGGGGCAAGCCTAGCTATTTGTTCCAGGGCAAGGGCATGCCGTGGAAGGCGTTGAGTGAATAACAGTCTCCGGATCCATTGAATTGTTAATGCCTTGATTTGAGTGTCTGGGTCCAAGATCCCTAGGCCTCCTTTGTCTTTAGGTTGTATCACCGAGCTCCAGGCTACCCTGCTGATAACATTTGAAAGTTCTCCGTTTCCTCTCCATAGCAAGGTTGTTACCTGTTGCTTAAGTGCCCGAATGGACTCCTTGTTGAGGGCCCAAACTGCCGATTTATACCAGAGGGCCGCCAATACCATGCTATTGATTGCCAATGCCGTATGACGGTCTTTCCAGTGGGCTAGTTTCTCTAGAGCGGGCTTCAGAATCCATCCGTCGTTCGATGCGGGCCTGCCCAGTGCCGTTAGCATGATTCCCAGCACCCTGACCGGGGCCGTGTCCGGCAGCCACTTGACCTGCGGAAACTCGGGGGGGAGGACCCCTTGGTGGTGGATCCACCAGCCAGGGTCTTGTTCCCCCAGTTAACTGTCATGTTTGAAACTGTTGTAAATCGCTCGAACAACCGCCTGATCTCTTCCATGTTTGTTGTGGTTGCGTCGACCATGAGTGTCAGATCGTCCGCGAACATTGAGTAGATCGGGATTGCTTCTTCCGGGATGGAAGAGATCTGCAATTTTTTCAGGTCTTTGTTAGTTCGGAGATTTGCTGCGAATCCCTCCATCACTATTATGAACAGGAAGGGTGCCAGAGGGTCCCCCTTACGGATCGACCGCTGCAGTGGGAAGGGTGGTGCTATCCTTCCATTGACTTGAACGCACGTGGTTGCGTTATGATGCAGAACCGCAATCCAACGGCGGAAGACTGACCCTATGTTCATTTTTTCCATACATTTGTCCAGGAATAGCCAGTCCACATGGTCGTAAGCTTTTTCGAAATCTATGAAAACCACCGCAGCATTTTGTTTGTCCTGTCTTGTCAGTTTAAGCAGTTCATTAACTAATAGTATGTTATCCTGGATCCTGCGGCCTTTGATGAACCCAGTTTGCATCGGATGGATAATATCTTCCAGAACCGGGAGCAGTCGGTTTGCTAGGGCCTTTGCTAACATTTTATAGACGACTGTAAGCAAGGTTATTGGCCTATAGTTTCGGATGTCCATCTTATCCCCCTGTTTGTATAACAAAGTGAGAACACCCTGACCCACCAACTCCCCCATTATCCCTGTTTCCCACACCTGCTGATAGAACTCCATGAGATCCGGGGCCAGCTGCGTCCAGAAGGTTTCCCAGAATTCCTTTGGGAACCCATCGATGCCCGACGTCTTCTCTTCTTCCATTTGCATCATCGCCATCCATATCTCCTCCTTGGACAGGGGACGGTCCAGGTCTATTTTTTGCGGGCCTGTCAGGGTCTTCTCTAGTGGAGTCAAGAAATCTGCAATATCTTTCTCCCTGGCGTTTCTTTTCTGCCGGACGCACCTTGAGGTGAACAGATCTTGGAAGAATGATCGTGCTATTTGTGTGCAGTGGGGGGTGGAGGTGACAATGTCTTGGTGTCCAGTTTGTGGATCGTATAATGCTTCGATGGTGGTTCTGTGTGAGTGCACTCTGGCCATGCTAAAAAAATTCCTATCCATTGTTCCTTCTGTTTGGTATTGTGTCAGTCGTCCTCTTATTCGTATCCCGTCCCAGCGTTGCGTGGCGAAAGCCTGAAGTCAGTTTCTGAGCGTTTGAATCTCTGAGTATTCTTCTGTTTGCAAATTTTGGTTGTCGTTAGGCTGGTCCTGGTGCTCAAGTTGTTGCAGCTGCTGGTTTAGTTCCATCTCCTGTTGATGTTTCTTGGCTGCCAATAGTTTAGAGTATTCTTGACATTTTTTACCCAGATAAAACAGCCCGTTGTTGCAGTCTATTGCCTATTGGAAATGTTGTTTTTGCATGTGCCAGTATTTCCAGCAGTCCGCGATGTAGCTGTGAAAGGTTTTTTGTTTCAAAATGCAAGTGTTGAGCTTGTAGAAGCCCGGTCCCCAGTCTGGTTTCTTTCGAAAGGATAGAGTAACCGTGCACATTTTATGGTCAAGGCCCGGGTATGGACTTGCAGGCAAGATCGTTGCTAAAAGCAGCGATCCCCCCATGTCTTCCGAGATGAGAATTAGATCAATCCTGGATTTTGTCTGACTTTCCATACCGGTCTTCCGTTGACATGAGTAGAATCTTGTGTCCGGGTTCAGTTTCCGGAAGGAGTCGAAGATTTTCAGGGAGAGACATAAGTCGTTTATCATCYGCTCATCCTCCTCCACATACACCGGGGCAGGGGAGGGGATCCGCCATCTATCCATCCATCGATCCGGGGCTGCATTGTAGTCCCCTGCAATAATGACCGGGATTCCTTCCGGTATCTGTGCTTTGATGTTCTCAAAGAAGATTCTTCTCTCCCTTGCCGTGTTGGGGGCGTAGATACACACTATGCATACGATTTCGATTTCCAGTGTGACCAGTATAGACACCCACCTGCCTTCCTCTTGGTCTATCACCCAGTGGACCGGGTCTGCCCTGGACTCCGGGGGGATCCAGATGGCTACCTCTGCAGTTCCAGGTTTCGGGGCATGGGCCCTGAAGGCTTGGTATGGCCAGATCATCTTGTGGGTGCGGTTGTGCTCTGGGGTGTCCATCATGTGTGTTTCCTAGATACAGACGATGTCTGGCCAGTTTCTCCCCCCCACTCCTTTCATCAAGTCCCAGATTGCATTTTGTTTTTCTGGTTTACAGGAGGCCAGGCCGTTCACATTCAACGAGCGCAAGTCCATGTCGGCCGCTCTCCTGCATTGGTTCCAAATACGGTCTTTCCCATACACTGCCCTGACCGGGTCTATCTTGTTGGCACTATTCATTATACCCTTCGACTTATATCTGAGTTTGCGTGTATATATATATATTTACAGGCGGGACCACGGTAAATGGTCCCAGTCCCAATCTTGGCTCTGTCTAAGGAGCGCACATAAACATTTATCGACATCTTGTTCAGTCCAAGTATCGCTGCGTCCAATCTTGACCGTTCGCAAATTCAACATTTGGGCGCGGGTGTGTCATGTCATGCCCGCGTCTTTGATCGGGTCGTATCTTATATAGATGTCCCTCTGCGTTATTTTTGTGGGGCCTGTTGTGATCATAGCCAGGGCCTGCGCTCCTGGCGGCAGGGATCCAGTAATGTGGGATTCCAGTTCTAGTTGTACAATTTCTGTCGCCACCTCAGATTGGCTGTTTTGTGGCGTAGCCCAAAAGGACGACCACCCTTGTAGCGTCGCGGCCCCCCGTTTGCCATTCCCTTCCGGGAGCAGCCCCACCTCCTATTTCAGTTCCTCTTCCGCACTAGGATGAGCAGCATGGCGTTTTGCGACAGCGGGCCAGAATCACACCCCATCTCAACTAGATGCCTGAGCTTTCTTTTCCGCACCAGATCTAGTGGCGCGTTCTAATTGGGGTCAGGGGGATCCGGGTCCGGTGGTGGGGCTGGTTGTATTTCCAGGGGGTCTTGTGTTCTTCGTTTGTGATCGTTCTCTACCTCGGCCCTGTCTCCATCCTGTTCTGTTTTTGTTGGTGTCGCTGGTCGTGGCAGCTGGAATCGTGCGAATACTATTGTCGTTAGTCTGTGTCAAGCCTCCGTCCACCTCACCCGAGATTGCAGACCCTTTTCCAGTACGTTCTTAAGAGAGGTGCTCGTGTCCAGCATTGGAAACAATTCTAAGTATGTTTTGTCCCAGAATTCATCTGTGAGGGGGCCATGTTTTGCTTTCAAATTCCCCATCAGCCATTCTGCAATGGCTATCAGTTTTTGTTCCGTTGGTAGGTGTTGTGGCGGTGCCCCTTCTTCCTCGCCTTCCGGTTTTTGTTCCATGTCTAATCCCGCGGGCGCCGTACTAACGTTACCCGGAAGAGGATCGACTTCCATTGGTTCTGTGTCGAAAGCTGCGTGGAAGGGGTCAATGTCCATCATCGATCCGGTCTAGGCGTTCCTTTCTGCTGTGCCCCTCTCCTCCCCCTGTGGCCCTGGCTCCACTTCCATCCCTCCCGCTTCCTCCTGTCCCCCCTGTTGCCCCTCTGCTCCATCGTGTGTTGGCACCACCTCCATGTCCCCCGCCTCCACCCCTCCCTCTGGCTGCCCCTCTGCTCGCTCATGTCCCAACTGTTGGGGTGTTGTGTTTTCTCTTTCTTTTATGCTTTTGATTGTCACTCCAGTCCTGCTCTGTTGTGTTTGCTCGGAGGAGGTGGGTTGCTGCGTTTGGACCACGATTCCGTCTGTGTGCTCTTCTTCCGCAATATACTGTCTTGTTGCTGGACTGGGGGTGGCCCGGGGCTGCTTGTTATTGTCTGTCGGCGTCCCAGGTTCCGTTTGTTGGGACCGGTGGGACCCATGTGTTCGGGGGACGGGAGGCCTAGTCCGTTTCCCCAGCTTCCTCCCATTTCCACCCAACTGGCGTGCCTTCCTTCGTGCATCCCTCAATATAAACCCATCCTTTGTGTCCTGGGTCCACCGTTCTCCAATGGGTTGTCTTGATCGGGTCTCTCAACAGTCTCCCCATTGCCCGGGCCCTTTTTTGCGGATGCAGTGGACAGGTATACTCCGTACTCAGGTGGTCGTATGCCTTGCATTTGTGGCACCACGACATTAGTTTATGTGCTGGGTGGATCATGTACTCTTTCCCCCCCACCTAATACGGGATTACATCATCCAGGGAGAACGGTTGGCCCTGAGGGTAATCCAGTGCTAGCATTACGTAATCGTCCCTCTTAGCGACAAAGGAGGGGAGAGGGTCTATGGAAGCGACTATGTCGTACAACAATCCGAAGTCATACACAAATGCCGCTTGGATTTCGACCGGGATGTGAGAGAATTCTACCCAATGGAAGTCGTGCATCAGTTGTGCTCTCCTCTCTTCCGGGCCCAGTCGTCGTTGTGGCACCCACGGGTGGATCCTGACCTCCAATCTCTCACAGCGGAGCCGCTTCCACCCCTCGATCAGAGTTTTATCTGATTCATTCATGCACAGTACTGTGAACAATGTGTTGGAGACCGACTGGATCAGGAAATGGTCACGCGCTAAATCAGCACTTTTTTTCAGCACCTCCAACCGATGACCAATCCATTTTACTTTATCATTGACTGATTTGAAGGCAGCGTCGTCGTGGAACACCCAGTTATTGGCATGTTTGCTGTAGATCTCATCCCGACACTCAATGTCGTTTTTGGGGTAGGCTTTGACCATGACTTGTTTTCCACCTTGCGTCACCACCCATGTTTCTGATGGAAGCAGGAACTTCGACAAGAAAAAGGCCCGGGCCGGGGGAAGTCCGTCCAAAGGGATGGCTAGATTTCCAGCTCGCGGGCTACCCTGGCCCCGTGGGATGGTGAGGGTTTGCCCTTGGTGCGGATTACGGAGTTTGTCCGCCCAGATGAGTTGCGGTTGATCATCAGGGTCCTTCTCCCTGTGTGAGGTCTGCCTCCGAGATTCCGTCTGTTTCTCCTCCTCCGTGAGTCCCCCAATGTCCCCCGTCTGCTGTTTCAACCCACCGAGCTCATCGAGTCGGTGTGGAGGAGTCTTCGGGGGGTTGTTTTGTTCATCGAGCCGGTGTGGAGGAGATTTCGGGGGGTTGTTCTGTTGTGCCCAGCGTTTTAGCCGCAGTTGTTCGTCAGCCAGTTGTCTCATAGCCCCGCTGTAGAATAGCATAGAGTCCAGCCGTCTGTGAGCTCGCTGCAGTCTATTAGTCGGTCTCATGGTGCTGTTGCAGTGACCTCTCTGTTCTTGTTTTTAGAGCTCGTTTTTTCACCATTTTTTTTTTTTTTTTACTGTTTTTTTTTGGTTTTTTGTTGTTTTTGTTGTTTGTTATTTTTCTTGTAATGTTTAGCAATTCAGCAAATTTTAGGGGTTGGTCAGGCAACCCCTTTTTCGTATTCTAGCCACCCTCTCCACCTTTACTCTTTCCAATTCCTCACTCTCGTACCCTCTCCGATTCTCTCCAATTTTCACTCTCTTGTCCAGATTCGACAATGCTCTCCCCACCACCGGTCAACGTTTTCCTGATGCCTTCCAAACCCTCGTCTCGTCCTTCCTCCGCTTGCCACCCGTCGCCCTTAGTGCAGTATTGTCTTTGTATGTATGTCCCTTCACCCCTTCCTGCGTTCCCCTGGCCCCCCTCGTTTCCCTTTTCCAACCACCCTCTCCACCCTTGACTCTCGTGGCCCCCCTTGAATCTCTCCCTCTTTGCCAATTCCTCGCTCTCGTACCCTCTCCGATTTTCACTCTCTTGTTTAGATTTGACAGTGCTCTCCCTGCCTCCGGTCACCGTTCCCCTGATGCCTTCCAAACCCTCGACTCGTGCTTCCTTTCTCTTGCCACCCGTCACCCTTGTATGTCCCTTTAACCCCTTTCTGTGTTCCCTTGGCCCCTCCTTAGTATGTCCCTTCACCCCCTTCCTGCGTTCCCCTGGCCCCCCTCGTCTCCCCTTTCCTGCCACCCTCTCCACCCTTGACTCTCTCCCTCTTATCCCGTTTCGACAATGTTCCTATCGTTCTGCGCATTCACGAGCCCTGCCCACTTCCCCTTCCAGCCATCCACTTTCTTTTCTCTCCGTCACCGTATTCCCCCCCCTCCTCCACTCCTCTACTTCCTCTTCTCTCCGTGTCGTCGTTGCCGACAATGACTCACGTCGTAGTTTACCTCCACCCGAGCTTCTTATCCTGTACTCTCCTTCTGTAATCTGCCTTTGCCCGATGTGTTCCCTCCACTCTTTCTACTGAACTGCCTATCACCTTGGCCGCTCGCTTCTTCTTTGATTTACTCGATGTGTTATCCGCTTCTCGCCTTGTATTCCCTGTCACGCTTTCTTCTATTGTTTGGTTTGTTGTGCTCACTCACCTATTTTGCTTGTAGACCGTCGCTGAAATTGCTTGATGCTGCGCCCCAGTCTGTACATGCTGGTCTTCCTTGTAGACCGTCGCCCAAATCACTTGATGCTGCTGCGCCCGAGTCCGCACGAGCGGATTTTTTATACACGTGTGCGATATCTGCTCCGCTTCCGAGCTCTCACACGCGCTGTCCGCTTTCCCGGAACCCCCAGTCTCACGCCAATCAGCGCGACGCCACACGCTCCTCTCCCACAGAGGATGTTTCCTCCCAGGTGATGGTGTGGCGCCACTAACTCCCACGACTCCCGTCTCCCCGACGCCATGTGCTTCTTTCCCACAGAGGTTGCTCCCTCCCTTGTGATGATGCGGCGTCACGATCCTCCTCTTGGCCGTCGTCCTGGCGTGGTCTGATGGCATGCGCTGAACACTCCGCAGTTTCGCCCTGCGGCAGGTAGCGCTACCCAGCGCAGCAACGACCGATTCGCCTGCCGGCTTAACTGTTTGCAGATCCAAGAGTTGCGGATGAGCATACCACTTCAGGCCTGCATCTTTGTCCGGATCGTAGCGGATGTAGACGTCCCTAGTTGTAATTCTGTTGGGTCCCGACACCACAAATGTTGTGGCCTGTGCCCCCGGCGGCAGAGAGTCCACAATGTGTGATTCCAGCTGCATCTGCATGATTCCTACCGCTGCGTCGGTTTGGCAATTCTGCGGTTCCGCCCAAAAGGAGGACCAGCATTGTAAGGTGGCGCCCTCTTGCCTGCCGTTCCCGGATGGAGACAGACCCACCTCCCATTTCCCATTCCTTTTACGCACCGGGATTAGCAATGACGCTGCGGCCTTTATCCTGCCCTTGTTCAATGACATGTCTAAGCTTTCGTCTGCGTACCAGATCCAGCGGTATGTTTTCCTCCGGGTCCGGGGGTGCCGGGTCAGAGGGTGGGCCGGGCGGTTGCGCGGTCTCCTCGGTCTGTTTTTGTTCACCTTCCATCCCTGGCCCGTTTGCGGTAGCTGATTGAGGCGTCTGGAACCGTGAAAAAACTATAGACGCCAGTCTATGCCACGCATCCGCCCAGCTCACACCTGTCGGGAGTCCGTTTTCTAGCACACTTCTTAACGAGGGGCTTGTGTCCAGCACTGGGAACAGGTACATATATGTTCTATCCCAAAAGTCATCTGTGAGGAGACCATATTTGGCTTTCAGGTTGGCCATCAACCAGTCTGCTATAGCTACCAACTTCTGTTCAATCGGAAGGTCCTGAGGCGGTCCCCCCCCCCCCCCCTGTCTCCTCCCCCCGTTCTGGAGATAGCCCCTTCGGCAATGCAGCGGTGCTTTCCGGGAGGGGGTCGATCTCCATTGGTTCAAAACCAAAGGCCTCAGCCACTGCCGTGTGTTCGGACTGTGGCTCTGCATCTGTTGTTTCCATTGCGTGCCCATTCCCCCCATCCTGAGACCTATCCCCTTCCATCCGAATCTCCACCTGTCCCATCGTTTCCCCGTCGGGATCCCCCTCCATCTGCATCTCCATCTGTTCCGTTGTTTCCTCACTTAATCTTTCGGGCTGAGTCTCCTGTCTCAACGGGATTCCCACCCCTTCTTTGTCCTTTGAGCAGCTCGCCACTCCCTTATTCTCCACCAGCCGTGTCTGTCCCAGTAAGGGGGGGGGTTCCCAGGTCCGAGATATATTGGCCAGCCACCGGACCTAGGTCCTTTCCGTTTCTTTTGTCCGGGACGGGCTCCTTATGTTCCAGCCCACGTGCCTGTCCTGGCCGGTCTGGCCGGTCCCCTCCCGGGTGCTCTTCTTGTTTAAGCTGGTTGTTCTGGACCCAGGTCTCCTTGCCCCTCTTCCTTCCCACTGTCTCCCACTCTGCATTTCCTCGGTTCTCCTGTGGATCTGACTCTACCACCTGCATCCTGTCCTCCACTTTCTCCTCCACTGATGCGGGGGGGACCCATGTGTTTGGGGGCGCGAATCCCAGTCCGGCTCCCCTGATTTTTCCCACACCCACCCCACCGGTGCTCCGTCCTTTGTTGGGTCTTCGACATAAACCCATCCCCCGTGGCCCGGGTCCACCACACGCCATTGGGTTACCTTGATCGGGTCTCTCAGTAGTCGCCCGGTCGGTCGGGCCCGTTTCTGCGGGTGGAGCGGGCAAACATACTCCGTCCTTAGGTGTCCGTATGCCCTGCATTTGTAGCACCATGGTCGCATCTTATGGGCGGTATGAATCATATATTATTTTCCCCCTATTCGGTAGGGGATCACGTCATCAAGGGAGAAAGGTTGGCCCTGGGGAAAGTCCAGGGCCAGCATCAGGTAATCGTCTCTTTTGGCTACGAAAGAGGGGAGGGGATCAATGAAGGCTACTATATCGTACATCATCCCAAGGTCGTACACGAAGGCCCCCTGAATTTCGACTGGGATATGGCGAAGCTCCACCCAGTAGTAATCTTGCATCAGTTGAGCCCTCCTCTCCTCCGACCCCACTCGGTGTTGCGGCACCCATGCATGTATCCGTACTTCCGAACGCTCGCAGCGTAGACGCTTTCAGGCATCAATCACCTTTTTATCAGATTCGTACATGCATAACACTGTGAACAATGAATTCGTGACAGGTTGGATAAAAAACTGGTCCCTGGCCAGATCAGCACTGCCTTTGAGGGTCTCCAATCGCCGGCCAATCCACTGGGTTTTATCATTGACCGACTTGAAGGCGGCATCATCATGGAACACCCAGTTGTTGGCGTGTTTCATGTAGATTTCGTCCCTTCCGGCAATACCGCTGTTCGACAGGGTTTTGACCATGACCTTCTTCCCCCCTTGTGTCACCACTTTGGTTTCTGACGGAATCAGGAGTTTGGACCAAAAAAAGGCACGGGCCAGCGGTATTCCATCCAAAGGGATGTCCAAGTTCCCGGTTCGTGGCCCATCCTGCCCTCGATGGATTGTGAGCGTCTGTCCGTTAGACGGGTTCTTGAGTTTGTCTGCCCAAGTGGGTTACCCCGGGTGTTTCGCCTGATCCCTGGGTAGAGGGGGGGCCGGGGACAGGTTCTGGAGTTTGTCTGCCCAAGAGGAATTCTCAGGGTGGTGTTTTTCATGATCCCTGGGCGGAGGAGGGGCTTCTGCCTGATGATGTTGTGTGCCACGCGCCTCCGCTTCCTTCTCCTCCTCCGTGAGAACCCCTCTGTCTTCGTTGTGTATAGTGTGGGTCTGGTGGGACCATCTCCTATGGCGAAGGTGCTGGTCAGCTGGGTGTCTCATTGCCCCGCTGTAAAAGAGCATCGAGTCCAAACGTTTATGCGCACGCTGCTCCCTGTTTAACATTCGCATGCTGGTGGATTTCTCGTAACTATTTTTGGTTGTTTGTTTGCTATTGTGGTCCAGTTTTTTGTTTTGCCTTTTATTCTGGTCTTATTTTTGTTTTTTCTTCTTCCATAGTTTCCGTCGTTTGTTCTTGGTTCCGATTTGTTTATTCTCGTTTCGTCTTCGTCCCTTCTCTGTTCCGTCGTCGTTCCTTCTTCGTCCCAGGTTTCATTCACATCCCTGGCAGTGCTCCGCCACAATCCTGGCTCTCTCCCGACTACCCCTACTCTTCCTCGCACCACCCTCCTTCCGTTCCTAACCTTTCGTAGCCTTTCACACTTTCTCCCCCCGTTTGCACTGATTGCTCGTCTTGTCCCCCGATCTCTCCCACAATCCTAGTCTCCGCTCCAAGCCCCAGGATGCTTTGCCACTCCATCTCGCCCCAGTCGGGGTTGTGTTGCGAACCCCGCTGTCCCTTTCCCATCCCGTTCTGTTTGTACCCTTCACCCCGTTGTCCTCGTCGCCCGCCGTTCTTGATCCATCCTACTTGCTTGTCTTGCCCCCTCATCCCCCACAATCCTCCCGTCTGTCGCGCCAGACCCCCCAAATGTTTAGCCCCTCATTCTCATCCCAGCTGACGCCGTGTAACGAACCTCACTTTCCCCTACCCATTGTCATTCGGTTTGTAGCCACTTACCCGTTTTCCTTGTAGGGCGTTGTTCGCGGTCCGGGTTGCACCTTGCACTTGCCTGTTCCAGTCGTCGCTGCTTCGCGTTGTTAGCAAATCGTTCTCCGCGGCTGTTCTTGTTGCACGCTACTCTTGGTGTCCCAGTCCTCCCTGCTTCGCGTCGTTAGTAAGTCGGTCGCCGTGGCTATTCTTGTTGCACCGCATCTCGGTTGACCGTGTCACCTGTTGTCCCCGATCTGTATTGCCTCCTTTCTCCCGTGTCTCCGTTGTCGGGTACTATTCCACGCCAAGTTCGATGACGAATTCTTTGTGGCTGTGTGTATGGCTTGCCCCATCCGGGGTCCACGCACAACCGATTCGCCTTTTCCGGTCCCTGCTACCTCGCGTCAAGCCGATCGCCGCTGACCAGCTATGGTGGCTGCTCGCTTCGCCAGCTTCGGCGCGATTTCACCTGGCTGCGTCATCACCCCGCAGTTGCGTCCCGCGACAGTTCGGCGCTACCGACGCGGTGGGATACGATACTACCACTATTACTGCTGAAGGGAGGTCTCTAGGGTATGCACAGTCGACTTTTTATTGTTGTTGTTCAGTGCCTCATGAGACTGAAGGGACGTCTCGTGAGAAATGTCTGTCCTATTGTCTGGGGCATAGACTGTCTGACTGAGGGCTTGATATGTTTGTTTGACTGTCCGTGCCTGGGGTTTTTTGCTCTAACCTAAGATGCGTTGATTGTTGAGGCTAGCCAAAGCCTTACCGCAGTAGGTTGCAATTTGGCGCGGTCGGCAGGTCCCCAACTCGAGCGTCAAATTCCGTAATTGACTGAGGCTAAGACTCCGCGCGCTGGCCAGTGAGGTTTGCCAGAGTTTGTAACCGTAGTTAGATCGGGTCCTACGTTCAAAAATCTGGGCGGGGCAGCCAGCGCCCTAGGCCAAAAATTGGTGGGTGAGCCGGTCCCCGACCGCAGTGGTCAAATCTGGGTACGGGACAATTGGACTGATGGGAGGTCTACTGTCATGGGGTGACTAAACCCGCTATAGCCTGGGTGTCCCGGCGTGAGGTGCGGCAAAGGGTCACCATGCTCGAGTAGTGGGTATGGTGGTCCTGACCTGGAGGCAGGTTAAAGGGGTTGTCAAGACAAATGGTCTGATTAATCCTGGCCTGAGGCGGGCCGAATGAGGGTTGTACTGCTGACAGGAGGTCTGCACACTCCTGGCCAGTGGTGGGCCAAAACCAAGGCAATCAATAATTATTGGGTGTGAGAGACTGTTCACATTATTTATTATTCTATTATGGGTTTTTATTTTATTTATTCTATTCAATTATTGCTTGATGACTGCTTGTCAGGGAGGGTATGTTGGAAACATGCTTGGTGGTTTGTGAACTGGTTGTTTTGCAGGCTCATGCAGGCTTACATGAAGTTCCTTGAACAGAGAAAAGAGAAGGGGTTTGGTATCCCTTTTCCCTATCTGAGAAGTTGAGGAGACGTCTCACTCAGATCTGAGAAAGAGAACGGGGTTTGGTATCCCCTTTGGTTGCTTGAGAAGTTGAGAAGACGTCTCACTCAAGCCAAAGAACAAGAAAAAGGGTTTGGTATGCCTCACCCTTGATACTGCTGACAACGAGTGTCCACAGTGCTATCGCCGGATTGATGATATCCTTGGAAACACTATCAAAAGTAGGAGGCGAGGTAACTTCTTCAGTGAAAAGGTCAAAGAGAAATTCGGACTTCAAGACAATAAAAGTCAAGGTCAAATTGCAGATGAGAAAATTGAGAAGTAATCCTTCTTAAATTTTATTTTGTGGCCGACAAAGTGACCTGGTTAACGAGGAACCTGCATCCCCAGCTTCAGGGTATTCAAACTCTTAAGCCAGGGACGCTATGAGATATGGAATGGACTGAGAAATTAAGAAAAGGGAACACTCAGAAATGCAAGATGTAAAATATAATCATGAATTCTATCTAGAGCAAAGCGAAAAGACAAAAAATGCAGCAGAGAGTGCAACTACTGAGCTGGGGCAGAGAGGGAGCCATGCATGGAATAGAGGGTGAAGGCACATGCACTAATGCCTTGCTTGCCACGAGGGTGGTAGGTACTCTAGGGGAGTATGGAGGGGAGGAAGCGTTGGGTGCGTTGTAACGCGCCTCATATTTCTTTTGATAGTATTCCATGCTCGTTGGGGATGAAGTTCTCTGGTACCACCCAGCGAATGAGTGGCGAGGGTAGGCCCTTGAGTGGGTCTCATACCCGAATCTCTCTTCTTCCTCCTCGTTTGAGCTAATATGCCTTTTGGCACGTGGTGCAGGCTCCTCTGGAGCCTTACCTCTTCTTCCACCTCTCCCTCTTCCCTATCCCCGGCCTGCTTCAGGCATGATGAAAAGAGGGAAGGATACATTACGACAAAGGCTAAGACCGAGAAAGAGCGCACTATCAAGGAAGAAAGAAAAAAGTAGTTGCGCAAGATCGCTCTGTATCGCAGCACAACGGGAAAAGAGAGTGTGCTACCATGCACCACAGCGAGTGTGGGAAGGTTGACAACGCAAATTTGCTATGAGAACTCCACGACCGGATTGTTGTGAGAACGACTGAGTACGCCCTTGGTTGTCGCAGTTTTATACCGATTGCTTGCCTCGTTTTGGCCCAACAGGGATACTGGGCGGGGGTTTGGTATCATGTCGGAGAGCGCGGTGTCCCGACCCTCCGCTGCGTATTGGACATCAACTCATCTACCTCCGCTGTGTACCAGGCGTCCGCTCACTCCCCGCAGTGCACCAAGCCTTTTAGCCTACAGATATTTGGCAGGCTCAGTACTTAGTTGTGTTGCGACCAGGGTCCGCTCAGGGATGGGACTATGAAAAGACTAGCGTGGTGTGCGTTGTGGCCCTCTCTAAATGGGTTACAGGATACATGTAGAGTGATGCAGTCGCTGTCGGGGCAAAGAAAGGACCGAGGGAGGAAGAAGACCCTCCACAGGTATCAGGCATACCGTGTTTCTGGACCTCTGTATTGTACCAGGCGCGTCCGCTTCTTAGTAGTGTGCCACGTTGACTCTCCGTCGACCTACTCAGGCTTGGTGCGCTGCAGTACTGCTGAGCACTGTCGGTCGCAGGGACGCGAGGGTAGGGAGGTCGGCGCATATGTCCTCTATCGCGCATCAATCCCTTTTTCACAGATTAACGGTAGTGTGCATAAGCCAGTCGGTCGCAATCAAGTAAGGAGTGAAAGTTAGAAAAAGAAAAGGGAAAATTTAAAGAAAAGAAAAGGGGAAAACGAGGAAAAGTCCCACAGCAGCTCTGCAACCTGATTATGCACGGGTACCCATCAAGGATGGTTCGACGACCTCTTACGAGGAAGGGGGTGATCTGCTTATATCCTGATTATGGGACCGTCGCTCGCCTGGTCTGCTATCTTTGGGTTGCGCTCCTGTAGTAACCGTCGAGAGTCATACCAATTTTAGTAATTATTACATTAAAAAAGAAGGGGAGAGTATTAAAGAATTTAACACTCTCTATTCAGTACGCAGAGGTTGCGACCTCTAGAAAATTTTATAAGAAAGCAACAAATGGGCCATTTAGTTACAGGCTTGTCGGTGGGTGTCAAGCACGCTCCCGCAGTCCGAGAGTCGAGACACTGGTCTTGGCTAGCTGCTTGATAGTACCTCGCCTACGTCGTGAGTTGACAGGCAAAGGCTACATGCTATTCGGAATTGGCAGCCTGGTACTGTATCCAGTCTATTCAAGGGAGAATCGGCTATGACTGTTGGAACCTGATAACACGTTGGTCCCCGATGTCCAGGGAGGGCCCCTGGATTATCACTATTCTGAACTACGACGGGGGAGACGAGGTGAAGTTAAAGGTCAACGTGGAAGAGGCGAGAGAGGAGGAGATGGGAGACAACCTGAAACTATGGGTTGCGGTCACAGAGGCAGAAAACAACGTGAAAAAAAGGTGTCGAAGGGATGGGGTCACGTCGGAGATGTAGGTAAGAATCATGTATCATGAGGTGGAGACCTCCACTGATACGGTGGAGCGTGAATAGCAGCATCTAGACCGTGATTCTGAGGCTGAGAGTGAGGCCAGTGATCTAGCGACGGAGACTCAGTCCTGGCATGAACTGGAACAGCGGAGGCGAGATCGCCTGCCGGCTGGGCCTATAGAAAGCGGCCCGGAGGCCAACTCACAACGACGACAAGACTGAGAGGGCTAGGCAGTTACAAAACAGGGACGCCCGCGAGTCACATTCAAGAACGAGAGAGGAGAGGCTCATGGGTCTACGCGTGTCGACGGGTCTCTGAAAGAGAGAAAAAAACGACTATAGGGGCATGGGCAAGGGCGATAGAGAGAGAGATAGGGAGACCAGACAAGCGTGTTCAAGGACAGTAGACGTCGCTGTTGATGTCAAGACCTCCCTTGCATAGAGCGCATTCGCAACCCCTGAACAAAGTCAGTAACACTGTGTCTGCCAAACCGAGAAGATCACAAGAAAGCTAACGGGGCTTTTGCTGTGTGACTGCGTGAAAGAGTGTTCATGCTCGAGCCCAAGCGAGAACGCTACGCCTGAGTATGTGGTTGGGGTCACCCTCCTCTTTGAATGACCCATCTCGCCAGTCTTTGCAGGCCGCAACACAATCAGTTTCGCCAAATTATCGTGGGGAACCGAAGGGGGTTAGTGATACAAAACAATAATAATAGACATAAGATGTCAGCATGCTCGATGGCCAGTGCACCCATAAGCTGGTGGCCTGCATGAGAAAGACTAAAGAGGCTCTGGTAAGATGGGGTTACACGAGGCGAGGGAGTACGCAATGAGAGTGGTGACGTGAGAGTGCGACAGGAAAGCGACGTGTCGGTAGCTGGAGTCAGGTGAGAGAGAGAGGGATAACTTTGTCCACAACTCTTCGGTTGAGGACTAGCCCCTCAGCATTAGTCCTGATAATGCAGGCGGGGTCGTAGGGTGCACACCTCCACAAAGGGTTGTGTCCAGCGGCGTGCAAGGGAGAGTTGCCGACAAGAAGGGAAGAGGGAGTATTCTCAATCACTTGTGCATGGCTCTCGTCTCTTGCTAGTGGCTTTGGAGCGAAGGGCGTAGGCCGTCTTATGTCTCCTGTTGTATGCAGGATCTGTGTTACCCTCGCCACCGCGTGGGGCTGCACCAAGGGAGTACCTTATGACAGTTGAGAGATGAGTACTCATATTCAGAGGCTGATGACGTTTCATTGTGATGTAATCAGCGCTAACTCGTCACCGTCGATTGAGCCGGAGGTCGTCCCTGCTAGCATGAATGACATTAGTCATCAATGGGGAGGAGGACCGAGATTCTGCACGCGGCACTGAAAATGATCTGAACGTCTATGACGCTGAAGTCACTGTACGTTGTAGGCGACTATTCAGGCTCGAGTTTGACTATTCTCCTTTGAGCGTCCCCAGTGGGATCACATTTCGGATATCACGAAGTGACTGGGTGATAAAAAACGAAGTTTGCAAGATGGTGAGCGATTAATGTATGAGGGGGTCTATCTGATGGGAAACCTAGTCTCTAGAATTGAGACTCTGGTGGTGACAATGCCCAGGATTGAGCTGCTCATATAAGGAATTTCTTTATCCACTCTGACTTATCCTCTCTCTCACCTCCCTCTCGCCAAGACGCCTGGGAAAAATCCTTGTATGACTAGTCCTTATTAGTTAAATTTTAGGCTTTAATTGGCAAGCCTTGAGGGTATCAATCAATCATGTTTGGACAATCAGCGTGAATTAAAGAAAACAGGGCAGGATGATTGCAGGGGCTCATTGGACTTCGAATACAAACCTGATTCTTGTTTGTCCATCTGTCCATGGTCAATGAGTCGAAGGCGGTCTGTTTTAGGGAAGATTACCCACCTACTGGCTAAATATCTGCATGACGGTGACTGAACAACAATTATTCTGACCGGCATTCAAGGCCCAAAGAGTACTTGTGGTTTGCTTAACGTTGCCTCTACTAGGTTAACCGAGAACGTTGTTCTCAGAAGAAGGCCTTATGCGCGAACCAGTGGGAATACTGCCCAATATAGCAATTCTAACCTCGATCTGATTATAAGAATGGTCCTTTAACGATCCAGTCAGACTTATTCGTCCTAAATCTAGCTATTGCCCATGCACCTCTCTGAGTGGTTCTAAAGTAATGCCTTATTTTCCTTTCTGAGTAGAGATAGCTTCGCCATCAGAGAATAAACGAAGCACCGGTACCGTGACAAATAGAGTGGTACTCAGGCCGAACCTGTTTTGAGCTGTGAATTACAGTGTGTCTTGATACGGTTTCATGGAAAGCAGTGGCCAACATGATGGATAAGGCGAGGTCGGTTGTCATACAGAATCTGTTCCACTCCGGGGCGACGTCGCCTCTGTAGATAGCCTCGGATTGTGCTCTGGGTAAGCGTGCTGGAGTGATCCTTTGGGTTTTGCAAGTTGTTGGCGTTTATCTAATTCTGAATGGCACCCTGCAGTGCAAGCGGGTAAATGTGTTTGGCGGCAACTCACTCCATAAACTCGAGAACCATGGTCGAGCTATCCTTTAATCTATGAGGACATAGATCTTGACTTGAGACACCTTATACTCCATTCAAAACGCATTTGCTCTGTCTGTACTGGTTAACGAATGCGGATGAGGCAATACTAAGCCCATTGATGCCTGTGTAAATGAATGAGGTGGTACTGAGGCCACTAACGCCTGTGTTGTGAATGATCCTGGTTAATGCTTATCATCAATGCATACTACAATGCGCCTGAACATTAGTTACGGAGGGTGAAAATCGATGAACGTGAGGGATTCCTTGTTGGGCGTCATAGAGAAAATGCGTCAGCAGCGGGTGTTCACGCTTGCCGCAGCAAAGATAAAAGATCAATGTGCAGCGTGCTAACGACCTCTGCGTGATTCTCGTGACAAGTGGTGGGAAAGTTGTTGACTACTCGTCGAGTTCGGGTTAGACAAAATAAGGACCAACTGATTGTTGTGAGCCTATACCAGAAGAGGAATACTAGAATGGGTTAGCGGGACCCGCATGCTGTAGTAAATTAAACAGGGCTCATACATGTTGACAGCTGAACTCATTGACTCCAGACTGTTGAGTTATTGAGCTCTTTGATGAGACCAAATTCGGAAGACCTCAAAGTTGTGCATTCAATAGCCACTTAAAGCCCGACTTGACACCCATACCAGTTGGTGGATGCATTGGGTCATCAACAACAATATCATTGGAATTCGGTGCCAGACAGCCGTTGGCAGGGCATGAGAGTTCTATTGAGAATCTAGTTTAAAAATCAGTGTGGATCCTTTTAAATGGCTTAGGGTGAACACTAACGACTTTCACTCTTTCCTTTTGGGGTAGTACCTGATAGCACCCCATACTGCGCCTGAATAAACATAGGGACCAGTAACACCTTGCGACGCAAGTCGAGAGAATTGACAACAGTTTTCAACAGGACATTGTGTTGATTGGGAAGCGCACTAACTCATCGTTTAGTATCCTTTGTTACGATCCTGGCCAATTTCGAAGTATACATTCATCTGAGAGTACAATGCCATCCAATTACAAAAATAAATGAATGAACTTAAGAGGAAGGAGAGGGAAAGAAGAAGAAGATGATGTACTCCAGCAGACCAATATCAAGGCTCTTCTTCTTCGCCAACCAATCCCTTCCTCCTTATCTCCTCCCCTCTTGTTCAAACAAGAAATAACAATAATAATGTTGAATGACTGAACCAGAATCAATGTTTGAATCCCACTTCTACTGCAGGCAAAATATGAGGTCCAACATAGCCATGGCAACCCTTCCTCTTCCTCTACATACAGGTCGAGGCTATGGCGGACTACTGAGGCTTCAGCCTCCCGTCCAAAGGACAACCCAAAGCAGCTACGCCGCTGCCCCACTTCAAGGTCATAACCATGCAGCTATGCCGCTGCCCACTCAGCCACCATGCCTGACTCTGTCTCGAGCTTCCTTGATGCGGCACTACCCCCACTGGGGCCTTCCTGATGCAGCGCCTAGCAAGGAGATGAAGATGGCGTCTACCATAGCCAGTAAGTGCCTCGCCACTCTCCTCCTTGGTCCCCTTCTCCCTCCTCCTCCTACCGGTAGAGCTCCACCATAGCCGAGGTGGAAGCTCCCGGCTTCTTCCTCCTAGCAGCGCTGTAGTACCCAGTGCTACTCCAGCCAGCGCTCCAGCAGCGTGTTGCCAAACTTGCACACTGAAGAATGAGGCTGGGCTCTCCGCCCGACCTCTTGATATAGTGGCCTGCTTGCTTCCTGGGCGGTGACTTCCAGGCCACTCGGCCTTTCCAAGCAACCGGTACTTCCTCCGTTTCGGAGGGAAACATCATTGCAGACCCTGATATTACCCGTACAGGCTCTAGACTCAGACTGGTTGCACTGGTACCGGCCTAGACCTACCCTACCGCTACTGGACTCTAAAAATGCCAACTTTGTCTTTTTCTGCTCGGCCTCCAGTACCCCTTCACGCCAACTGCAGTGGGGTGCAGTTTCGGCCTACCTGCCTACTTGAGTGTTTTTCCGCTATCCCAAGGGCCGCGGGGCTGCTAGCTTCGCCACTTGAGTGTTTTTCCCTGCTACAACACTCAATGCCACGGCCACAGGTAAGTACCGGCCCTACGGGCCTGCCAAACAAACAAGTACCCTTGCGGGTCACACACACACTCATACCGACAAGCACTCAGACAGACACGCAGGTCACAAATACGCACACACAGACAGATTTAGGAAACACAACAGAATGCGGGAATCCCAGCAAGGCATCCATTCCATCGGCAGAACTTCAGAAATCAGCAGTGTTCTCAGTCTGTGTTTTGACGGGTCATTACACTAACCCCCCCTTAAGAGTGAGGACCCATGAGAGGCTAGAACTAATGGAAAGCACATGCACATAGAGAAGAGATCAACTAAGTAAGATTAGGAACATCACAACACACATGGACATGACAATGAGAAGCTAGACTAGTGGAAAGCACACGGACATAAAGAGGAGATCAACTAAACAAGATTCAGAATATGACATCAAGCATGAACATAACAATGAGAAGCTAGAACAAATGGAAAGCATATGCATATAGAGAAGAGATCAACTAAGTAAGATCCGGAACATCACAACACACATGGACATGACAATGAGACGCTAGAATAGTGGAAAGCACATGCACATAGAGAGGAGGTCAACTAAACAAGATCCGGATCATGACATCACACATGGATATGACAATGAGAAGCTAGACTAGTGGAAAACACATGCACATAAAGAGGAGATCAACTAAACAAGATCCGGTACATCACAACACACATGAGAGGCTAGACTAGAGGAAAGCACATGCACATAGAGAGGAGATCAACAAAACAAGATGGCATTAAGCATGAACATGACAATGAGAAGTTAGAACTAATGGAAAGCACGTGCACATAGGGAAAAGATCATCTAAATAAGAACCGGTACATCACAACACACATGGACATGACAATGAGAAGCTAGACTAGTGGAGAGCACATGCACATAGAGACGGGATCAACTAAACAAGATCCGGACCATGACCTTATATCATGTGAGTGAAAGCAAGAGTCTAAGTAGGCAAGATCACCAAGGTTGAACCGAAAGCCATCTATGAAAGATGCGGTGCACTACTTACTAGTGTATGAGTAAAAAGCATGAGTGTGAATATCCCAAATCACGAAGATTGCACCAATGATCATTCATGACAGTCGCGGTGCACTACCTACTAGTGTATGAGTGAAAAGCATGAGTGTGAGTAACCCAAATCACCAAGATTGCCTCAAAGATCATCCATAGAAGTAGCGGTGCAGTACCTTCTAGTGTATGAGTGAAAAGTACGAGTGTGAGTAGCTCAAATCACAAAGATTGAACCCAAGATCATCCATGGAAGTTGCGGTGTACTACCTACTAGCTTATGAGTGAAAAGCATGAGTGTGAGTAGCCTAAATCACCAAGATTGATCCAATGATTATCCATGAAAGTAGTGGTGCACTTCCTACTAGTGTATGAGTGAACAACACGAGTGTGAGTAGCTCAAATCACCAAGATTGAACCAATGATCATCCATGAAAGTAGCGGTGCACTAGCTACTAGTGTACGAGTGAACAGCATGAGTGTGAGTAGTCCAAATCACCAAGAATGCATCAAAGATCATCCATGAAAGTTGCGGTGCACTACCTACCAGTGCATGAGTGAACAGCATGAGTGTGGGTAGTCCAAATCACCAAGAATAAATCAAAGATCATCCATGAAAGTTGCGGTGCTCTACCTACCAGTGTATGAGTGAATAGCATGAGTGTGAATAGCCCAAATCATCAAGAATGCATCAAAGATCATCCATGAAAGTTGCGGTGCACTACCTACTAGTGTATGAGTGAACAGCATGAGTGTGAGTAGTCCAAATCACCAAG
>BFEA01000053.1:3351792-3363558 GCA_003427395.1 Chara braunii
AAAGAAAACAAAAAAAACAAACCACTACCTCAACAACGGTCGCCCTTTTCACGGGCACTATCACGTTCCTTGGGGACAGAAGTGCCCCAGGCACTTCTGAGTGCGCCATATGGCGCTTCGTAGTTAGTTAGTTTCGGTTTTCTTGTTTTTTTTTTCTTTTTCTTCTAAAATCCGTTGGCTTATGCCAACAGACACCTTAGAGTTCGTGGTACCCCCATGAACTACTGAAATACGGGCCCGAGTCCGAGTCCTGATGGACTCAAAAATCGGTTAGGGTCATTTCTCGATTTATGCGTATCATCCTTGCGCAGGGGCCATGCAATCTTGGCGCGGCTAATCTTAGCCGCGTGATTTCATAATCACATGGCCGAGATCGGCCACCCTCCTGCCTTATGGTGGCCAGCTCCAAAAGGAGCCGGCCCAGTAGGCTTTTGTCGGTTCGATCCCCATATCTGCGGGGTGAGACTCAAACACGTTAACCTACTAGGTTGGCTCCTACTACGAGAGTAGTACTACGAGAGTAGTAGGAGCATCCTCCCCATAAGAAGAGCATAGCCCACCTACCTTGTCCGCTTATAACATAGCAGGCACCGCTTGCTCCACCCCTTAGCTTGGCTGGAATTGCCCGCCTTGACCGACCATTGAATTGGCCGTTGTGCAAGGCTCGACAACGTTCAACCTAGCTGGGTGGACCACCTGGCCCCTAGGCCGCCAATGCGGCTTCGGCCTTCGGGCGGAGTAAGATCCCGTGGGCCGGGGAAAAGAAAAAAAGAGGCTTCCTATTCCTCCCGCGCCGTGGCCCCATACCCCAGACATCCCACTTTTTAGCCCACTCAGGCCCTGAATCGCGCGGCTGTACAGCCGCACGACATTATTTTAAATAGGATAGGTCTATCTTTACCATTTCCACGCCCGCACATTTCTGCGGGCTCGACAAAAGCGAAACACCGCCAGCTACTGTTATTACTCTTGGACGCCACAAGCGTCCAGACTAAAGCTCGAAAATTCTTAGCCTCTCAGTCATAGGTCAGATCTGAATAACCATTTGACAACGCCAGTCTCATCAAGTCTTTTAACTCAACGAAAAAGTTGGATAACGTCTGACATTTAAAATCCCCGACAAATGCCCTTGTCAGGGTATTTGCCCCGACACCAGGCATATCATCAAATTTTGCCCGAAGTATAAGAAACTTAATCGTGCTGCATCTGGGTCAGCAAAAGGCAATCGCCGATAGAGGTAGCAACCGCCCCTACCCTAGAAGCATGTG
Source organism: Chara braunii (assembly GCA_003427395.1). NCBI lineage: Eukaryota > Viridiplantae > Streptophyta > Charophyceae > Charales > Characeae > Chara > Chara braunii. The sequence goes on from BFEA01000053.1 coordinate 3,353,061, forward strand.
GAGATGAGTGCGCGCACGAAGTAGAAACTCCCACTCCACGTGTGTCCATGGCAGAAGTTGTTGGCCAGCACCTAGCTAGCTGCCAGAGACTACTTGTGTTAGAGTCTCTCTAGGTGCTTCCCTCACAGGCCTGGCCGAAGAGCTCAAAGAAAGATGACTAGTATGCGCCAAGATGAAGAAAAGTGAGAAAAGGCAAATATTGTTAGCAGATGTAGAGGTCTTTAGACCTAGAGTAGGGGCCCTTTTAGATAGTGGGGCCACTAGAAGTTACATTAGTCGTAAGGCGTTGAAGAAGTTGAGGCTAGGCCTCAAAGTCCAAAAATTGGAAGAACCTATAGTCAGTATCCTTGCAGATAACCGCACTATGTTGATCGAGGAGTACGTCGAGGGAGTCCAAACCTATTTTCGCTTAGAAGGAGGGAAAGGTAGAGAAGGTTCCCTATTTCCCAACTCTACTCATAGAATATAACCTCCCCTTCGATATAGTACTTGGTACTAATTGGCATAAGGCAGCTGATGCCACTTTGCATTTTCGAGAGCAGAGTGCAAGCTCCCTAGTCCCTCAGGTGGAATTAAGAAAACCCGTTTGTCGTTGGCACATTGCTGCCTTTGCCCGATTCGTAAAGAAGGAGCAACTCGAAGAACAGGTCTTTGTAGCGTATGCAAAGCTATCATCCGACCAACCAAAAGAGAAAGATAAAATTCATCCCACTATCGCAAATTTGCTAAAAAAATATGCAGATATAGCTGAAGCACCCTTTGGGGTAGTACCAAGGTCTATTCAGCACCGACAGTAAAACGCCCAAGGGAGCAGTCTACAAAATGTCTCCCAAGGAATTAGAGGAGCTGCCTTGGCAATTAGACGAACTCCTAGAGAAAGGATAGATTAGACCCAGTTCATCTCTTTTTGGCGCGTCTGTTCTGTTCGTCCCCAAGAAAGAGGGATAACTTAGAATGTGCATAGACTACAGGAGTCTGAATGCAATAACCGTAAAGAATCCAAAACCATTTCCCCGCATAGAAGATCTGTTAGATCGGGTGCACGACTGCAGGTACTTTACCAAGATAGATTTAAAGTCCGAATACCATCAGATAAAAGTTTATCCTGATGACCAGTATAAGACGGAATTTCGGACTCGATACGGGCATTGTAAGTTTATATTGATGCCCTACATAGCACCATGTTGGCGTTCGGAGGCGAAAGTGAACATGTTCGCCCAAACGCGAACAAGCGACCAAAACCCTCCAGACGCGAACATTAAAAAAAAAAAAAAAAAAAAAAAAAACCTTCTCAGAARAATCTGAAAAAAATGTATGTTATGTAAAATAACAATACAAGCAACTTTCTTGAGAAGGTGGAATTCAAAAGATTAGTGGTCCATCTAGAGAGAATTTGCGTAGTTTATTTTTAGGTGAGTACCATGACGCAACGGGACATTTCGACTACAAGAAGACTAGTGCTAACTTGGTACAACGATTCTGGTGGCCTAACATGCTCGACGATGCGAAGACCTACGTTCAAACTTGCCAAGTCTGCCAGCGGGACAAGCCGCAGACTAAAGCTCCGCTTTGGTTATTAAAGCCTTTACCCATTCCTGCTGGTCCCAGACAGAGTGTTTTCATGGACTTCATGGATACCCTCGTGACCAGCAAGAGTGGCAAGAGGCATATCTTCGTCATAGTTGTACGCTAGACTAACAGCCATGGCAGAGACTGCTAGGACTGAGCACGTCATCAAGTTATTCATGGATAACTGGGTGCGTGGCTTTCGACTCCCAAAGACAATCGTTAGCGACAAAGATGTCAGATTCACCAGCGAGATGTGGAAAAAGGCCGTTGAACAGATGCGCAGCCAACTCCAAACTACTTTTGGGAATCATCCCGAAGCCAACGGGCAGGCTGAACAGATGAACCGTGTGGTGCAACATCTCCTAAGGCACTATATCAATCCCAGCCAGGATGACTGGGATGAGAAATTACCTCTCATCGCTAGTCTGTACAATAATCTTGTACACAGCACCACCGGCGTCAGTCCTAATCAGCTGCATTTGAGGTGAAAGCCTAGATCTGCTCTAGACTTCCTCCTACCTGAAAATCGAACTGCTGCAACCCCTGGAACCATTGAATTCGGTGTCCAGTATGAGAAGTTGTTGCAGCAGACTGTTGAACACATCAAGAAATCTCAAGAAGCAATGATTTCTTCTGAGAACAAGCATCACCGACAATCCACATTTTAGGTAGGGGAACGTGTTTGGGTCAATGCTAGTGAGTTGGGACAGGAGTTCGACATCTCTAGAAAACTAATGCCTCAGTATTTCGGTCCCTGGGAGGCCTTAGACATTGTCGGTAGTGATTTGGATGGTCCCTCATACATGATTCGAATCCCTGGTCACCTACACACTTACCCTATGTTTCACGCCTCAAAGCATGCACCTTTCACTAAGACAGCAATTTCCATCAAGGAGATCAATGCTGCCCCCAACCATGGATGGTCACGTGGACGTGCGATATTGTGGAGCACAGAGACATGCCTGTTCCCAAGCTAGCTGGCCGAGGAAGACCGCCTAAACCTATGAGGGAGTACAGGGTACGGTGCAAGCCTCACACAGATCCTAAGGAAGATCGATGGTTCAAAAGAGAGGAACTTGTTAAGACAACTCCTCAGATAGTGGCCGAGTATGACAGAAAATTAAAGGGGAAGGCACCAACATGAAGCATCTCAACGGACTTTCGAAGCTAAGGGGGATGGAATGCGAGGAACGAGCTCTCGCGGGGCCCTTCTCAAACATGCACATGTTATGGGCAAAGGCCCTCCGCAAGCCAAGTGCCCGCCCTAAGTGAAGACGGGCCTGAATATTTACTAGAGGCCAAAATTTGACATTTTTCATATATGGGTACTCAGGCTGTTGCAGCACGCCAGTTGGTTGAATGGAAGTGTGAGCCTCCCTAAGCTGCGTCGTACAGTTTGGCCCAGGCCTTGGTAGTTGTGCCTGGGCACATACACACAATGCAGGGTCGATGCATCACGAAGTGACTACAGGCCTACGCAAAAGCAGCATTGTCGACGTACATACCCCGGGTCCTGTGCAGATGCAGCAAACGGCCCAAGTATGGAAACTCAGGCCATGCCCAACTATAAAGGGTCAAGGGCCTCAACTGTAGCACTGGGCCTGGGCGCAAGCACTAGGGCCTGACCGGAAGCTATTAGAAGCTTCCCAGCCAGACCACACGCAGCCAAACAGAGGCTGCCACTTCCATATAAGGAAGAAGGCTGCCAAGGTTATGCATTCGGGCCCACACATGCATTGCGGTCACGCTGTTGCATTGCTGCGTGCTGCATTAGCGGCCAGGGTGTGTGTGGGCGCTTGTGAGGTGAAGAGGGGCGTTGGTGGGCAGTGGAGCGCTTGCAACCATAACTGGGCTGCAGGGCGCTAGGGGGTATGAGGGCGATCGGTGGTCTTCAGGAAGGAGGCGAGTGTGGGTGGTCGGGGTCTGATGAGTGAAGACAAGATACGCACCTGGTTCATAAGAGAGGTCGGCTATGGTGTTGACGTCATGTACATTGGTCTCCAAGAGTAGAAGTGAGCCTGCTGCGTGAATGCTAATGTAGGTAGGATAGGCAAGTAGTGTAGGCTGGGCACTGGGCACCAGACAGAGAGGAGCGTCATTGGATACTGTGTTGGTGTGGCCTGAGGGCTTGAACATTGGCTCGTGACTTCATTTTATTGCTCTTATTTGGATGGAATCTCGATGCATTTGTGCTCTCTGCTTGTACACGACTACTTGGACATCTATGTGATTTCGCACCTTGGCTTTCCGTATATCGTTCCCACTCATATTCCTTGCAATTTCGTATCGGAGCTGGTTTAAGATCGCCACTTACTTGGCGCTGGTGACATTGTTACTTGGTGCGCTGACGATGCTTCTGTGTAGTGAGGATACTTTGGAGCTTGGCTTGATAAGCGGGACCCAGGTAGAGGGGTCGACCGTTGGAAGGCTGTGGCGACAACGTGGGAGTTGTGGCAACAACGAATGTATGTATGATGATGAGAGCATGCTAATGTGGCATTTTGGCTTAGGTGGCACTGTATTGCGTTGTGGGTGGTACCGAAGCTATGACCGGTCATCGAAATGCACGTCGGCTCAATTGGTGAGAAATTTGAGGTTGGGTGCCGCTATCTCCGGGTACGTTGTCCCCTTACCTTATCTACCCTCTCAATCTCTTCTTACCGTGAGAAAGTGAGTCCAATCTTGAGTGTCCGCTCTTTTGTGTGAGGAGTTGTGAGCGCTCTACCTTGAGAGATAACATTCTTCCAGGTGGCGCATCTGGCAGGGGAGGGTAGTGCCTCCGAAGGGCCTTGGTCGAAGCACGGCTCATGGTCACCATGCCAACCCATGGGAGTAGTACACGCAGGCCATGTTGCTTTGTCCTTTGAAGGCTTTTTGTTGCGCTGATAGAAGGGGTGTGCGGACTGGTCAGTCCTATGCCGACGCTATCTCGACCGTCTATAAATAGTTTTGGCGGGGGTCTGAACTGTCCACTAGTTGTGACGTCGTCCTGATTGCGACGTTAAATAATTCCTGAGGACCGTGGGGGTTGTCCCTAAACTGCCTCTTGATCAGCCACATCAGTCCGACGTAAGACTCGTTGCACGCGAAGATAAATAACGGGCAGTTCTGGTCATAAGCATACGCCTTGGGCATAGGGTTGGGCGGCTAATGCACACCTTAGACACTGCCGCTCGACTACAGGCACGCTGGATACAGGGGAGGAAGATTCCAATTGAGACTCAGCTGGCAAACATAACGATGCCCATTGTGCATACATCTGCTCACACAGTCTATTTTTATTTTGATTAGTTGGTTAACAGACTGCTAACACCTCACAGGCAGCCTAGACTAGGACTGTAATGTTCTACCATTGCCAGTTCTTCTCAAAGCTTCTGTGAGGGAACTAAATTCAGCTAATCAAAGTAGATTTAGATTATGTGTTCGGTCTGTGTAAATGTTGTTGATACTTCTTGAATGGCAGCCTGGGTGATATTATTATTATTATTATTATTTTTATTTTATTTTTTTTAACACCGGTCAGACGCATGTTGCAGTAGATTATAGAGGGAACACTAGTGCAGACAGCGCCTGCCTAGCCGATGAGTGGGAAGGAACAATTGATGATAGAAGCCAGACCAGGCGTGATACGCTTAGGGTACCTGTAGTGTTCCAGGTCCTGTTACTGGGAACAGAAAGAAGGCTGAGGGTCGAAGCAAGGGCCTGTAATCTTGAGATTGGCAGGGAAGCAGCAGCAATTGTCAAGAGGACGTTAGCGGTAGCAGAAGCTAGCGCAGTAGCAATGGCTACCTCTGCAGCAACATCTGCAGCAACCTCGTCTGGCTTTACTCTTGGAATGTTGGACACTAACTCGCAGTCCATCTCCAGTACGACAGGGTCCGGAACCAGTCAGATGGCGGGCTCGCATTTCAACTCGCTGCCTCCACACACCAGGGAGCAGATGGAGCTCCAGCAAGCAGAGAGGATCCACTTAAGGCTAGAGAAGGAATTTAAGAAAGCTACTAAAAGGGAGAATGAGATTAGGAATAGAAGAGTCAGACTTGAGGGAAGAGAGGCAGACAAAGCTGCGTTAGAGGGGTTAGATGACTCAACGCTTGTCAACACGACAAGGATTCTCAAGGCGAGCATCATGTCCATGCACGCATACATGGACAATAAACTGGACTCTATCCACCCTAGACAAGACCCTGAATGCCATGCACAGGCTAGGAGTCAGGCCAGCAGTTTTGCCATCGCTGCCATTCTTGGCGATGACAGGCCCGTATCCGCCTTAGCCTGGTACCATACCAAGCGGTACTTCAGCAGCAGCAGCACAGACTGTTGCTTCTTCATCTCCTGGTCCAGCGGCTGGAGCTACACCACAACCGCCACTTGTCCCACCAGCGGGACAACAATAGCCCTGGTACCCCAAAACCCATTGAAACCACCCATGACCTTCTCAGGAGATAAGAAGGATGAGGCTCTCGACACTTGGTTGAGAACGGTGCAAGTGTGGGTAAGGGCGGAGAGGACGTTGGTAGAGGAGGAAGTGATAATTGTCGCATCCTATCTGGAGGGATTGACAACTCGCTGGTTAAACGGATTAGTTGCCTCAAAGGGATTCAGCAGGAACATGGGTGATTGGGCTAAGACCCATTCACTAGAGAGCTTTATGGATTTGGCGGAAGCACGATGGCACAACCCACAACGGGCACAGATTGCCACTGATGGGTTGCAGAAACTTGATGCTAAAAAGTACAAATCCGTGCATGAGCTCACCTCTGCCATAGAGCGTTTGATTGTCGTTCCCGGGGTACAATATAATCTGCAGGTCTTGTTGACCATGTTCTTGAGATGTCTTCCCACAACCATTAAGAACTTATTAGTCAGCGAAGCTCGGCTAGAGTATCACAATTTTGAGACCTTTAGCAAGAAGGCTTTAGAATTGGAGGCCACACTAGGAGGTGCTCAACAACTCCCTACGGACGGAAGAAAGAAGAAGCGTCCACAAGAATGGAAGAAGAAGGGGATTTGATTAATGATGGTTGAGGCTGATGGGACTCAAACCGAGATCAACGATTTTTCGGACTTAGTGGACGGTACAAAGTTAGACGGCGAGGATGATGCTGAGGGTAGCAACCTCGCTGCTGTAGTAAAGGGTAAGGTAGGTGGCCGCGACAAGGGCGGTCAACAGAGGAGTCATGGGCAAAACTCGAACCCGAACAAAATAGCGGTTTGGGTTTACGTGGGGTGCTTGCATTAACTACGGCGAGTATGACCATCAACAGTTCAAATGCAAGAACGCTAAGGTATCGCAAAAGATACCGCCTAAAGGAGGATTCCTTCTTCCCAGAGTGGGGCCTCTACAAGTTCCAACTCGGGAAGTTGTAGCTGCTTCTAGGCATGTTGAAGCGGGTGATGTATCCTCCCTGTTTCAAGAGTTGGCCGAAGCTATTGACTCCTCAGTCACCCCGCAGACACATCTTGACCCAACGATACTCTGCTCGCTGGATGTGTCTGAGTCCGTAGAGGACCTACAAAGTGAGTGGTCGGCAAGGGACCCTCGTGAGTCATGGGTGGCACTAAGTCGAGGTGAGGGGAGCACTTCGTTGTGGAAGTTGGTGTAGATGGCTGCAAGTGCGGTGCCTTCGTAGACATCGGCTCCATGCGGAACTTTACAAGTCGCGACTGCGTTGATAGACTGCTCCTATAGGACCGGGTACAGCACCTTATTGGACCGGTAGCATCTACTTTGGCTAGCAAAGAGCGCATGTTGGTGGAGGACTACATCAAGGATGTAGTCTGCATGTTCTCCTATGCAGGAGGAGGACTTTAACATAAGATTTCGTTCCTGGTTAGCGAAGACCTACCATTTTACATGTTGATAGGTATGTGTACTGCCTTGAGGTTGCCAAGCCCCAGTTTTACTGGGACAAGAAAGTGTTGAGGCATGAGCTGCCTAATGGGAGGACCGTTAGACTAGTTGAATATAAGGCTAGTTAGGTTAATGAACTCCTATGTGTGTTTGTGCGCATCGACCTTCTATAATTACTATAAACAGAACCAAGATGAGGGTATGTACCTCGTTTGTGTCTCTGAGAAAGGGGAGGCCGTAAAATCACTCCCAGAGATAGAGAGTGTCATTGCTAAGTACCCTTATTTGTTTGAGGAGCCCACATGTGTTGTAGACAGGGAGGTTGTGCATGCCATAGAGATCAGCCTTGGGAGCAAGATACCCAAAGAGAGAATCTATAGGATGGCTCCGGCCGAGCTGGACGAGCTGCGTCGGCAACTGAAAGAGCTCATAGAAAAGGGTTGGATACGGCCTAGCATCTCCCCCTTCAACTCACCAGTTCTATTTGTGCCGAGAAGGGGGGATCACTAAGGATGTGCATTGGATTATAGGGGGCTCAATGCCATCACCGTTAAGAACACAGAGCCCCTACCGCGCATCGATGACCTATTGGATAGGGTGCAGGGATGTAAGTACTTTACCAAGATAGACTTGAAGTCCGGTTACCATCAAATTGCCATTAGTCTGGAAGACCAGCACAAAACCGCATTTCAGACCAGGTACGGTTTGTATGAGTTTGTGGTGATGCCTTTCGGCCTTTGCAAAGTGCATGCTCAACATGTAGACAAAGTGCTTTCTCTCCTCGGGCAGCACAAGTATAAGATAAATTTAGAGAAATGTGAGTTTGGTTGCACTAAAATTTTGTACTTGGGTCATGATTCTCATGAAGTATCCATGGAAGGGATTAGGCCTGAAGATGCGAAGGTGGCTAGCATTAGAGACTGGCCACGAACCCCAGTCTGTGACTGAGGTCAGATCGTTCTTGGGGATGTGTGGTTATTACCTCAATTTTGTACATAACTATAGCACAATCGCATCTCCCTTGATTGATCTAACGAGCCTTGACACTCCATGGGAATGGACGACATATATGTGAGGCTGCTTTAAATACATTGAAGCACGCCCTTACACATCATGAGGTTCTCATGGTCCCCGATCCTCAAAGGCCATTCGTAGTGACCATTGACGAAAGCCAGTACGACATTGGCGCAATGTTGGCGCAGCAAGAAAGGCATAAGTTAAGGTCGATCGAGTACATGAGCAAGAAGATGCCATCGAAGAAGTTGGCGAAGCCCACTTACGAAAGGGAACCCTATGCCCTCTATAAGGCACTTGTCCACTAGAGGCACTATCTGTTGGGAAGGTTCTTCTACTTGCGGACCGACCATCAAACACTCAAGTGGATCAAGACACAACCTGTGCTCTCCGATGCACTCAAACTTTGGATTGAAGTCATAGATCAATCTGACTTCAAGCTTGACTATGTGAAAGGAGAGTATAACAAGGTTGCTGATGCGCTGTCAAGTAGGGCAGACTACCAGGGTGCGCTTATCACTGAGTTTGGCTTATCTGACGATGTATCTCGATCCTTGCTGGAAGCCTACCAGGAAGACCATGTCACGATGGACATCATTCACAAACTCGAGGCCCAAGAAAAGGCCACAACTGACGAGTTTATGACGGTGGATGGGTTGCTCTTTCTTGAGAAGGCGGGATTGAAAAGATTAGTGGTTCCATCTCGGGAGAATTCGCATAGTTTATTTGAGTGTCATGACGCGACGGGACATTTCGGCTACACGAAGACTAGTGCTAACTTGGTACAACGATTCTGGTGGCCTAACATGCTTGATGATGCGAAGACCTACGTTCAGACTTGCCAAGTCTGCCAGCGGGACAAGCCTCGGACTCAAGCTCCACTTGGGTTATTAAAGCCTTTACCCATTCCTGCTGGTCCCAGAAGATTGTTTCCATGGACTTCATGGATACCCTCGTGACCAGCAAGAGTGGGCATATCTTCCTCATAGTTGATAGATTTACTAATTGCCATGCCAGAGACTGCCAAGACAGAGCAATGCATCAAGTTATTCATGGATAATTGGGTGTGTGAGACTTTGGACTACCGAAGACAATCGTTAGCGAAAAAGATGTCAGTTCACCGGCGAGATGTGGAAAAAGGCCGCTGAACAGATGGGCAGCCAGCTCCAAACGACTTCAAGGAATCATCCCGAAGCCAACAGGCACGTTTCCACAGATGAACCATGTGGTGCAACATCTCCTGAGGCACTATATCAAGCCCAACCAGGATCACTGGGATGAGAAATTACCTCTCATCGCTAGTCTGTACAATAATCTTGTACACAGCACCACCGACGCCAGTCCTAATCAGCTGCATTTGAGGTGGAAGCCTAGATCTGCTCTAGACTTCCTCCTACCTGAAAATCGAACTGTTGCAACGCCTGGAACCCTTGAATTTGGTGTCCATTATTAGAAGTCGTTGCAGCACACTGTCGAACACATCAAGAAATCTCAAGAAGCGATGATTGCTTCTGAGAACAAGCATCGTCGACAGTCCGCATTTGAGGTAGGGGAACGTGTCTGGGTCAAGGCTAGTGAGTTGGAACAGGAGTTCGGCAACTCCAGAAACCCTGGGAAGCCTTAAACAGTGTGGGTAGTGATTTGGATGGTCCCTTAGACATGATTCGAATCCTTGGTCACCTATGCACTTACCCTGTGTTTCACGCCTCAAAGCTTGCACCTTTTGTTGAGACACAACAATTTCCATCAAGGAGATCAATGCTGTCCCCAACCATGGATAATCTGCGGACGTCGACGATATTGTGGAGCATAGAGGCATGCATGTTCCCAAGCCAGCTGGCTGAGGAAGACCGCTGTTGCATACCGTATAGGTGCAAACCAGAACAAGAACCGACCTTTCAATACAAGGTATAAGATAGCACAGCGGAAGGCTTAGATACCAGTGATCCGAACAATCAATGTTGTAATGCAGCCCTGGACATACATCATCATCATCGTTTCATAGTGTGAATGGGTCTGGCGCTTCACACAGGAAGACAGCGCCAGCCCAGAACATGCACA
>BFEA01000053.1:3372294-3385490 GCA_003427395.1 Chara braunii
CCTACCAGCGCCCAGCGCTGAAGACTACAGCTACAGCTATGGCGCCCAGCGCCGAAGACTACAGCTAACGCTACCACTACTGCCTAGCGCTRGAGACTACTGCAGCGCTCCTCCTGAGTGCTGCGGYCGAATCCTGAAGACTACCTCTACCGACTGACACTACCTCTATCTATCTACCCGTGAAGTGCATGGGTCCTTCCTATGTACTAYGGGTGTGCCTCTTGAGCCTGCCGACGGAAGGCAGGGGCTGCAGCTGCAGCTCCTGCTCGAGCATGTGAGGAACARGCTATTTTGGGCATGTTCCGCATCCCTGTTTCYGTGCCTGAGTCTTAGGGGCAGGTCGAAACAATGAGGGCCTGAAAATGGCCCTCCGTTTCAGGCTGAAAACTCTGGGTCTGAAAAGACCCAGAAATAGGCTGAAACGAGGTAGGGCCTGCAGACCCTCGTTTTTCAGCATCCAGGCTGAAATGAACGGGGCCTGTAAGCCCTAAGTTTTAGGCAACGGCGTTACCTGTCAAGCGCATCGGGTCCCGCCTTTTCTCACAAGTGTCGTTCCACCGGGTACGCATGGGTAAAACACCATCGTACCCCAGACGTTGCCTGTTGCTTAGGGCGCTGATTTCCCAAGCTCGAGGCATACGCCGGTCGACTAGGACGGTTTCAACTAGACGTGAAACCCATCAATTAATCCTAGCGCCTTACACTAAAATCATTATAGCAAAATACACAAGCCATCATCAAAACACATGCTTATAAAAGATCAGCCTTCAATGTTTTTACATAACCAAAATCCCAGCAACCATTGCTATTGAGATACAACATTCAAAGAAATCCTTCATATACAGCTGGTTTAGCAAAGCAAAAATTATCATTGATAAAGTCGAAATTCCAAGCTATGCTTTAGCAAAGCAAAGCAACCATTGCTATTGAGATACAACATTCAAAGCAATCCTTCCTTGTCCTTGATAAAGTCGAAATTCCAAGCTATGCTCTTCGTCAAGAGATGTAACTGTAAAAGATACAATGTCAGTGGAACTCCCTGTCTAACGTACAGAAAGAACCTCTGACTTACTTCAATTGTTTCAATTGCAATCCTACTAATTGAAACATACTAACAGGACTCTCATGTCAGACCCTGAGTCGTGCCTCGGAGGGTCCTCGAGAAGTCCTATCTTAATTAGGATTCTCTTCTTCACGCAACTCCAGAATGTTCTCACATAACACGGTTGGGATAATCGTCGACGCCTAACGATGAACTCAAAGGTGTACTTCATCTTTCTCTTTTTGCTCTCAGTTTTATTATGATGTCTTCGTGCAACTCCTGGAATGGTAGAACTGGCGGCTATTCATGTGAGCCGAAATTCTCCACCGTCTCCCATGATTTTTCGTCTGCCTATACCCAATAATCTATCTTCCTCCTACTTACGGTAGATTCTTGTCTTATCTGACGGCATGTGTTACCCCTCAATGCCATAGCATATTAGTGACATCATCGGGGCAATCCGAACACTATCCATCCGACAGTCCTATCTACATAAAGTTCTTTTTTTTAAATTATTATATGATTACCTCATAAAGCCATGAGTGTAATGGCTTCCTCAACAAGACAATGAGATATATGACATTTTTGGAAATCAGATGAAATATCCACAGGTCATGTCTAACCATGATAAAACTGGCGTCCCTCACCGGCCTGAGTCTCCAGCGAGTAAAGGCGCACGAGCTCGTCATCATCAAACATCAAGCTCACGACAAGTCCGCCTCACATAACTCAGACCATTCACGTACCATAAAGCGAGGTCATCCGAAAGGCTAGCTGCCACACTATGGCTCAGAACGGTCGGCTCAATCCAAATAAGTGTCGCGTCTCCATGTCCCGGATCCGGACAACGCCAAAGTGGTCATTGGACGAGGTAATCTTAACACTCACAATGACTCAAGAAAGACGTTGGAGGTTACTTGCGCGATGTGACCATCTCGAAGCATTCCGATAAAGTCAATCCAATGTGTCGAGCCATCAAATGTTGCTTCACCCCCATGATCAATCTGACATCAGGTGTATCGCGAATGAGGATATACCTGGCCATAGTGAGGTCACACCGACCGCTGTCAATCTCTCCACAAAACAAACACGTCAAACATTGAGTAACCAAAAAAATCGACGCTCCTCTCGCTCAAACTCCTCTGTAGAAAAGACAACTCACCTTAGGCGCCAAAATTTGTTGTCGCACATTCGGCGATAATGATGAACATATGCAAAAGGACCATGTTGTTTATTGTAGCATTGCAAAAAAAAAACATTTCACTTTCGAAAGGTCTTCGACATACTGAGATCACTCATCACTGTGTCAAACCAAAAGGTGTGCAACTCCATCGCTTCTTCATGAAACAAAAAAAACATACCAAATGATATGCCTTGTAGTACTGCTGCGGAATAGGGAGCTGGGTGACGGATGCCTTAAGTTCCCTTTTCAAAATCGCGACCTATCACTCACGAGAAAAACGATAGACGAATCGTAGATTAATCGTCCTGTTCGTTCCATGCCAATCTCATCTTCTCCTAAGCTTGACATTCAAGCTCTTGCTTCCTCGCGTGTACAAAAAAAAATTGCTATTGCTGACATACTCGACATTCGTAAAGACCCAAATAACTTCGTTAAAAAATTCCCATCCTGTTCCGAATCATGAATATTTTTACCCCGTAAGTTTTGTTTTTTTCCCTCTTCAGTTAACCGAATCACCCTACGCTCCGAGAAGTCGCCACAAGTTGCGTACCTCAAGCCAATAAGTGACCCCGTCGAAAGTTTGCTTGTCGACTATTTCGAAACGATTTGCTTGAATCCACTCGAGGAACTCGATGTCGTCAAAAGGGCCCAAGTGAGTGTCATAGTACAGAATAACCCTGAGATACAACCATCTAATCTCATGGTCGTACTGCGCTCGCAACTCCTCGTTTTCTAACCCATAAATAATGTGTAAGCCGCCTGAAGGCTGGGTTCAAACGAAAATGGGTTCAAAGATTTTCCAGAAGGAAATACAATAGTTGTAAAGTTACAAACCATGCGACCAACTTGTTCTAAGTTCAATCCACGCCTTCCTGCCTGAACTACTACATATCCTGCGGCAGCCTCTCTGTTCGGAAATAATACGACGACCACAAGTATCGTAGGCATCTGGAAAAAAACAACAACACAGATGGCCTTCATAAGTTGCTAAGTTCAGCTAAACTCGCACAAATTCTTCTCTCATCGTTTCCGCCCCAAACAACTATGAAACGGGAAGGGGATAAACAAAAAGGAAAAGAAAAAGAAAAAGAAAAAAAAAAAAACAATCAAACTCACCTGTCTGCCCGTGAAAACGGGCAGTCCACTCTTAGCGGGGACTGTTGGCCCCTTTGAACTGTTGAAAATACAGATCCGAGTTCGAATCCAAATGGAATGGGGAGGGGCAGGTCGTTTCTTACGACGAGAAACCTCGCCCACCACCCACTTAGGCATCCCTAACGAAAGTGGTTCTTCCACCAGGACATGGAAAGATACATCGCCATGATTTTTGCCTTTGTGCATGTGGAGCGTTACCCCCTCCCCTCCTCTGTGATAATTGTTTCCCATGCCACTCAAAAAAGGGAGGGGGGGCTAACGAAAAAAATACCAAAAAAGAAAAAAGAAAAAAAAAAAGAAAAAAAAAAGAAAAAAAAAAACCAAAAATTTACCTGAAACGCCCTGCAAACAAGCGTTCGTTTCTCCTCAAGGACTATAAGTCCCTGATTGCTTTAGGCGTGTCACTTGGCGTTTTAACTTTGGTGCTTTTTTTTTTTTTCAACTGTTGGCCAAAGCCAACAGCCATAGGGCAACAACCCTACCAACGCAGCCACCAACTGTTGAAGCATAGACCTGAGTTCGATTCCCTTATGAAATCCAGCGGAACTAAAAACAAATCGGACCATTTCTCCATTAGGCATTTCGAGAACTGAGGGCTGCCCTGATTTCGGCGCCTATCCTGATGAGACCGGACCGAGAAAAGCCATTGATCCTCATCACGGATTGGCAGCCCGAGGCAATATCGACGATTTTGGTCCAAATGGGACCAGACACGCTGGAACACGTGCTGCAGTAATGCTCGAAAATGGTCCTAGCGTGCAAGCGGCACTATTTGGCTCCGGCAGGAGAGTGCTTTGCTGTATTTGTACGGTCGGAAGTTCACTCTTGTCACCGACCACGAACCCTTGCTGGCCTTGAAAAAGTCCAAGGATTGTTTGGGTATGATGGGACGATGGGTGATTACTCTGCAGAGTATGGACTTTGACATTCGACATCAGAAGCAGGAGAAGCACGGGAACGCCGACGGATTGACATGTCTGTAGCAGCCATCCAAAGTACCAGCGAGTGAAGAAGTCACACCGTGGAACGATCCGAACTCGAAGAACGAGCAGGGTATGAAGAGGTGGACACCTCCCCTCCCTCCTTTGCGTTCCCTACCCCCTCTGAATTCTCCTGTCCTTGCTTCTTCGCTAATCTCCCCAACAAATTTTGTTTCTTCTGCATCTGCATTCCAAGTGTTTATGGTGTGGACTTCTATGCTATAGAGATTGCCTTCGTTGACTGGTAGATTGTGCCAAGTGTGTCAATCTACAAAAGCGAGATTTGAAGCACTTAGGACTGACGACCCTGGATATGACAAAAAATATCGAACGTCACAAGTAAAGACGAATAAACTTTTTATTGTCCAAATTAGCTAGCAAATCCCTGGATGCTTACACCAAGGAGGACAAATGTCATGTCACTATAGATTACCGGTGGAAGGATGGCCACCTAGAGAAGCGTAAAACTGACGGATCGGGATTATGGTTGACGGTTCTGCATCCTTTCCAACGCTATGATTGGGCCACATCTGCTCACGATGAACAGGCTGCTCATTTCGTAGTACGTGTCACCGAAGTAGTTATCGAGCAAAAAAAGTGGTTCTGGTTTCATATTCGTGAAGATGTCCAACCCGTGGTAAAAAATTGTCTAGTATGCACGGTGGATTAGGCGTTGATGCAAGCGCCAAATACGATAATGCCAATAGAGGTCGAACGCCCTTTCCAGCTTGTCAGTATGGATACGACTGATATTGACGTGTCATGTGGACCTAACTGCTGCAAATATTCGATTTTATTAGTATTGATCGATCATTTTGCGAAATGGATAGGGCTTACAGGGCCCCATGCCGTTTCAGCCTGAAAGACTGAAAACGAGGGCCTGCAGGCCCTATGTCGTTTCAGCCTAAAACAGGGCTGAGGTTTTTCAGCCTGAAATGGAGGGCCACTTTCGGGCCCTCATAAGATCGTCCTGCCCTAGAACTCGGGCAACAAACCAGGGTTTCGGGAACAGGCTATTTTTGGCCTGTTCCCCACGCTAGCCTCAACAGGAGCTGCAGCGCCAGCCCCTGGCTTGCCCTGGCATTGGCAAGAGCAGCCTCCTGGACTGCCTCGCCTTGCAACTGCAGGCAGTTAGGAGGCAGGCCGAGTAGTAAATAGGGAGTTCCCATGCACTTCACGGGTAGGTAGTTGAACAGAAGGCAGGAGGCAGTCTTCAGGATTCGGCAGCAGCACTCAGGAGGAGCGCTGCAGGAGTAGCTTAGCGCTAGCAGTAGTCTTCAGCGTTATGCGCTATTAGCAGTAGCAGTAGTCTTCAGCGCTGGGCGCTAGTAGAGGTAGTAGTGGGGCTGGAGAGAGATGGCTGGCGGAGGCCAGTGAGACTTACCTGTGGCGCCATAGCTCCAGCTCCATCTTCGAGGTACCTACATCAAGGCGCCAACTTCATAGGTTAGTACGGACTGAGAGAGAGAGAGAGAGAGAGTTTTTCTTCTTCCTCTTCTAAGTCCACCATCTCTTCTTCACCCTCTCACTACCTGACTTCTAAGTATCAGTGGACTACGACAGAGAGAGAGAGAGTTGTGACTTGAGACTTGATGACATTGGATCCAGACTCGACATTGGGATTCAGACATTTTGACGAGGGACTATTTGGGCCTGTGCCGAAGACTTGGTGTTGACGACATTCCCATCTTCCCCTCTTCTTCGTCTAACGCCCCTCTTCTTCGTCTATGTATGGTTGGGGCTGGCACATTCTTCCTGTGTGAGCGTCAGACCCCTTCACACCATGGAGTGATGAGGATGATGTATGTTCGGTGCTGCATTGCAATATTGATTGTTCGGATCATTGGTATCTAAGTCTTCCGCTACGCTATCTTATACTTTGTGAGAGATGTCGGTTCTTGTTCTGGTCTGCACCGTTACAGTATGCAACAATTTGGTATCGGAACGGACCTCTCATTCAGAGGACCCGCTCAATCAAGTAGCCAGCTTGCTTGATCTATTGATTACTCATTAGTAAATCAAGTAGAACTTCGTCAAATCTGTGGAAAAAAAAAATTCTTGCAACAAATATCTGAAACTTTCTGATAATCGCATTTCGTTTTACCTGAAAATTTTTGATATTAGTATTTTGTATCACGCAACAAATTTCTCCCCTGCATCCTCAGACAAAAGAGCAGGAGAAGCAGTTGGAGTGGAAGTTGCACCTCACGAAGGAGATGACAAGGCGATTGGAAATGGCAAATGAGATAGAGGAGGAATTGAAGGCGATAGAGGAGAGGTTGGGTAAGATGAAAGAAGAGGCAAGGATAGGGAAAATGATTGACACCCTCTACCATAGTACGGCCTCTGTTCTGGTAGCTTAGCGAGAATAGATAAGGCACCTTCCTGGGCATGATCTAGCACTTGAATCCATATGAGCCAGGTTCCACGACTTTGCCCAAGAGATGATGATTCATCTCGTAAACGAAATGCAAACCGCAATCGGTAAAACAAAGAAGTTTTGCACCGGTGCGATCGAGGGTGTCAAGTTGGCAGTCCCCAAGGAGGAAGAATCACAACCCCGCCGCGAGAGAGTCCAAGTTCGCTTCCCTGAGTCCTATAGTGGAAGATGGGATGGGGACTTTGACACTTGTGAGGCTAGTATTAAATCGTATATGTATTTACAAAACGTGCCTTCCGACGACCATGTGCTGATAATCTTTTAGGCCTTGAGTGGCAAAGCAACTAGTTTCGCCAGGTCTCTCATACGAGCCGCCCGCGGCGAAAATGGCATGGTCTCTTATTCTGCCATTACGAACCTCAACGATTTCTTTGCTGCACTGCGAGAATGTTGTGCATACGTCATTAGAGGATTGAAGGTGTCCGACAAACTCCAAATGATCCATACGCGATCTTGGAAGAGTGTGCATGCACTGAAAGCCGCTATGGACAAACTGATTGTTGTGCCTGGCCATAAAGTTACAATACTGCAACTAGTCCAACTCTTCTATCTTGCATTGCCTGAGCAATTGCAAGGGCACTTCTTTAACAAGAGGCGGCAACCTGGGATGACCTACGATCTCCTCATTAGGGAAGTGGTTGCCTTCGCCGCCCAATCCATGCCAGTTACCACTTTCTAGCATAAGGATTTATCTAAAGGAAAAAAGTGGAAGGGTCGCACCATTTTGGCCTAGTTAAGGCCAAAGACAGTCTCATACTAACAATGGAAGAAGGTGGTGTCGAAGTTCCCTATACTGACATAGAATGGGGACTTGAGGAATAGGACAGTAGTTCAGAGAGGGGGAGTTCATACGCTACTGTCGTGGCCGGAGGGAGACCGCAAGGAGAAGAACGAGGCCATGGCAGAGGTCGCCAGGCCTCAGGTGGTCGAGGGCGAGGCGGTCGGGAGCTTGGCAACAACAGAGATTGCCAAGTGGGAGGTAGGGGTCAACATCCCCCGTCTAACCACCCTAGCTCGAGTCGGTCACCTCCTAGAAGGGGTGAATGGCACCCAGGTCGGCTTGAAGGCAGACCCTGGGAACCCCTAGCCTTAGAACGTAATGTTTGGAAAGATCGCATGGACAAGTTCCAATGCGTGTTCTGTGGAGATCCCAATGTCGAGCGGATCGGCTCCCGCCTTTTTCGCAAAGGCGAGAGCCCTCCCGACCATGTCACGTAGGAGTTAAACGAAAGAAAATGAGCGAGACAACTCGAGAACGAATGCTCAACTATCTCACGAGCCGTCGAGACGGTCGCGGTCGCGTCGCTCCTTTGCCGCTCTAGCCGGGTGCGCCAGCTGTACATCCCGCGGTCCCATACGACAGGATAGGTTCCCGCAGGGCATGAGCTTTCCTTCCCTAAGGGGCTGTCACCACCCTTAGGGGCGTATCCCAACCGAGCTACTGACCCACGTGCGAAAGCTTTTAGATGCAATTGCAGAGGTACGTCAGCCGAGGGCGTTTGCTCGTTTGCTGTAGTATAAATACGCTTGGTTAACGCCGAGCTGTCCCGAGCGTCGTCCGTTCCTAGGGCGCTGATCTCCTAGCTATGAAGCGGACGTCTGTCGACTAGGACGGTCTCAACCAAGCGTGAAACCCACAACTCAATCCTAGTCCCTTAGATATATTGTCAAAAGAAAATTATAACAACCACACGTATAATTACATCAATTGGAATCGACCGTGGACGATAGGAACATATATTCAAAAAGATAATTGAAAGGATTTAAATCATCATCTCATACATCCAATAACACAAGATAAAAAAAAAAACAAATCCGACCGCCTCAGGTCGAACACCACAAAACCATCAAACAACTGCCAACAAGGAGTTGGTTATCGTTAATAACATAGATGTTGCCAACATAGTAGTTGGACAACCTCAGTCTTGACTTGATGAGACGCGTCGCCAAAGTCATTCATTCCAGCCTACAGCCAACCTAAGGGTATACATGCTCACACCTGTCTCCATACTTTCTCAATCTTCTTGGATAACAGGCTGCTTTACGAATGATTCTTGATCAGGGGCATTGCTTGAAGTGTTGCATGTCTCTCCCTCTAGGAGTGGTCTGGGATACTCCTCCTCCTTGTCCGAGCACAAAGCTCGGGTCTCAGAAGTTGGGCCGTCTCCACCGAATCGGCAAATTACCCCCCTGTAGGACGGTCCACTCTGGGTCGATAACAGGGTCGACCTGAAGCAACGAACCCTCGCCCCAGATGCTTCCTAGAGATAGAGGACGTGTTCACTGCAAGTAGCTTTCAACTATTTTTATATCTCCCGAGTTCAAGGTATCTTTGACAAAAAGAAATCAGAGGAGATAAAGACTGAGAATCATTTGGACAGGTACAGGTGGATAAGGTCTTTCGGAATAAAAATGGTTCAATCCTTGGGAAATGCTAAACCCTTTTGACCCTATCTACTTTATTTCAATCGAGTTCATTTTACGACATGCACTGAATTAATCTTTTTCGGAACAAACAATCCTTTTAACAAGCAGGCAAATGAAAAGTAAAAAAATGACAATCCTTTTCTTCATCTTCAAATAGGCATAAATCAAACTTCTTTGCAAGGATCCTTCTACCTACCTGCACAACACGCAAAGGAAACAAGTTGAAAAGAAAACAGTACCATCCCATACTCAAGTCAGATCTCACCATTCACAGGCATGACTCACACAACTTTTCTCTACCTTTTCTTTCGAACATTCAAAACGAACAGGGTCAAGCAAAGTACACAGGTGTGAAGAGAAATCTGAGTCATTGACTGACTAACCTTGAGTGAAGTTTGGTGGCTCATATGAAAATATGCGGCTCACAACTCCACGTGTCGTGACCTTTCTCCTGAGTCACGGTCCGCATCCTCCACTAAGTGCCCAAGTGAGCAAGAGTTGGGTCCCTTGAGATGTCTGAATAAGATAACCCTCAAAGAGGGTGCTCCCATGATCCAATCTCATGCCGCCTCAACATCCTGAACAGTCTCAAAGCAGTCCCTACTGCACCTCATCCTCGAAGGACACTTCCCCAACCAACCGCAAGTCCATGCCGCCTCAAATCATCATGTCCACTCACAATAGCCACACCATCATGCTGGTGCCGATCACAACAACCAGTCCCACCTAGTCCCAAAATGGTCCCAGATGGTCTCAATGTAGTCCACAATACTAGGTGGTTCAGAACTCAAAACCGCTTGCACTGCGCGCCGCAAAAAAAAAGGTGCCCCCCGGTGAAAACCGCAGGTGCCGCGAGCCCCATAATTACTTCGCCGCGTGCAACCGCTCTGCACTTTCTGCATGTCGTCGACCCACGCACCACTGCCGCACAGTCCCAACCATGCACCAGCGTCAATCCAACCTCCAGGCCACACTGACATCCACCATAACCGCTGCGCACCACAAAAATAACGCGGACCACCGCTTGCTGCGCCGTCAAAACCGGTACCATGGCTGCCCCACAACACCACCGCCAGATCACACACAAAAAACTGCCTCCACTGTGACGCAAAAGACCCGCAGCATCTTCCCTCACAATAGTGTTGCCGACGTGCCGCCAACATAACCCAAAAAAAAATAACGTCGATAACACTGCCAATCTCGGCAGCATGATCCCACCGAAAAATGTTGCTGCCACCATGCCAAAAAAATGGCAGCACTTCCCCACTGACAACGTCGCTGCCGCCGTGCCAAAAACAAACCGCAGCACTTCCTTACTGACAGCGTCGCTGCCGCCGTGCAAAACCGGCAATGCTTCAGCACCACTGCCAAAAAAATCACAGCTGCCACCGAATAAATTCGGCAGCGCTTCCGCGTCACTGCCAAAAAAACACAGCTGCCGCCGAAAAATTCAGTATCGCTCCCGCAGTACGTCAACAAAAAAACTGTCGTAGCCGTAAAAACCGGGCAGCATCTCCCCAACACTTCTCCAATTATCGTTGCCATGCGCAGTATTACCCCTACACCTTACAGAAAATGGCCGCCGACGCCGCGGTGAACGAACAACACCTTCCTACCACCTCTCCAACTATGGCTGTCGTCGCCATGATGGCCGCGCAGCACCTCTCCAGCACTTCACAAAGTGAAGTGGTGGCTATGGCTGCCTCCACTTCCGCGCCCACTGCAGACCCCTACTCTCCACTCCAGCACCTCCACCGGCAGCACCACCCCTCCCCAGCAGCATGCCGCAGCCAGCCAGCATTCACTCAAGTGAATGCCTCAGGCTATGGCAAGCTTCCTCAGCTATAGCTATGGAGTCCTCCCCTCTAGGAGGGCTAATGGGACTCCTCTAGCCTTTCCTTCTCTCCTACACCCAGGGGGGATATGGCGGATCATCTCCCAAGTGTCTCTCCCACCATCACTCTCCTCTAGAGTCTTTCCCACTACCTCCTAGTCTCCTCTAAGCTCTCCTACTAGCATGGGCTCCTCTCTCCTCGCTCCAAGTGCAAAGGTGCTCCTGTGAGTTCACTTGGGCAGCATGGGCACTCCTCATGCAAATGTGAGAGTGGCGGACTGCATCCTCAACTTATGTAGGCTGAAACCAGCAGTCCGGCCAGCCCATGAGCCTCTCCAAGTACCTTGGGGTGAACCGAGGTACCCTCAAGGCAAAATTCCCCTACTACATGCAGTCCGAGTGGTTGGTACCAACTCGGACTGCCTCTTGGCCTACTTCGGCCTCTTTTCCATTGCTGAAATGTTGCCCCCTTGGGTCCTAATGCCCAAGGGGCAACAATTCTTGAAAGAAAAAGGCCTTTTTCTCGATTTTTTTAAGTTTCGGCCTCCTTTGGGTAGGCCGGAGCATTTTTCCATGTTGCGGCACATTTTCAGCCTTGGATCTGGCTGAGATCCAAGGCCAGCAATAATCCGTGCTACCCCCTAGTAGTCCTTGCTTCAATTTTGAGCCCCTAAGTCCACTGTTTCAATTTTTGGTGCATTTGGCTCTCTTTTTGGGTCAAATGCACAGTTTTGTCCTTTTCCCTCTTTTGTTTCTTTCCATTTTGGGCTGCTACCTCATTCCGGAGCTAGCCGTTTTGAGCTGGCCTACAAAAAACGGCTAGTTCCTCTCCACCATGAGATCTGATCTCAGAGACATGGTAAAAAAGAAAACCGGTCACTTCCTTTTTGCATTTTCTCTCATTTTCTGCTTTTTAATTCAGATTTTATTGAGATATGGCCCTTGGCCTCTACAATCCAGATTGCCCTCCCTCATTCTAGGAGGGATAAGGTCACAGTTGGGACCTGCCAGTCCCTACTTTGCAGGTCCCAATAGGCCGGCACACTCTCCTCCACTCTTTTCTCCCTTTTTGTCTCATTCTCCCTCATTTCTCTCTCATTTTTTTTTCTTTTTCTTTTATTTCAGTTGTGACAAGTGTCAAATTGCTGCACACCCTCTTTCTAGGCCCTAGGACCTCATTCAAGGCCAGGTTCATGGTTGTTACTTAACCATTACATCTCGGATTCCAACAATGGCACCCCCGTGCTCCTAGAGGGCTCCACTTTGCTCCCGTTTGCCCAATTTTGAGCCCCTTTTGCTCCAATTTTCTAAGGGCAGCCTTTTTCTCATGTTGAGCCTCTTGAGGCTCTATTTTGCCATGCCTAGCTAGTCCGAGATATCTCGGACTGCTGGGCAGCCCTCCCGACACTATTATTTTGCTTTCTTTTTTCCCCATGACTCTCCCACTGGCCCCCACTAGTACTTGCACTAGTGGTGCTAATATTTTCCACCGTCTAGATCCTTGATCTCGACAGTGCCGTTTGCTTGCACAAATATTCCTTGTGCTTACTCACGGTCCCCTTGGGACATCCCAAGTCCCCGCCACTCTCCTCCATACTAAGTTCCATTTTCTTGTTCCACCGACGGTCCTGCCGGCGCATGTCCCGTTTTCCTCTTTTTATTATTTGAACCCACTTTGCCCTCGGCAACATTCCGGACGGCGTCCCATTTTTATTTTTGGGGCCCCTTGTCCTTGGTGGTCCCATCATTTCTGCATGTGTGCCGATTTTTCTAGGTCGTGAGATCTCATCTCATGGTTGCCGTTTACCGTCTTTACTTGCCCCATGCCGAAATCGCTCCTTTCTAGCCTTCCGGGCTTGCCGTGGCTCATTTTCCCTTAGCCTAGGCATCCCCATGCAGTTCATTGCAACTCGGACTGCAATGGGGGTCAATTCCCAAGCCCCAATGCCCCACAACTAGCCCTTACTCAAAAGAAAAAAAAACGGCCAACTCCCTAGTGCATCCGGACTTGATTTTGGTTGCGAATGCATAAAAAACATGTGTTTCTCCTCATGCATACAATCCGTTTTATTCTGGTTGCATGGGGCCTTGATTTTCTTTGATTTTCTCTGCAAAAATCAAAGAAAATCCAAGTC
>BFEA01000053.1:3385664-3408902 GCA_003427395.1 Chara braunii
TAGCATGCCAAGTGTCAAGTGGCCGTTAAGGCCCTTTTCTAGCCTCTTCCTCTTAGTTTTGGCCCTTTCTATGCCCAAAGTGCAGTCCGTTATATCTCGGACTGCAATAATGCCCTTCTCATGCTCATGGGAGCTTCCCTTCACTTCTATTTTCCTCCCATAGTGGCCCCTCCTACTCCGATTTTCTCCAAGGGGGCTATTTTTCACATGGAGTCTCTTTTGACTCCATTTTCTTAAGGGAGGCCGATCCGAGATTTTTTCAGATTGCTCCTATGCCTCCCTCCTCAAGTTTCTTTACTTTTTCTTTTATTTTCAGCCTTCCCGTTTGCTACCGCTAGCGCTTGCACTAGTGGTGCTAATATTCTTGGCCGTCAAGATCTCGATCTTGATGGTGCACCTTGCCTTTATTATTTTCCCTCATGCGGTGCCGCCGTTTCTTCTTGGGACTTTCACATGTCCCTGCCACTTGTCCCGTCGGTGGTCCCCGGCACTTAGTCCAGCCGGTGGTCCTAGACACTTAGTCCCGCTGGCAGTCCCCGACACTTGGTCCCGCCGGCGGTCCCCGACTCATTTCGCCCATGCTATTATTTTTACTTAGTCCCACGTGGCCCCGGGTGCCTTTCCCCGAGGTGTCCCATGTCCCTTGGGCGTTTTGCCGCCCCATGGTGACCCCTCTCCTTTGTCTTTTCTTGCGCCTTGCGCACACTCGTTCCTTTGGTTGCGGGCCTCTACCCTGAGGCTCCCGTAGGGGCCCCCATGTTGACACCTCGTTCTCTATCTTCCTGCGGCCTCTGGGCGACCCGTCCCTCAACTCCCTCATTCCTTTATCGCTGTCGTGCTGCATTTGCTGGTTCAAGGGCCCTTTGGCCTTAGTCTTATTGCATTCCAACGGCCCTCCCGACCTCATGCTATGTTCTATGTGCCCCTGTTCTTGCGCTCGCTTGTTTGCCGTCGCTAGTTCTTTCCTCCTGTGGTTCTCACCCCAGGGCATCACTCCCTCCTGCGGCCTAATCCTTTGTCTTTTCTTTCTCCCGCCTCCTCACTCCAGATTTCTCTGTTGTGCACAGTTTGCCCATATTCCGTCTCTCGAGTGATGGGAAGTTATTTGGGACTCACCAGTCCCGACACATTCCCCCCACTCATTCGCGATGTCCTCATCGCGCACCAATCTCTTGTTAGTGGAGACTGGAGGGATAGACGGGAGAGGAGGAGGAAATGTTATGGGTAGTTAGTTTGTCAGGGTCCATTTTGTCTTTTCTTGCTCCTTTCTCGATTTTCTTCTAGTTTCCGGCCTTGGAACGGGGAGGGGTGTATAGGGTCAAGCTTTCTTTTAGGCTTCTCACGTCTCATTCATCACCCGTAGTACATAAAAACCCCATTTGTCTCATTCATCACTCTTAAAACGTTAAAAAAAAACCATTTCGTCTAATTCATCACTCTTAAAACATAAAAAAAAACCTTTCGTCTCATTCATCACTCTTAAAGCATCAATCCTCCTTTCTTCTCGTTCCTCACCCTCAGAAAAAAAAAAACCTTCTCAATTTTTCCTCCTTTTGCTGCCCCCGCTTCTCCCTCGAGCCTTGTCATCCCAAGCGCCCTTTGGTTGATCCTCCTCCCATCCCTTGCCAACCAGGCCCCTTTTTTCGGCTTCCGTCCCCCTTAATGCCTTTTCTACTTGGCTCTTTGGCCCGTGCGATCCATGCCTCCCGTCATTCTTTCCTCAATCTCCCGCTTTGCCAAATTCACATGTATCTTTTCCCATGTTATTTTGCTCAGTTTTCTCTAGCCCTGCCAATTCCGCCTGCATGTAACTTCCATTCTCAAAATCCGCATTACTGAGTTCATTCCATACGCATCTTTCTTCCGGCATCTCGTCAGGCCTTGCTCAAACTCATGCAAGGTTTATTACACATATATCACTTTTTTGGGCGTCTTGCCAGTCTTTTCCATAGCTTATGCAAACCCAGTTGCTGATGCCTTTCTCTTCTGAATGTCTTGCCAGACCTTCTCTCAAGCCCGCGCAAGGTCAATTACTCATCCCTTTCTTTTCTGACCATCTTGTCAGGTATTTTCTCAATCCTGCGCAAATCAATTACTCATCCATTCCTTTCTTCTGGACATCTTGCCAAACCTTTTCGCAAGCCTGCGCAAAGTCAATTATACAAGCATTTTTCTTCTGGACATCTTGCCAGGTCTTTTCTCAAGTCTGCACAAAATCAATTACTCATTCATTTATTTCTTCTGGACATCTTGCCAGACCTTTTCTCAAGCCTGCGCAAAGTCAATTACTCATCCATTCCTTTCTTCTGGACATCTTGCCTGAGCTTTTCTCAAGCCTGCGCAAAGTCAAATACTCATCCATTCCTTTTTTCTGGACATCTTGCCAGGTCATTTCTCAAGCCTGCGCAAAGTCAATTACACAATCCGTTCTTTTCTTCTGGACATCTTGCCAGGCCTTTTCTCAAGCCTGCGCAAAGTCAATTACACAATCATTCCTTTCTTCTGGACATCTTGCCAAACCTTTTCTCAAGCCTGCGCAAAGTCAATTACACAATCTCTTGGCTCATGGTAACCTTCTCTTTTGCACGTTTTTTCATCGGTAGATGGCACACCTTCCCCTTACTCAAAATGCGATGTCCCCATCGCACGACTAGTTCTCACTGGGAGGTACGCAGACCTTGGCCCACCAACGAGTAGACGGATGTCGGCCCATCAGTCCCAAAAAGGAAGGGTAATCAGTCCTCCCCCTGCTGATAACTCACCTCATCCTCTACTCCGTCCGACCTTTTGCTGCTTACGAGACGGGCGTCATCACTGAGGTACCTCCTCACATCTGGCAGGTAGGTCCAGTCCAAACCTCCCAGGACCCCGTCTTTCCTTAAGGGCTTTCTCGCGAATTGTTCCTCCCGAGTGGTGTTTTCTTGGATCCGGCCTCTTCCTTTCAAGAGAGTTGGGACTCTCAATTAGTTTGCGAGTGCAGTTACGAAGACCTCGCGGTTAGTCCCGAAACGGTTGTAATGATCCGGCAGGGCGGTGTCACTCGCCCTGTGGTGGTTACGGCTTCCACCTGGTACCACGCCTGACTCCTCCCTTTGGACAATGTTGCTCAACTTAACGCTGTCGTGGTCCAGTCCAAACGGTCGTGCCGCCCCTCTACGACATGGCGTGTGGTTGGGGAGAAAACAATGAGACTTAGGAAAAAAAATGACTCTCTCGCCCGTTTGGCTTCACACCCTTGACTTTTAGGTTCTCGACATGAGGCGCAATTTGAACTCCCCGACTAGAGCTCGTTGTCGGAGTTAGTTCCGGACGGCCCGCATCAATCAAAGAGAAAGATGCCTTGGTCCTTCAACCCTCATTTTCCCTTATAAGGAATAGGTCGCGCTGAGACTTTTCCCTTGACGGGTAGAGGTCCTGGGGTTGTGATGCATGCATCACTTTCCCCCTTATGTCGAGACCTGAGACTAGAAGAAAGGGAAAACTCAATCTCTTGCCATTTTCATGGTCGGCCCGACGACCTTACATCAAGTTGCCTAGGGTTCCCTGACTTATGCAATGCAATATCCAATTCTCAAACACTAAATCCAATGCTATTTCCAAGGCTGATTCTCGTGGCTGGTCCGACAGCCTCTCATCAACAAGACCACCTCTTGTGGCCGCTCTCGTGGTCGCTTTCTCAATAGCCATTTTCGCAAGGGCCGACCCGTCGGCTCGCCCTCAATCCTCATCGTTCTCATTCCCCAATATCCATTCCTTATGACCGTCCCTTCGGTCCATACTTCTCTTGTCTTAAGGCTCAACCTTCTTTATCCTGCCCTTCTCATTCTCATTCGTCCATTCTCATGGTTATCTTAATGACCGACCCACCGGCCTTTTCCATCTCTTTCGTCCATCCCATTGACTATTTCAATGACCGACCCACCAACCTTCTCCATCTCTTCCATCCATCCCATTGGTTATTTCAATAAACGACCCACCGGTCTTTTCCATCTCTTCCATCCATCCTATTGGTTATTTCAATGACCGACCCACCGGCCTTTTCCATTTGTTATTGCTCATTCCAGCGCATTCTCAATCATCCTTTCTCAATCAACCTTTCTCAATCAATTATGCAGGGGACCCCAGTGCCTATTTCAAAAGGAATGACCCTTGTCAGGGGCCATTCCCGAACAACCTRGTTAGGGTCGTTCTTTTCCATTCTCAAGTCGAACAGCCTGGTTAGGGCCATTCCTTTCCATTCTCAAGTCGAACAGCCTGATTAGGGCCATTCCTTTCCATCCTCAAGTCGAACAGCCTGGTTAGGGTCATTCCTTTCCATTCTCAAGTCGAACAGCCTAGTTAGGGCCATTCCTTTTCATTCTCAAAGTTAGTGCCCGAGGGGGTGGGCCTCGAGGTTACGGATCTCATTTCTGTCTTAGCGTCTAGTACTCGAGTGGGCCACCTCATCTCAGTTTTCAACGTGTTGTTCCCTTTTTCCATTTCTCGCAGTAATATACTATCCATGCATACATCCGACTTAGCGTCTAGTACTCGAGTTGGGGCTCGCGACCCCAAGCGGCACTAGCCCACCCGGTCGTTCAACCATAGCAAACGACAGGGGTGCCCCCTCTTATTCTCACTCGTTCTGATGACTCAGACCTTGGTTATTCTCAGACTCCTTCATGACTCAGTTGGATTAGGCTCCTAGGGAAGGAGTGTTCTTCACGCCCCTTGATCCATAGGTTCCCTAACCTCTCTTGTACTCGACCAACATTCAATGCCTTGCTTTGCTCGTCAATCCTTACTCAAAATTTCTTTCCTAAAAAAAACACAATCCTCATTTCATCCAAATTTCACAATACACCCTTCCCAACTAGTCTCATCCCATGCCCCATGTCCTTGTCTTGTGTACCCACTTTCGAAGGTAGCTCATCCAAAAGTAGCCTCAACACGCTATCCTCTAACTTATCATGACACAGTCTTAGCTGGCTCTTTCATCACTCACCCTTTGCAAGCTTACTCATACTATACACATTCTGCTCCAATGTTTTGCAAATGAAAAACAGGATTCTTGCTCAACACTCAATTAACATCTAATGCCTATTGTTGTTCTGTGCCTCAATGCGCTCGGCCCCCTGTCCACCCTGTTCCCCAGCCGACTTTCGAACCCCCAGGTCGAAGGTCTCAAATTCTCTCCTTATTCTTGCAATTTTTCGGAGTTTTGCCTCGTTGAAAAAATCCAACGGCGTGGCTTCCACCCCTGCCCTTGCGAGTTCCTGGGTTTTCATAATCCACTCATGCTTGACTACGTCGAGCCATTGCTCAAACCCATGGCTGGGCGTTGGCCCAAACTCATCCTCCCATCTGAAGGCTTCTTCTCGCGGCTGGTGCATCGGAGACCGCCTTTCTTCCCTAGGCCTCGAGATTTCATCCCTCTCATCCCCGCTGTTGATTTCTATAATTTTTGGCACATCTTCCTCCTCGTCCTCCTCGTCCTCCGTCCGTATGGGGCTATATATCCTCCCGCTAGATTCTTTGGATCGTAAGTAAAAGGAATCTCTGTCCCTATCCCATATTCTTCACAATTGTCGTGGCCGTTTCGTCCTTCAAGCGGGCTTTCCCTTCTTTCCTCACCCTCCTCATGCTCGTTGCACATGTCCTGTCTCTCCTCGCTTTCCCCTTGCCAAGGCTCACGTTGTTCGCCCCTATTGGTTCCATTATCGTTGGAGGCCTGAGCCTTATCCCCCATATCTGCATTGCCCCCTTCTCCCACATTTTCCCTTTCCTTCTCGCCCTCACTGTCATATGAGATCTCTATACCTTCTCCCTTGCGGAGGGGCGAGGGTCTTCTACATACGCACTTTTTTCCACCCCTGCCTACCACCGGCCCGCCTATTAGCCCTATGTACAACTTTCTCTTCGCTGTCCTCCTCCCTTGGCTTGGTCCTGCTTCTTCCCTTCCGGTAGGCCTGTTGATTGCCCCACTGTCGTTCTCGTTGCCGAATTCTATTTTTGCTTTTTCTCGTTTTTCTCCTAAGTCCTGTATAACAAAACAACACCCGCAATGCCCCTCATACACGCGTTCCCCCAATCCGGTAGACAACTCCCCTTTCCCAGAATGCTCCCAGTATCCTTCGCATCATGCCCTTTTTATACATTTCCCTCCCTTATGCAAATGCGCCGTTTGTGAAGGTCCCATTATTTTCCCGTCAAAACTATGATACAATGCCCCAACAATCCTTCCTGTCATCGCACAAGACAGTTATCGCAAAATCCCAAGTCATGTTGCCTTTTAACCTCAGTCAGTCCAACCCATTGCCCCAACCCAAAAAAGAAAATGATAGTCCCACGAGCGGAGTGAGAGATTGAACCCTAGTGTGGGCATGACTGTTGTCAGTCCTTAACTTGTTGCCCCTCAGTTTCCTTATCTTCGGCCACCTGAAGCCATTGTTCCACTGGGTCCCGACTTAGAAACCTGACCAATCGTTGCCCCGGAAACGGCCCTTTCAATCCAGTTTCATCCAAGTCTTCCAGTTCGAAGGTGTTCAGTCCCACCCGCTTGGCGACCCGGTAGGGGTCTTTGAACCTCCTCCCCAGCTGCCCAGACCAAGTACTTTCTAGTGTCGAGTTCCTTAGCAATACTGTCTCCCCCACCTGAAGTGGTTCCTTACTGATATTCTTAACATGGTCCCACCTTGCTTTGTCCCTCATCCTGCTGTCTAGCACCCGGTTGGCGATATCTTCCATGACCTCTTCGTTCGTAAGGACCTGCTGACATCTTGCCTCGATTAACTCTTCCGTAGTGATCCGCGGATCATCATCTAACTTGTTCCAGGTAGGTATCAAGGCCTCAACGAGAAAGTCAATCTCCCTTCCGTACCATAGTTCTACTGGGATACATCTCGTTGTCCTCTTAGGTGTCGTTGCCCTCTTTCCACAGGTGCATTGGCCTCCGGGTGATATAGGTCGATAAGTTTGATTGGTACGCAGAGTCTCTTAAGCATTCCCAATACTTCTCGGTTAACAAATTTCATCCTATTGTTTGCTATAAACCTTCTGACGAAAGGATGCCTTAGGTAGAAGTCTTCTATTCAGTCCGCTACACTTCTCCCTGTCTTTTTCTTGAGGGCGACCGCCTCCACGAACCCACTCAAGTTGTCTCGCGCATCTAGAATGTACATGTACCCATCTGTTGATACAGGCATGACCGCAAGGTCAAGGTGGACCAGATGTCCCGGCCCTAGCACGCGCGTAGGTCTAAGCGGCTCGAAAACACGCGCCGAGCTTCGTTCCTGGCAGATAAGGCATGTCTGGCAGTATATGGCGACCATGCCTGCCATGCCTGGCCAATAATAAAGCGGCGCTATCTTTGCAAGAGTTCCTTTGGACGACCGATGTCCTCCTGCTAGTCCGTCATGCATTGCTTGGATAACATCCAACTGCCTAGATCTTCCGCACACAGCTCTTCTAGGCATAGCACCTTCTTCTTTTCGGAACAGATGGCCGCCCCTTAGGACGTACCTCTCGGCCTCCTCCCTTGCTTTAGCGCTGACTTCCGTGGGTTGCTTGTTTCCTACCAGCAACAACCCGATCTCCCGAAAGATCCCTTCGTATATCTGGGCATAGAAAAACTCCCTCCCTTCGTGGTCCTCATCCTTTCTCTCCTGCATCTGGTTTACCATCAATTGCAACTCTTTCTTTTCCCAAGATTCCACTAAGCTCATTACGGCTTTCCGGCCTCCCTCAACCGCCATTGCTATTAGCTCCTCCTTTGGTCCTACTATTGCTCCCCATGAATCTCTCTCCTCTTTACGACCTCGAGTGGTGACGGGTCCTTCTCTAAGTTTTGCTACTACGGCAGGCACCCCTTTCGCCAAAGTCTGGATCAACAGTTCTCTCGACACGCATTCTTCGCCCATCATTTCGTTGTCTACCGCAAAAGTTTCTCCCTCGAATTCAAGGAACGAGTCTATGGGCTCCGCATCCTCCACCCCTTCGGGAGTGATGTGGACCCGACTCAGCCCATCCGCCTTGTTTCTGATTCCAGCAATTCGTTCGATCTTGTAATCGAACTGCCAGATAAATCCTACTCATCTTCCCACCATCGGATCTAGAGGCCTGTAGTTCTTTAAGGCCCCTGCGACATTTGTCGGATCGATCCTTAAGATGAATCGCCTCCCAAATAGGTAGGCCTGGAAGGTCTTGAGGCAATGTAAGATTGCCAAGACCTCCTTTTTGAACTGCGAGTACCGCCGTTCTGCGGAGTTCAGGGTTCTACTTTCGAACCTAATCGGTCTTTCTCTCTCTTCCTCATCCCGTTGAATCAGCACGCCTCCTACGGCCAAGGGTCCTTCATCCGTTTCCAGGATGAACGGTCGTCTCACTTCGTCATTAAAACAAGGTGCTGACAAGGCGACTTGCTCAGATGTCAATATGTCCTTAAGGGTTTGGACGGCTCCTTCTTGCTCCTCCGTCCAATCCATGGTTCCCTCTTCTCTGATCATGGTCCGGATAGGTTTTGCAATCTTCGCAAATTCTTAATGCAGATCCTCCAAAATCCGACCACGCCTAGGAACGTTCTTACCTCCGTTGTCGTGCGCAGGGGTGTTGGCCATTGTGATATCTTGTCCGTCTTCGCCGGATCCGGCTTCCTACCGTACGCTCCACAGCGAAATCCCAATATGGTTACTTCCGGTACTCCTAGAATCCTCTTTGGTCCACTAGCCGTGATGTTGTATACTAGGAATCGGCGGAGTAAGTCCTTGATGTCTTGCAGATGGTCCCATACAAACCTTCGAATCTTCGACTGGACTTCAGTCTCGTCCTTCTCTTGCGCGCCTTTGATCAGATTGTCATCGATGTAAGCCTCACACTTCTCTGGGAACATGTCCCCTGCTATGACGAGCATTTTGCGTTGCGCTTCGGCCACCGCTTTTGTGAAGCCCATAGGGGTCACTTGCATAACGGTGTACGGCCTGTCGTGAACATCCAATGGAAGTTGGTCGTACCCTGAGTATAGACCTATCAGGGAGTAAATGCTCCGGCCGGCGTGCAACTCTGCTAATAAATCGGCCTAAGGCAGCGAGCCAGCATCTCGGATGGTTACCGCATTCAGCTTCTGCAGATCCTGAATCCACCTTAACGTCTTGTTGGGCTTTCGAAAGACGAACCACCAGTTCGCATACGGCGACGCCGTAGGTTTTGCGACAAAGGAGTCAAGTTTTGCTCAAAGAAGGTCTGTCACTTCCATCACTATCCCAAATTTGTAGGACGGACCCTTGTCATTCCAACACTCATGTTCTATGTGGATTCTGATCGGAGGGATCAGCTTTGCGTCCAGCCGTCCCTTTTGGTGATCACTAAAGGCAAATATTAGGTGAAACTTTTGGCAGGTCCTTTTGATCAGGCGGTTTTCCTCTTCCGTTAGGAAACCTTCTACCCCTATCTTCATTGCGTCAGCTACCTCATCTGGTATCCGATGCCCTTTCGTCACTCTTCTCTCTTGGATCACTCGAAGGAAATGCTCCGGCCGGCGTGCGACTTTGCTAAAAAATCGGCCTCAGGCAGTGAGCCAGCATCTCGGATGGTTACCACATTCAGCTTCTGCAGATCCTGAATCCACCTTAACGTCTTGTTGGGCTTTCGAAAGACGAACCACCGGTTCGCATACGGCGACGCTGTAGGTTCTGCGACAAAGGAGTCCATTTTTGCTCGAAGAAGGTCTGTCACTTCCCCCACTCTCCCAAACTCGTAGGACGGACCCTTGTCATTCCAGCACTCATGTTCTACCGTGTGGATTCTGACCGGAGGGATCAGCTTTGCGTCCAACCACCCTTTTTGGTGATCACTAAAGGCAAATGTCAGGTGAAACTCTTGGCAGGTCCTTTTGATCAGGCGGTTTTCCTCTTCCGTTAGGAAACCTTCTACCCCTATCTTCATTGTGTTAGCTACCTCATCTRGTWTYCGATGCCCTTCCGTCGCTCTTCTCTCTTGGATCACTCGAAGGACCTCCTCCTCCTTCTCCATAGCCTCTTCCTTTGACGTCTCTAGCAGGATCGAGACCGGTTTCGCTTTCTTCCCCACCGGCTTGTACTTTCGAACACTTCCTTCCGGGATCTTTCTCCTAAAAAATGAACGGCCGGAATTGCCCTCGTTGCTTCTATGACTCGTGGTTGAATACTTACTAATTTCTCATTCAGACAATACCCTTTTTGCACCTCTCCTTCGGATTTGGCCAGGGTCGCCGAGTCTACTCCTACCTTGTTGTATCTGAGGGCTTTGATGAGCTGCAACAAATCGGGGATCTCGAGCGTGACTTCTGACACGTCCATGCGTATTTTTTTCCGCTTGGGCAGGCGGACACCAAGTTCGACTTCTGATTCATTTTCTGCTACCATAACACCCAGGACCTCGTCCTCTTGCCTCCTCTTCTTCTGAAGCAGACCCATCTTGATCCATTCCTTCTTATTGAAGGCCTCCTCGATCCTCTACCCTCTCTCTCATGCCCTCCATTCGAGCAAAGGCCCCTTTTCGTGTGCTATCTTCGAACGATGGCGACCACGTTGCCAACTTCCCTTTCGGAGGGTCTCCTCCCGTTCTAAGGAGTCGGAGGAGCTCTCCCCGNCTCTCTTGGATCACTCGAAGGACCTCCTCCTCCTTCTCCATAGCCTCTTCCTTTGACGTCTCTAGCAGGATCGAGACCGGTTTCGCTTTCTTCCCTACCGGCTTGTACTTTCGAACACTTCCTTCCGGGATCTTTCTCCTAAAAAATGAACGGCCGGAATTGCCCTCGTTGCTTCTACGACTCGTGGTTGAATACTAACTAATTTCCCATTCAGACAATACCCTTTTTGCACCTCTCCTTCGGATTTGGCCAGGGTCGCCGAGTCTACTCCTACCTTGTGGTATCTGAGGGCTTTGATAAGCTGCAACAAATCGGGGATCTCGAGCGCGACTTCTGGCACGTCCATGCGTACTTCTTTCCGCTTGGGCAGGCTGACACCAAGTTCGACTTTTGACTCCTTTTCTGCTACCATAACACCCAGGACCTCGTCCTCTTGCCTCCTCTTCTTCTGGGGCAGGCCCATCTTGATCCATTCCTTCTTATTGAAGGCCTCTTCGATCATGATCTCTACCCTCTCTCTCATGCCCTCCATTCGAGCAAAGGCCCCTTTTCGTGTGCTATCTTCGAACGACGGCGACCACGTTGCCAACTTCCCTTTCGGAGGGTCTCCTCCCGTTCCAAGGAGTCGGAGGAGCTCTCCCCGGCCGGTCACTGGGTCCTCTATGTCTACCATGTATGAGCCGTCATGCAAGTGCATGCCTATCATTTCTACGTTTGCGCACCATGGTCTCCCGAGGATTATGTCGTGGTCCATTTCCTCCATTACGGTTATCCGCTGAAACGACCAGATCGACTCCCTGACTCCTGCCTTTATTGCGCACTTCGTGACGTACCCTGCGAACGGGATTTCCCCGCCAGCTCCCCGGATGCTCCCTGTTACTTCCTTATTTACCGTATAACCTGTGATTGTTGTGAAATCCCTCCTTATGAGAGTGATTTCCGCTCCCCCGTCTACTAATGCGTCGGTATGATGAGTCCCGATCTGGATTTTCAGCTTCCTTACGGGCAGTACATGAAAGCTAAGCTTTGTCCTGGGTGGTGCCCTCATGACCTCGCTGCCCTCTCGGTCGGGCAAGCTCAAACGGATGTCTGCAAAGGCTTTCTCAAGATCCTCTAAATCCCCGCGACTCCTCTGAAGGTTAGCGACCTCATACGTGGGTTCCTCCTCCCTTTCTTCTTTCGGTGCTTCGGGGTTTTCGTCTATCTCTACTTGCAGCCGAGTTAACAGTTGTCTAAGCCCTTTGAGCAACCTAGGGCTGGCCTGCAGCATGGTCTGAAATGACACCGACACCATGGTCCCTAACAATTTGCTAAGAGTGTCATCGACCTCTGGTATGCTTAAGATCGGAATCTGATACCTAAACTTCTTTTTGGCGGCGGTAACTTTGTCTGTGGGTTCCTCTTCCCTAGGCTTCCCATAGACTTTCTCTGGTTCCCCGGCCTCAGGTTCTGCCTGGGGTATGGAACTCCCAACAACCTCCTCCATTACGGTGTCACGGATAATCCTTTTCCCAACCATCCCTAGCCGAGTAGTCGCATTCACCTTATCACGTCCGTCGTTTTCCAAAATGAAGTTGACCTGCGGCCCGCGGCCCCGAAGTTGATCCCTGATGATTTCGACCACCGGCTCAGCTTCTACGGCTGCTATCGCTAGCCCATGGAGCATGATAACGGCCCGTCGCATCACCCCTGGCGAGTTTCAATTCACCCGTTCTCCATGCGGTCCGAATATCTCTCCCTTTAACGACTTGGTACATCTCCTTTTTAATATATCATGGTTGAGTTTTGGACATGCGCGCACATAGTATCCCATCCCGGTGCAATACCTGCACTGCTCGTTAGCAGGATCCCTCCGTCCGAACCCTCGATTGGCTACACCTGGCGGAACTACGGCTTCCTGGGGAGGGAGGGCGGGTCGGGATACTTGCGCCTGCATAACCAGTAGCGCGTTCTCCACCCTTTCAATTTTGTTGTCGACTCCGTGCACCCGTTCATGCAGACTTTCAGTCCCCTTCTTTACCTTGTCGCCTATCTTACCGGTCAGATCTATAACCTCCCCTTCCTTAAGCAAGGCCAATGTCTCAGTCACTATCGTCTTCTCGGCTAGATCCGTTACCGTACTGAAATCAACGTCCCTAGTGTTTACGAATTTGCTCGTCTGTTGGTAAGCCGACAGGATCTTGTCCTTGTCGAACTCGGAGAACTGCCTGAGGAAGTACTTACTCATTATCCGGTCCATAACCCCGAGGATCCTTAGTGCTACCAAAGTTAACTCCCGTAGGAAGTCATTGTACGTTGCGAAGTTTTTCCTCTGGACTGCCGCTAAATCGGTCTCCGTCGCCATCTTCTCTGCTGCCAGATATTTTCTCATCATCACATCCCGGGTTTCTTTCCAAGACCGCCTCGCGGCCACAATGCCCATTATGTCCCGCCCTAGGCTCAGTGACACATGTTGTCCTAGGTGGTCCATCTTTTCTTCTTCGGTCTATTTCAGCAGCGCAGCTAGGTTCTCATAATCGATCAGGAACTCCGTGATGTTCGCCCCATCGAACGTCAACTTTTTCTTAGCGTCCGCTAGGTAGCCCTGGTTTTTATTCAGTGCTCACGCAAGGGATGATACTATCTTCCTAAGGCCGCCTTTGGAGCTATTGGCCTCGCCTGCCATATTGGTATCCGGCCCTTCCTTGCCGGCCTTTTGTCCCTCTCTGGTCTTCGCGGTTTCTTATGGGTCGAACCATCCCAACACCCTTTCCCTAAGGCTCCAGAGTCCCTCGCATCCTCGCGTGACTGCTGATGTGGTTGGCAGGCGGCTAGCCCTACTATCTATGGCTGGTGGGTTCGTAGCTTTCTCCGCTTCCATCCCCGGGGAGTCCTCTCTTTCTTTCCTCCTTTTGCTCGGAGTTCCCCAACGGTCACTTCCCTTATCCCCTTGCCCAGTTCCGCCTCGGCCAACCCTCCTTCCGTCCCGCGGTTCTTCCTGCAGCGGGCCTTCTTCGTTCCCAGTCATCATTTCCTCGATCAATCTTGCCTTGTATTCCGCGGTACTCTTTCTATCTCTGCTAGTTTGCGCCTCGCATCCGTGACCCTTACTTTCTTTAACACAGCTCCCTCTGAGTTCCAGGGGCTTGTCCTATCCTTATTTCTGCCCTCCTTGGTTTCCTGAGTCCCTTGCCTGCTTCCCCCGACTTTCCCCGAGCTTTCCCCTAAGGAGATTTCCTTCCGGTTGCCTTTGGTACCATCCGGATTTATCGATTCTCTGTCTTTCTGCCCTTCTGTGCTATGCACGGCACTGCCTCCTAAGCCTGGTCCTCCTTCACTCTTACGGTTATCCGTCTCATCCTCCGTTGCCATTTTGCCTAGTTCTGCATAAGCCAAAGAATTCCCAGGACACACGCAACGCGAAGCATTTAGGTTCCCTAGCTTCCCGGCTTCGTTGGCTTATCTTTATTCGGGAAAGAGCCTTTTCCCTATCTCCGTTTCCTGATTGTTTCCCTAAAAAGGAGTCACGGCTGACCCTGCTGCCCTGTCGAGCTAAGGGCGTGACTTAGTTTCCTTTATCACAGGCTCGTTTAGAGCGTCCTTGCCTCGTCGGGCCGATGCATAGGAGTCCGGGTTAGGCATCCTGCTAGGGAAAGTTTCCCGAGCAGTATTTTCCTTTCCGACCTTCAGGGTCACGACAACCATTAGGAGTCTACCCCCTCCTTTGTTTTCTAGCGGGTTTTGATCATTCGAGTCCGGGGGCCCTTTCTTATTTCCATAGCGACTGTACTTGATTTGCCCTATTAGCCCGCCCCCCGGTGCTAGTCCCGTTTTCGCCCACATGGCCCTTCCGGTTCGGTAGGCTCCTCGAATAGTTGTGCCACCCCCGCTAAATAACTTTCTTCTATCTCGATTTCCCTTTGGATTATGCGCTCGCATCCCGCCCAGTCTAGCCGTGGCGCCCTAGACATCAGGATGTGGATGACTTCCAGTAACTCGTGGGCCCTGTTTCCCCAGAACGGCCCATGCTCCACAGCGACATCGTAGAACATCCCAATGGTCGGGGAGGGGAAGTGGTCCACCCAGACTATCGCCGAGTCTGCCAGCTCCTGCGCCCTTGCGAGGCTCCCGAAGACGAGGTCTATCATAAAACGGGGAACTCGGCACCTCAGCGGTGTGGTTGGTGCCCTGAATTCCCTCCAACCTCCCATTTCCACCCGGGTAAGTAAGTCCACGTTTCTCCTACCCCTGACCGATTGTCCTATCTGTATCAACACCCGGGCCGCCCTCCGAAAGACGGGAGCCAGCTCGTGGCCTTGCGCTATTTCCACCCCCAACGAGTGCCAGCCAATCTCGGGCAGATACATGGTCCCGGTAACTTCCAAACTGGAAAATAAGTCCTCCCCAGGTCCCCGGTTGATTCTCATCCCCGTCCACCGACATTCTACCAACATGAAGGCGGTGTCTCTCCCCAAAGTTACGGCCCGCCATTCTACGTCGAATCCCCAATAGTTGGAACTCGATGGGAGGGACACTTCCCATCGTCCGCCGTTATTCCAGGGCGGTCCGGGGTACTGGGGCTGGCGTTCCATTCGCACATGGGGCGGGCGTTCCATTCACACACGTCTTGCTGCCATTATTGCCTTGGTGATTCCCTGCATAGTCCACATAGAAAGTGTCACAGCCAACCCTCAGTAAACGTCCACCTACTGCCCCCTTACCCTTTATGTTCTCATCCTTCCTTTTTGGTCCGACTACCCTTCCATATCCCCAGGAGCCGCAACCTCCTCCGGTTGTTTGTACAGCCGGTAAAGGTCATCTACGTAGGTCGCGCCCCGACCTACTTCCCGCCGGATGGCTCTCCACATAGACTCATCACTTATTTGCGGAACTCCCGGCCTAGTATTTACTGCCGCTCGTAGTATGCACAACACCTCGTGCCCTTGTTCGTCTTCAAAAGGTCCCATCTCTAGGAATGCCTGGTAGTACTCTCGATACACTAATGTCTCATCAAAACTCAGTCTAGTTATGGTCTACCCCCCGCTCCACTCGATCTACGCCTCCCATTTGTCTTAGTAAAAAGGGCGGTAGACTCATTCGTATGATCTCATTTGGCAACCCAAAGGCCCCTGCTGCGGCAATTTTTACCTTAGCCGTCACGTCGTCTCGCTCCGGGACCGCGAACTCAAACCCTTCCCGCCAGGTTATTTGCCATGCTCCTTCAAACATTTGTACGGGGTCATCCCCGAATGCCAAGGCAATCCCGAAGGTCCGCCATCCTTCTTCCGACAGGTGTAGGGATCTCGTCCCATATACGCGCCCTGGGAGTTCCAAGTTTATGCCTCTGAATTCTCCTCTCGCATGCCACTCCAGCTCTACTACTAGGTACACTGCGTCTTCCACCAATTCTACCCACGCCCAGTCCATTACCGGGTTACCACGTTTCTTGCTGGCAGGCTTATTTCGACCCTGCCCCCTGATGCTCTTGGTGGTACGATCCCGCGAGGCCTATCCTCCCAGAATGTCATTCGTCGGGCCATCTTGCAATGTCTCCTTTCCGGCTTCCTTAATCCGACTGTTGCACCCACCAAGATTCCATGCTTTTCGTGTTTTAGTCTTTCAGCGCTCCCTACCTATCGTACACTGGTTATTGCTGCTATCCCTGCCCCATACACGTACAAATTTTCTTCCCCCTTTGGTGTTGCTACCTTCCTTGTTTCAATCCCCTCGCATCCCCTGCTAACTAATGTACACGCCTCCTTCTCTTACGCTACACCCTAGTTCACACACACCCTCCATATTCTGAACTCCCTGCGGTGTTCGATTTTTGGGTCCCTCTAATCGAACCACAGTACCTCAAATAGCGTAAAGACATCGTCCACATAGGATGGCGCGGCCGCCGCCTCCCGGCTAACTATGGCGTCCCAAGCTTCCGCGTCTATCTCTAGGCGGTCATACTTACCTATCCTGAGGACGGTGATGACTTCACTGGCTCTATCGCCGTAGAAAGGCCCATATTTTAAGGACATCCTATAGAATTCCTCGGTCAACCAGGCACATTCTATGTGCACTTCCCTCACGGAGTCGGCCACGTCTGCTATGTGCTCGAATCCTCCGAACCAGTCGGCCACAAACTCGGGGAGGCTTGAGTTCCCTCCATCCTCCCATCACAACCCATCCTGTTGTGCGCAGGCAGGGAGGCTTGAGTTCCCCATGCCGTTGTGCGCAGGCAGGGAGGCTTGAGTTACCCATGCCGTTGTGCGCAGGCAGGGAGGCTTGAGTTCCCTCCATCCTCCCATCACAACCCTGCTACAAACTTCGTCCCACCCCTTGTTGGCGAACCTCTTGCCTTCTTTTCGGGTTCGCGCCTCAGCATCCCCTAGAAGCCACATCGGATCCTGTCACATTGCTAAAGTAGTGCAGAATAGGTGCCACCCATCTTCGGAAAGGACAATCGTCCCGACCGACTCCACTTTGCCCTCTGCTATCTCGTCCCAACCTTCCTCTTTCCTTATTGGGTTCCAAATCCGTTTTGTCCATACATATGATAATTCTCGGGCAACCTCAAAGCCCACCCAGTCGCACGTGGTCCCCCTCCACTCGTTTTTCGTTGGTATAGGCATTTGTATCCCTCCCCTGAGTCGCCTTGGTTCCCATCCCTTGAAGGTGTATTCCATCATCATTTCCTCTCATCTTTCCTCTTCCTGCACAACACCAGGCCACCCGTTCCCCCTACGTCAAGTCACCCTCCTTAGAAGTCGCAGTCCTCTATCTCATCATCTTCGTCCTCATCACTGAAGTCATCCTCTTCGTCGTAGAACAACTCTCTCACCCCTTCCAGAAATGTCTCCCCTATTGCTACATTTCTATAAACTATCTCCCAATTCACGGAGCTAGAGACAAAGACATTGTCTATGCTAAGGCAGTTTAGTATCTCGGTCAGCTCGTCCGCCCAGTTCCCCTCAAACGGCCCCATTTCCACTGACAACCGAAAGAAGTCTTGCCTAGCGCATTGGTATAGTCCGAGGTTCGTTATGGACTGGCATATCCGTACTAGCCGGCTCCAGGTTTCGAAAACTGCCTCCACCAGGAAGGGAGGCAACACACATCGCATGGTTCTGACGGGTCGCCTCATGCTCCCTCTATCCCCAAGTTCCACCCGCATGTCTATCCTTTCCATTTTCATTTCCCTCCGCTGACACGCAGCCCACACAACCTCAGCTTCTGCCTTCCTAAACAGTTCGTCCGGCGTATTCCCGAGTGCCAACTCTATGACCATAGCATTCTCCCCATCTTGTGACAAGTAGACCCATCCCCGGGCCTCCACTGTCCCTCGGAATTCCAAATCCATTCAGCTTGGAGACAACCTTGTCAAGCTGACATTAGTCCATACTATCTCTATCCAAAGAAACACGTCCTCCCCTTCCAGCATTGCCGTTTGATACGCATGTTCAAGGTCCGTCCATATTCCATCCTCCGGGAGGACGACCAATACCCCATCCTTTACATCTACTGGCATTTCCGGTCCGCTGGTATAGATCGGGGGGGGCAACCATCGCGCCATCTTGTTTCAACACCCGACCCCTGTTTTCATAAAAGAATATCAACCTGTCCTTCTGGTCAGGTCAACCCTTGTCCTAGATGAGAATTATTTCACACCCCTCATCAAGGTCTCCCTAATTTACCTCCCCATTCCTAAGTACCTCTTTCCCATAATACCCTCGGTCAGCCATCCATTCCCTCCACGTTCCTTCTCTTGGTTCCATTCCAACTGACCTCTATCCTCCTTCCTTCCGATCATCTCTCACTCGTGTGGACTTAGAAGGGAGGGGGAATAGACTTAGAAATATGCCCGTCCAACAATGCATGCTCAACCAATCTTTACGGAGGGGGGAACACATAAAAGAAAAATCAGGCAGTCTCACAAACGGACCGGTCATCTCCTCACCGGCCATCCCCAATATGGTCTCTCCGCTGATACTATCGGTAGGGTTTTATCCCATACCTCAAGCGGAGCTCAACCGTCACGAGCGCGGTACCTAGGCTCCGGCAAGGCGTTAGCCCTTTCCTTGTACCCAGAATACCCATCCCGTCTTGCCGCTCTTCCACATCCATACCGACACCGAGGGTTACCCCGTGTGCCTAAGTACAGGGAAAAAAGTCAGTCGTCCGGGCATTCACTTCCATCGGTCGGATAAGAATCATCCTTTCCCAAACCATGCTACGAGAAGCTACTAATCGTCTCCGAGGCTCCGTCTATGTCCGCATGCAGTGGTACTCCCCCCGCCATCCAACAAGCTAAGCCCCGCCTGAGGTGACGTTTCGCACCCCGCCCGACAGCTCGGTGGCCTGACTTCCACTCACGAACACACGGCAACCTACAAAAAGAGAGCGACGTTTTGCAACCCGCACCGGCCGGTGCAAACCAATCCTTTCCTTCCGAAAGGCAGGATGCTCGAATCCCATCATGCAAACACAATTCCCAAGTGGGACACACATAGTACAAGTGCCTTTCCCTTGGTGCTCCCAGCGCTTCCTACCCATAACTCACATTTTCTCTCAGGACAATGAGTGTCACTCCCCCTATTTTCATACATAGTGGTTGGTTCCTTCTCGTGAGAGTCTAGCAACTCCCTTCATTCCTTTTCTCTTCACTTATCTGTCCTTTCATAGGGTGAGATTGTTCCTTCTTGATAACCCGTTGTGTTCATGTTGGTTCCTTCAAGCATTTAAAAAAAAGGTGCAAAGTGAATGAGCCCACTGGGCTCAAAGAAGAAGATAGAAGGGCACCCGTCCGGCCGGATCACTCCGCCGCGGGATTTTCATTGGAGCCCGGCCTAAGCCAAGCACCAGCCGCCTGCCAGGTAACCGGAGCCCTTCTTTCATACGAAGAGGAAGGGTCGACCTGCAACTTGCCCAAGGCTTCCCCGGACTGGCGAACACCAGCACCGGACGAAGGATGGCTAGAGTCATTCCACAAGGAAATGGTTGATCAAGTGCATAGCATGCATGTTATACCTGCAGGCCTGGCCATGCCATGCGCCCAGCCACTCTCAAATCTGATTTCTCACAAGGGAAAGAGCAAGCACAAGTCCATTTTCCTTACCTTGGGTTGTGTACACGTCAATGCGTCGGGCGCCCCCGTCGGAATCGCAAGGGTCAATTTAACCCCATGCCCGACATCTCCACCATTTTTGTAGGGCAAAACCCCGGTAGACTTTCGAGCCTTAGTCGACCACACTGAGGGTTCCGGTTGGCTCGGCCCGCCCACACTCATGCTCAGGGCGCGGGCCATTCGTCCCAAGGTCACCCCCACCTAGTGCTTTGAGATGGATGGGGGTGGGCCATTGCGCGAGAGAGCTTTGACATTGGGGATGTAGCTCAGCCCTGAGGCCGGGTGGTAGTCTCGCTGGTCACTCCGTAGCGCTGATTTTTTTCGATTCTTTGTTGTGTTACCAAGCAATTGCTCCTTCCAATACGCAGGCAGTCCAGGGGTTCTTTGAGAGTCTTTCTTCCTTTGTACGCAGGCTAAGCGTCATCCTTAGGCCGCACACAATTTCCCTAAACCTCGTGTACCTACGGCGTCATCGGGGTGCGGCGAAGCCGTCT
The DNA here is from genome assembly GCA_003427395.1 of Chara braunii. Taxonomy (NCBI): domain Eukaryota; kingdom Viridiplantae; phylum Streptophyta; class Charophyceae; order Charales; family Characeae; genus Chara; species Chara braunii. The sequence continues at coordinate 3,405,856 of BFEA01000053.1, forward strand.
TACCCCTCGGCTCTACGCCCCGGTTGGGCCTCATGCATCTTAATCAACTCCATTGCCGCGGGCCCCTTAGTCTCTTCGGGGCCTTTACGTGCAATCATACCATCACCTTTCCCTTGGCAAGATTGCACTTCGTTTTTCTTATCTACCCCCAAATTCTCAAAAGCAAGAGTCATTTTCATGGGTTGGTTTTATGCTAGGGTCCCGTAGCCCCTTTCTCCCTCTTCCCTTTCCCTCTTGGTGCCCGGTTCCTCCCGACCCCATCCCGCTTAAGGCATCCTTAGCCCTCACTCACCTGCACAATCCCACACAAGGCAAAGATCCATACAAATCCCCTGTTGGGGGTCAACACATAGCCCTTCCCACATGCCTATCCTTTTCATGCTCTTTGGCTGTTCTTTGTTCCCTTTCCTTGCTCAATCAGCCCTTCCTCTTCTCATAGTCATGCAGTCGGGGAAATCGTTGAGTCAAACTGACCTTGCTTATTATTTCACTTTCTCCAGATCTCGTCCTTTCTCACTTTCCCACCGTCCTTTTTCTTTGCCTTCTTGGTGGCACAAGGGACCGGCTACCCTCCCCTTGCCCTCTTTCTCCACCAAGTGAGGTCTGATCTCTTCTTACCGTTTGCACCCTGGCAATGTACCACGTGAGGGGAGAAGGGTTAGTCATATGCCAAGTGAGGGGAAGAGAGAGAGAGAGAGTGAGAAATCGAGAGAGAGAGAAAGAGAGAGAGAAGAGGAGAGAGAGAGGGAGAAAGAGAAAAGGAGGGAGGGAGAAGGAGAGAGAGAAGAGATTTTTAATCCTAATCAAGTCATCACCCGTAGTAGCAGCCAAAAGTTGGTCACCCATCCCATAGTAAAAGATCAACTAAGCATGAACCGGATGCTATAACACACATGAACTTGCCAATTGAGGAACAAAGACTAGCGGAAAGCACATGCTCATAGAGAAGAGATCAACTAAGTAAGATCCGGAACATCACAACATACATGGACATGACAAGGAGAAGCTAGAACTAGTGGAAAAGCACATGCACATAGAGGAAAGTTCAACCGGAACATCACACCAAGCATGAACATGACAATGAGAGGCTAGAACTAATGGAAAGCACANCAACCGGAACATCACACCAAGCATGAACATGACAATGAGAGGCTAGAACTAATGGAAAGCACATGCATATAGAGAAGAGATCAACTAAGTAAGATCCGGAACATCACAACACACATGGACATCACAATGAGAAGCTAGAACTAGTGGAAAAACACATGCACATAAAGAAAAGATCATCTAAGTGAGATCCGGAACATCACAACACACATGGACATGACAATGAGAAGCTAGAGCTAGTGGAAGAGCACATGCATATAGAGGAAAGATCAACCGGAACATCACACCAAGCACGAACATGACAATCAGAGGCTAGAACTAATGGAAAGCACATGCACATAGAGAAGAGATCAACTAAGTAAGATCCGGAACATCACGACACACATGGACATGACAATAAGAAGCTAGACTAGTGGAAAGCACACGCACATAGAGAGGAGATCAACTAAGCAAGATCCGGAACATGACATCAAGCATGAACATAACAATGAGAAGCTAAACTAATGGAAAGCACATGCATATAGAGAAGAGATCAACTAAGAAAGATCCGGAACATCACAACACACATGGACATGACAATGAGAAGCTAGAATAGTGGAAAACACATGCATATAGAGAGGAGGTCAATTAAACAAGATCCGGAACATGACATCACACATCGACATGACAATGAGAAGCTAGACTAGTGAAAACACATGCACAAAGAGAGGAGATCAACTAAACAAGATCCGGTACATCACAACACACATGAGAGGCTAGACTAGTGGAAAGCACATGCGCATAGAGAGGAGATCAACTAAACAAGATGGCATTAAGCATGAACATGACAATGAGAAGTTAGAACTAATGGAAAGCACATGCACATAGGGAAGAGATCATCTAAATAAGAACCGGTGCATCACAACACACATGGACATGACAATGAGAAGCTAGACTAGTGGAGAGCACATGCACATAGAGACGAGATCAAATAAACAAGATCCGGAACATGACCTTATATCATGTGAGAGAAAGCAAGAGTTTAAGTAGGCAAGATCACCAAGGTTGAACCGAAAGCCATCTATGAAAGAAGCGGTGCACTACTTACTAGTGTATGAGTGAAAAGCATGAGTGTCAATAGCCCAAATCACGAAGATTGCACCAAAGATCATTCATGACAGTTGCGGTGCACTACCTACTAGTGTATGAGTGAAAAGCATGAGTGTGAGTAGCCCAAATCACCAAGATTGCATCAAAGATCATCCATAGAAGTAGCGGTGCACTACCTACTAGTGTATGAGTGAAAAGCACGAGTGTGAGTAGCTCAAATCACCAAGATTGAACCCAAGATCATCCATGGAAGTTGCGGTACACTACCTACTACCATATGAGTAAAAAGCATGAGTGTGAGTAGCCTAAATCACCAAGATTGATCCAATGATCATCCATGAAAGTAGCGGTGCATTACCTACTAGTGTACGAGTGAACAACATGATTGTGAGTAGTCCAAATCACCAAGAATGCATCAAAGATCATCCATGAAAGTTGCGGTGCTCTTCCTATTAGTGTATGAGTGAACAACATGAGTGTGGGTAGTCCAAATCACCAAGAATGCATCAAAGATCATCCATGAAAGTTGCGGTGCTCTACCTACTAGTGTTTGAGTGAACAGCATGAGTGTGAATAGCCCAAATCATGAAGAATGCATCAAAGATCATTCATGAAAGTAGCGGTGAACTACCTGCTAGTGTATGAGTGAAGAACATGAGTGTGAATAACCCAAATCATCAAGAATGCATCAAAGATCATCCATGAAAGTTGTGGTGCACCACCTACTAGTGTATGAGTGAACAACATGAGTATGAATAGTCCAAATCACCAAGAATGCATCAAAGATCATCCATGAAAGTTGCGGTGCACTACCTACTAGTGTATGAGTGAACAGCATGAGTGTGAGTAGT
>BFEA01000053.1:3418915-3431019 GCA_003427395.1 Chara braunii
CTCCTCTCCCCCTCGATTCCACTCAGGATCGAGGGCGCTACGTTTCTTCGGCTGCGCCCGACTCTCCCTTCCGCCATCTCCAAATCTTCCTACCCTGAATGTACTCGATCCCCTTTTTCATCCCGGTTCATTCGCTGTCCCCACGTTGCCCGTGGTCTCTCCACCCTGCCTACCTTGCCCGGTGCTCGTCTGGTTTTGGTCTGATAGTGCTCTCGTAGTCGTCTAGTCGCCGGCCTACTTGTTGCAGTGTCCTGCCCGCAGTGGACTCCGCCCGTCCAGTTCGCCACTGCCCTTCTCGAACCGACCGCGCCCGGCAGTCGCCCCGCTGCGGTCCGTCTGTCGGCGCCCCTTCCTCTTCGCGTGCACCCGCCGCGCCATCCCATCCACATTCGCCCACCCCCTTGTGCTACCTCGCCTTTACGCCCGTCCCCCTACTGTGCCAGCCCCCCTCGTTCCGAACGCACCTGGCGAGACCCCCGTCCGGTTCCGCCCTCTTCTACCACTTTGCCCGTGTCCCCGTCAGTCATCGCCTGGCAGGCTGCCACCACAGCCCTACCCATTCCGCTTAGGCCAGGCAGAGTTCACCGCCCCCTTGACCCCCAATGGCCAACCTCCCACTCGTACAGTTGGCCGCGGAACTGAGGGTGAGCGTGGGCCTTGGTAGCTGGTCTCGGTACATCCCCTCGGCGGCAACGGTAGATACCCAAGTGAGGACTTTGGAGACCGCTGTGGGGGAGAGCTCCGTGCGGCTGACCCCTCCAGTCCACGGTTTGGTAAGGTAACAAGCCCATTCCTCTCCTCTCAAATAGATAATGTAGATACTCTCCTTTCATAAGAGAGTTAACAACACCCCACTGATGGACCAGGAATATAATAATAGCGTGGGTCTCACTATCATCCTTGAGACTGATAATCTGCTTCCTTAGGCTCCAACAAGGGAGTAACAACTCAGAAACACACCTCCAATGAGGACACATCATACACGCTGACTGACTCCCTTTAGGAAGAACCACCTTCCCCAGAAATGAGTCACCCATTCACCTCTGGTCCATGCCAGACGTGGGTTTCATGCAGAGTCTGTGTCCTCTTGGAAGATAATTCCATATATACACCATAGCTCAAACACCAGAACAAAAATAGGGTGAAGGCACACACACCCAGATAACCCAATAAAATCATCATAAGAACAAATACACATATATCACAAATGCTTAAACATAGGTCTATCTTCGGATCGGTCACACCACTAACCAAATAATCACTACTTCCCAACTCTATTGGTAATCATGTCTAGACAATCCCCTAGATGACTCACCTCACCGCCAACCGATACCATTAGGGGTCTAGGCACGGTGCTCATCGCGGTACCCATCACACCACAACTTACTCTGTGCTCATGGGATGACCTTTGGCAATTAAACCCCTTTAATTCCACCCTCCTCAGTCACCCCCTCACCCACGTCGCTTACAAACCAAGAGTTTCCCCTAAAGCGAGGCTCTATCGACCAAGGGAGGACGCCTCAACTTAACCTCTCTACTTCCCAAAGCAGGCTCAACTCAATATTCACGTAATACGTCAACTAGCCTCGTGGCTTTGACGATCACTAATAAGACTTGCCTCAATAAGGGACATACCCAACAACGTTGATGCTGCCCCGACTCAACCTAGGCCGCATCAGACGTGCCACACTCAGGATAGCAAAGTGCTCCCTGAAATAGCTGCTACATGCGTCAAAGTACGTAGGCGTACAACTTAGCATTTCCTCCCCCAAGCAAAGCGTCCATACGCTTATAATCAGCACCCAACACTTAGACCACAACCTTAAGACATTCCCAACGATGGCCGGAGTATCAAGCAATCGACCATATACGTCCAAAGAATGCCTCTCCTTTTTGCCTAGTCCTCACAATCGCATACCCGGATGTCGTTCCACCAGGGACAAGGGTAGGCAACCGTCATCCCCGGCAACGGCGCCACCTGTCGGACGCATCGGTCCGGCACCACACGTGGCAGCGCGGGATCCTCTCGGCCGCGTCACGCAGGAGTTGGACCAACCTCGACACGAACGAGCAGATGGAGCTTCCTTAGGCCACTCCGGCCGAGTGCGCCAGCCATACCTCTCACGAGCCCCTACGACAGGATAGGGGCTACGCGAGGCACAACTTACCTCCACCTTACGGGAGCTGTCACCTTCCTTCGCTGGGCGTATCCCCGCCGAGCTACCAGTCCACAGTACGAAAGCTAATCAGTTGCAATCGCAGAGGTGGACCAGTCGAGGGCGTTTCTCGTTCGCTGTATCATAGGGGGTACGCGTGGTAATACGCCTATCGGGCCCGCACGCGAACCGACATTTGGGGGGGCTGAAGTCCCAAGCGAGGCCCGACGTCGGTCGACTAGGACGCATCCCACACAACACACGCACACCACTTTACGAACACAAAAATAAAACACACACACACTAGCATACAACACGATACAACACAAACAATGCGATAACGCTCCTAGCCCCTCGGTAGCCAACCAATAACTTTCCGATGCAGAAATCGGATAAGCGTTGCGCGCGAGACTTAGTATAAAACCGCGCGGTCGCAGAGCCTACTAATATCGACTAGCAATGCAAACGTACGCAAGCAGTCGCAATGATGGCGTACTATGTAGTGCCCATAATCAAGCGGTCCCTCATGGATCCGAGTACCGCTTATGACACTGAAGTGTCAGACTCGAAGTATCGTGACGGTCTAATCCTTCACGACATTGCACGACTGAAGGAATAGTCGTGCAGCCGCCGCGAGACCTCTGGCCTTTGGCCTGAGTGTCTCGGCAGACAAGGCAAATAGGCTCTGCACGGGGGCAGATTCCTTCCCTGCAGAGTCTAGGGCTTGGGATGTCCTGGACAAGGATCTTGAATCTCGGCCCAGAACCAATGTCCGACTACAAAAATCTCTAAAAAGCAGAGGGATAAGAGGGGATCTCCCTTTTCTCTTGAACCATAACTCTGGTTAACCCTTGCGTACGATCACCGTAAGCCGTACGCATATCCAAGGCACATATAAGTATATACATGAGGCTTATTTATACAGGACGATCACTTCTCACAGTCACAGTGGGACTCCTCTCAGCCATATATGTATGTAATCGCAGGCAGTCACATCGCGAGTCCGAACCACAACCATACTTGCAATCACATCAAAGATTCAACAAAAATCCACGCACTACACGGGATCAACTTCAACCATTCTCTATGCTCATACCCCTTGCTTTAGCCATACAAGCCTCACTCTTGCGCAACTCCCCAAAATAAGTACTCAATACTTTTGATAAATTGCCATTCAATAAAGTCCAGGTAAAAACACAATGAAACAATTCAAACCACAGGGCTAAAGCCTTTAGGTTGAGTGACAGGAGTGGATTGGAGTTGAATCGCAAACCGACGAATCGGCAACCGACCTTTTATCAGTGATAACAGAAGATGATCCTCGTAGGATCAAACTGAAACTAGCCCAAGTCCTGAATCAAATCGATCAAGATGGCCTATAACACAAAACAAGTCAATCCCCAAGCTCAAATCATAAGTGTGTGGAGGGTACAACTCCATATAAGCTAGGCTTAAGCAAAGGTAGACCAACTGCGGAATCTCCCCTATTCGGGGTGGGTCGCCGGAATCGCCACATGTCAAAATATAATCTATCTCCTCTAAACTAAGAAAATTTCGGCAGCGCTTCCCGTAGAAAAAATGTCTTTCCAAAATTTATATCAGCCCGAATTTAAAAGCAGAAATAGTCTTTGAGTTTCCAAAGTCCAATTTTATCTAACTTCCTGAATTAACAAAAATTCGAGCAGCACTCTTGAACTTTTGAAAAGTCAAAAATTGACTAACTCCCTAGATTTGCAAAAATTTCGGCAGCGCTTCCCGTAGAGAAAGTAACTTACCAAAATTTATACAAAGCCAAATATAATAAAAGATCCCAGAAAAATGCGAAAACTGATCTAACAAAAAAACTTAGCTCAGAAAATGCAGGAATTGAAACTAACTTTTATGGCTCTAGCACGTGGCGAGCGACTAAAGTGACTACCTATCAAACTGAAACTCAGACCAAGTAGTAGCCTCACTCAGTCACATGCAATACCAAACCACAAAGGTAAGTACTACTCACCATCCCCAAGTCAATTTAACAACCAATAGTTCATGATCTTTCAATGATTTAATCCCTCACACCCAGCTTACATAAGGCGTAAAGTCAGGCCATCCAATCTTATGGAACATGCCTGACTCAGCCATAGAGTATACACGAACAGGTTTCACAACTACTTCTCTCTCCATTTGGGCATATGACTAAGTCATTCATCTTAGAAACAAAGCTTAGTCGCCCTGAACTGTTTAATATCCAAGTTGTATATATCTCTCTGAACTTTAATCTTCAAGGTGGGCGTAGGACTGAGTCATTCATCTTAGAAACAATGCTCAGCCGACCCTTTACCTTCAATTATATTCTTAATTGTACTCTCTTCAATTTATGATAAGCTATAGTCAAACCATCCAATCTTATGGAACCCGTGTCTGNCCGACCCTTTACCTTCAATTATATTCTTAATTGTACTCTCTTCAATTTATGATAAGCTATAGTCAAACCATCCAATCTTATGGAACCCGTGTCTGACTAACCGGTTCATAGGTAAAATAATAATGCATAGCCAAGTTATAACCTTGGGTTCCAGCATGTGCGAGGCTTTGAGCCAGACCCCTGAACTTACAGAAGGATCTAACTCTCTGCCAAATTCATTCTTCTCTGAACCATCATGTGCGTGGCATTGGGTCAGACCCCTTGAACTTACAGAAGGGTCTGCCCTTTGCCAAGGAATACTCACTCAGAATAAAAGCAGGAAGAGACCGAGTCACCTGAACTTACAAAACAACTGAGCCCGCTCGTTCAGAAACAAGGAAACTTAAGAAAACCCAAGAAACAAGGCAACTCAGGGTACCTAAACTTATATAGCGCCCTGAGCTCATAAAAATCAGACACAATCAAGCCCTCACAAATCAGAGTAGTCAGGGCACCTAAACTTATAGAGCGTCCTGACCCTCCATGCAATTCACAGCACTGGGTCTCCCCAAACTTATGGGGACTTCCCAACCTCCAGAGCATTCAGGCTACCCAAACTTATACAGCRGCCTGATTGCTTAATGCAAACCAAAATAAACAAARCGTTGGCCTTCCCCAAACTTATGGGGACCTCCCAGCCTCAATGACCCGGTCAACCCTTATGCAWAGTAGTCWCCCATCTTGCCCTTCCCAGATGCCATCTCTTTCAACAATYTGCTTTCAGGCAATMAACAAAACTGAAACTGAGATTGCACACACATTCCTTTACTTAATCTRATTCAGTGTCWTGAAAGTCAAACAAAAATCAGAGTAGGGTGRCACACCATATATCCAGCCAGAGATGCAATGGGTAATACACGTAGGGGTTATAACTGGGTCTATAGAAGGAATTGAAGTGTTACCTTTCAGTTCCCTGCCTCCAGAACTCCTCCTGAGTTCCGGCAGAGCTCCCGCAATCGGTGGGCTGACTCCTCACAGAGTCTCGCTGCGGTCCTACGGGTTGCAATCCCGTCTGTCGTCTTCCTCTCAAAACCAGTGGACTTGACTTAGAGTAAGAAAGATAGAAAAAAAAGTTTCTTAGACTCTCAGATCCAAGAGGAGTGCTCTCAGACTCGCGCGAGCGGGCCTTGTTATCTTTGTTTCGCCTGAGGGCCCCGCAATGACGGCCAAGTAACAACAGCTTGGTCAAACCTCAGTCATACTCTCGAAGTCAAACCCCCCCTTGACGACTTCTCAATTCACAGCACCACCCCTTCTCGCAGTTCAACCACTCACCCTGCACTACACCTGCGTCCCCAGCCAGCGCCCAACAGCAGTACAACAATCAATCTCAGCAGCAGCAACCATAGCGTATGCACGTGCCAAGCTTGCAGGCCGCCGGCCCCGCAAACTGCCCAGTTCGCAGGCCGTCGGCCCTGCCAAGTGCCACCAACCGAGGTACGGGTCCCCCCCCCTTCACCTGTACGCAGCCCGGAGATATACCAACCGCAGTAAAACGTGCCGCTCGTATCCCAACCCTTTGACGAAACACAGCAAGCGGTGCCTGGTGAACATCCACCTATTGATAGCGAAGTTCAGCAGCAGTAGCGGTAAAAACAAACAGTCTCACGACCATAACAGATTGTCAGTGACCTGCGTCAGCAGCCACCAGCGTCCCACAGTCCAAACTGTGCTGGTCACAGTTCAAGTCACGGCTATGAACTAAGTTCAGTCATCTCTTCTCCGTGGCTAACTCCTTGCTTCGCCGCTCGTGTGGACCAAGTAGTGTATTGCGTTGTTGGGCAGCAGGCGAGTATCCAGTCCTACAACTCGCTCCTTGCCCCCCCCCCGCTTTTTGTTGATAAGCGGGCAGCGTACCGAACACCCGCTAAGTCTCCGGGTCTGTGGCAGGCCTCACTCCGCTTCCATTGACCGGATAGGCACCGCATAAAGTAGCAGGTAGGTTTGTAGCCTCATGACTTGTTCCCCAGCCGACTCCGAACAACGATAGAGCAGCGCCGCAACCCACAGGTAAGACTTTAGTCCCGCACTCTTCTCCTTGCCACTTTGTGGGCCGGAACAAGCCGCGCTCCGGCGTACCGTACATATCCAAGTCTTGCCGTTGGCTTCCGAAGATCTCAGTCACAATACTCAGCAGAAGGGTGAACTCCGCCGTGACCAAGACGCCCGAGTCCTCACTCGTACGGCTTGCCTTACCCCACTTTTACCTTGAAGACGAACAAAAGCCGAACAAGTCTTTCACTGGGATACGAAAACGTACACCACCTCCCAATTGTATGCTCCCTCCTAAACATGTTTGCCAAAAGTAAGCATGCTACCTTACGAGCGATTTCGAATGAAGCTTTCCCCCAGAACGATGGGAAGATACACTGCAACCACAAGCTAGCTTGGATAGAGAGGAGGGTCATGCACTCCTGTTGGTGATGCATAAAGCTGTGGCAGAACTTTGTAGCTCACCGGTTGTGTAAATGAGAGTGAATCTTTCGCAGGAAGGCGGAAAGATACATTCTACTACTTGCCATACACGTGGGGAGTTAGAGAGAGGCTACTTCCATCGGCGAAACAAGCACCGCACCCGATCACAGGTCGATCTCCAGCCCTGCTATTTAGCCCCATGGTATACTGACAATAGGATTAGCAAAATCGGAATGAATCTTTTCCCGGAATGCGGCTATATGCATCAGCCCCCTCACCAACCACTCTCCCCGACGCAGCTCCTTATTAGTTAATCTCGCAAACTAACCTCCGAACTCTAATTCTGACCCCACCATCCAAGTCGCAGTACGCCGAAGCCTCTAAAACGAAGTTTCTCTCGCCCGCTTTCATTCAGAAATGAGCGAGATATGCATGCCCTTCTCCTCATCTCTTTCGTTCCCACCATCACCAGCGYACTAACCTTCTTCACTAATTCTAACTCTACTGACTAAACAACCAAACTAGCATTACCACCGGGTTCGCCCGGGTCAAACACCCYGATCTACGATTTTCTTTCACTCAATTTTGTTGAGAATTGAGTGAAACTATCATTTTCCCTTCTCTTCATATCTACACCTCCTTTCTTTCTAACCATTCGTACACTAATTTTCCCCCTATTCTGAATGTAGATTCGGGCTCACTAGCCTTTAGAGGCCCCCCCCCCCCTGAAACGACTCCTCCCTCGCCCGTTTTCGTTCGGAAACGGGTGATGTATAGATCTCTTCCACCTTCCGCTTACTCTGCCATTGCCCGTTCCCCTTTCTTGCATGCACCGGGCGCAATAAGCCGCCCGAATTCATCCCGTCATTCCCTATGCCCGGTCGCCCGGCTTCACACTGTTATGGCGCCACCTACATCAGCGCCCCCCCCCCCTGCTATCTGTCGTAGCTCCACCGCGCGCTAACGTCTTTCCACCTACCACCCGTTTTCTGCCTTGCACACACCCGACACCACTCTCCATCCGGGTTCGCCCCCCCTCTTCGACGCTCCGCCATGGCCCAGGCGCCCCCCTTATCCCATCTAACTTCTACCCTACTAACCTATCCCCAAAAGTAGTACTACCACTAGCTTTGCCCGGGGTCAAAACCCCGGGATAGCCTCCTCTCCCCCTCGATTCCACTCAGGATCGAGGGCGCTACGTTTCTTCGGCTGCGCCCGACTCTCCCTTCCGCCATCTCCAAATCTTCCTACCCCGAATGTACTCGATCCCCTTTTTCGTCCCGGTTCATTCGTTGTCCCCACGTTGCCCGTGGTCTCTCCACCCTGCCTCCCTTGCCCGGTGCTCGTCTGGTTTTGGTCTAATAGTGCTCTCGTAGTTGTCTAGTCGCCGGCCTACTTGTCGCAGTGCCCTGCCCGCAGTGGACTCCGCCCGTCCAGTTCGCCACTGCCCTTCTCGAACCGACCGCGCCCAGCAGTCGCCCCGTTGCGGTCCGTGTGTCGGCGCCCCTCCCTCTCCGCGTGCACACTCCATGCCATCCCGTCCACATTCGCCCACCCCCTTGTGCTACCTCGCCTTTACGCCCGTCCCCCTACTGTGCCAGCCCCCCATGTTCCGAACGCACATGGCAGGACCCCCGTCCGGGTCCGCCCTCTTCTACCACTTCGTCCGTGTCCCCGTCAGTCATCGCCTTGCAGGCTGCCACCACAGCGGTACCCATTCCGCTTAGCCCAGGCGGAGTTCACCGCCCCCTTGGACCCCCAATGGCCAACCTCCCACTCGTACAGCTGGTCGCGGAACTGAGGGTGCGGCCTGCTGCCAGGCGTGGGTCTTGGTAGCTGGCCTCGGTACAGCCCCTCGGTGGCAACGGTAGATACCCAAGTGAGGACTTTGGAGACCCCCGTCCGGGTCCGCCCTCTTCTACCACTTCGCCCGTGTCCCCGTCAGTCATCGCCTGACAGGCTGCCACCACAGCCCTTCCCATTCCGCTTAGGCCAGGCTGAGTTCACCACCCCCTTGACCCCCAATGGCCAACCTCCCACTCGTACAGCTGGCCGCGGAACTGAGGGTGAGCGTGGGCCTTGGTAGCTGGCCTCGGTACATCCCCTCGGCGGCAACGGTAGATACCCAAGTGAGGACTTTGAAGACCGCAGTGGGGGAGAGCTCCGTGCGGCTGACCCCTCTAGTCCATGACCCGCCCCGATACATGCCTAGCGGTCTTTTGTGTCCCGACGACACGCGCGCACTCAACCACCCAATAACTTGCACGTACGTCGGACCCCTCGGCCCGGCTTTTCACGATGGAAGGATAGGGGAATTTTTTCGGCCTTTTAAACATGAGGGGACTCGCGAGTCAACAAAGGGCGACGTGCGCTCGAGGCTTTCGGCCGTCGTGGCGGCCACTAAACCTGATGCCACGCCCAAGTCAAAAAGAAAAAGAAAACGCCGGATAAAAAAAAATGTACTCCAGACATAATAAAATATTTAAAATTTTTTAACCATGCGAAGGCGATGGACAGGGAAAGATTGACAATGCTGACATCACTTTTACACTGCCGACGGCAAAAACCAAAGGGGATAGCCCGCTGGGCCCCTCACACCATCTTGATGCTACCGCGTCATCGTCGCTTGACCTCGATAGGGGAACTTTTCCGGCCTTCCAAACATGCGGGGACTCGCAAGTCAACAAAGGGCGGCGCGCGCTCGAGGCTTCCGGCCGTCGTGGCGGCCACTAAACCCGACGCCACGCCCAAGTCAAAAAGAAAAGGAAAACGCCGGATCACAAAAAAAGTACTCCAGACATAATAAAATATTTAAAAATTTTTAACCATGCGAAGGCGATGGACAGGGAAAGATTGACAATGCTGACATCGCTTTTATGCTGCCGACGACAAAAACCAAAGGGGATAGCCTCGCCGGGCCCTTCACGCCATCCTGACGCTACCGCATCATCGTCGCTTGACCTCGATCCCTGAATCTCCTTAATGAAAGCCGACGCCATAACGAAAATGCGCTAGGCCCAGATCTGGGTCTAGCGCTGGCAGATGCTTAAATAAACAGACAGTGCGCGGCACGCCAAGCTACCGACACGCCTTCAGAAGTCACATTGTCGTCGATGCCGTCCTCCGCATGTACGCACAGGTCATAGGTAAGCATATCAATCAGCAAGACATAATCTTTTCAATCCCTATTTACTCATAAGAAAAATTTGGGCCGGCGATCGCGCCGACTCTTCACCCATCAACAAATATAAAGATCACGAGCGCCTCAAGTCTGCGCGCCCACACACTTTTTACTCTAGTCAACCATCAGCCGCATAGACCACGAACCCTGCCGCGACTCGCGCGGTATATTTAATTTTTAAACCAAAACTACTTCCTTTCACTTGCAAAAAACAGGGCGGATACCCTTGTAAGGGTATTCGCACCGACAGCGGCACATTTTCGGCCTTGGATCTGGTTAGATTAGAAAGATGGTTAGTGGAGTTAGAGTTAGGAGATAACGAGGCTGCGTGGAGTTTCCGGGTCCTTTGTGCATGCGCTTCCACTTGTCTAGCCTCTTATTGTCGAGTTCATATTTCAGATCTTGTTTAGATGATCTCCTTCCCTATGAATATGTGTTTTCCATTGGTCTAGCTTCTCCTTGTCATATTATTCAAAAAAAAAAAAATAATAATTGTGAGAATCTTACGGGATTGATGGATTAAGAAATTTGTATGTTTGGTCGCTGAGATCCAAGGCCAGCAATAATCCGTGCTACCCCCTAGTAGTCTTTGCTTCAATTTTGAGCCTTTAAGTCCACTGTTTCAATTTTTGGTGCATCTGACTCTCTTTTTGGGTCAAATGCACAGTTTTGTCATTTTCCCTCTTTTGTTTCTTTCCATTTTGGGCTGCCACCTCATTCCGGAGCTAGCCGTTTTGAGCTGGCCCACAAAAAACGGCTAGTTCCTCTCAACCATGAGATCTGATCTCAGATCTATGGTAAAAAAGAAAACCAGCCACTTCCTTTTTGCATTTTCTCTCATTTTCTGCTTTTTAATTCAAATTTTATTGAGATATGGCCCCAAAGGCCATATCTCTACAATCCGGATTGTCCTCCCTCATTCTAGGAGGGATAAGGTCACAGTTGGGACCTGCCAGTCCCTACTTTGCAGGTCCCAATAGGCCGGCACACTCTCCTCCACTCTTTTCTCCCTTTTTGTCTCATTCTCCCTCATTTCTCTCTCATTTTTCTTTCTTTTTCTTTTATTTCAGTTGTGACAAGTGTCAAATTGCTGCACACCCTCTTTCTAGGCCCTAGGACCTCATTCAAGGTCAGGTTCATGGCTGTTACTTGGCCATTACATCTCGGATTCCAACAATGGCACCCCCGTGCTCCTAGAGGGCTCCACTTTGCTCCCGTTTGCCCAATTTTGAACCCCTTTTGCTCCGATTTTCTAAGGGCATCGTTTTTCTCATGTTGAGCCTCTTGAGGCTCTATTTTGTCATGCCTAGCTAGTCCGAGATAACTCGGACTGCTGGGCAGCCCTCCCAACACTATTATTTTGTTTTCTTTTCTCCCCATGGCTCTCCCACTGGCCCCCACTAGTACTTGCACTAGTGGTGCTAATATTTTCCACCGTCTAGATCCTTGATCTCGATGGTGCCGTTTGCTTGCACAGGTATTCCTTGTGCTTACTCACGGTCCCCTTGGGACATCCCAAGTCCCCGCCACTCTCCTCCATACTAAGTTCCATTTTCTTGTCCCGCCTGCGGTCCTGCCGACGCATGTCCCGTTTTCCGATTTTTATTATTTGAACCCACTTGGCCCCCGGCAACATTCCGGACGGCGTCCCATTTTTATTTTTGGGGCCCCTTGTCCTTGGTGGTCCCATCATTTCTACATGTGTGCCGATTTTTCTAGGCCGTGAGATCTCATCTCATGGTTGTTGTTTACCGTCTTTACTTGCCCCAATGCCGAAATCGCTCCTTTTTAGCCTTTCGGGTTTGTCGTGGCTCATTTTCCCTTAGCCTAGGCATCCCCATGCAGTCCATTGCAACTCGGACTGCAATGGGGGTCAATTCCCTAGCCCCAATGCCCCACAACTAGC
>BFEA01000053.1:3432154-3450576 GCA_003427395.1 Chara braunii
AAAAACGAGAAAAGGAAAGCAAAACGAGAAAACACAGAAATAGTGACCCATAACCGAGATGCACAGACCTGAATTTGAATATAGACTATATATTCTCTGCCCACGCTCACAAAGTGCATGTTTGAGTTGCACCTCTGCATGACGTAGGGTCCCAGCTAATACGCTGGAGGGATCCTTCGGAAAAGAGGCAGGACACAATGAGGACATTAATACTCAGATGTACAAACCCCCTCGTAGACTTTCCGGGCAGTCTGGATCGTCGGTGAAGGTGGTAAAAAATAAGGCACTATTTTTTTGGGGTGGCCCACGGCGTGAACAAACACCCTGGACCACCTAAAAAATTTTTGGCCATTGGGTTGGGACCCTCACATCCGGACCAAGATCCGGACCCGGACCCCGGACCCCGGACCACGGACGGTCCGGATCCCTGTCCGGTGGTCCGGATCGTAGCTATGCGTTAAGGTTTTTTCTCTTTTTTTTTTTCTTTTTTTTTTCTTTTCTTTTCCTCCTTTCTTGGACAGTAGGGACCTGCCAGTCCCTACTCGTGTCAGTCCCTACTGACGGCCAACTCACTCACTCCCTCTCACCCTTTTTTATTCTCCCACATTTTCTCTTTTTTTTTCTTTTTTTTTTCTAGCATGCCAAGTGTCAAGTGGCCGTTAAGGCCCTTTTCTAGCCTCTTCCTCTTAGTTTTGGCCCTTCCTATGCCCAAAGTGCAGTCCGTTATATCTCGGACTGCAATAATGCCCTTCTCATGCTCATGGGAGCTTCCCTTCACTCCTATTTTCCTCCCATAGTGGCCCCTCCTACTCCGATTTTCTCCCGGAGGGCTATTTTTCACATGGAGTCTCTTTTGACTCCATTTTCTCGAGGGAGGTTGATCCGAGATTTTTTCGGATTGCTCCCATGCCTCCCACCTCAAGTTTCTTTATTTTTTTTTTTCTTTTCGGCCTTCCCATTTGCTACCGCTAGCGCTTGCACTAGTGTTGCTAATATTCTTGGCCGTCAAGACCTCGATCTTGATGGTGCACCTTGCCTTTATTATTTTCCCTCATGCGGTGCCGCCGTTTCTTCTTGGGACTTTCACATGTCCCCGCCACTTGTCCCGTCGGTGGTTCCCGACACTTAGTCCCGCCGGTGGTCCCCGACACGGAGTCTCGCTGGCGGTCCCCGACACTTAGTCCCGCCGGCGGTCCCCGGCTCATTTCGCCCCGGATGCCATTATTTTTACTTAGTCCCACGTGGCCCCGGGTGCCTTTCCCCGAGGTGTCCCACGTCCCTTGGGCGTTTTGCCACCCCATGGTGACCCCTCTCCCTTGTCTTTTCTTGCGCCTTGCGCGCGCTGGTTCCTTTGGTCGCGGGCCTCTACCTCGAGGCTCCCGTAGGTGGCCCCCATGTTGACACCTCGTTCTCTATCTTCCTGCAGCCTCTGGGCCGCCCGTCCCTCGAGTCCCTCATTCCTTTATCATTGTCGTGCTGCATTTGCTGGTTCAAGGGCCCCTTGGCCTTAGTCTTATTGCATTCCAACGGCCCTCCCGGCCTCATGCTATGTTCTATGTGCCCCTGTTCTTGCGCTCGCTTGTTTGCCGTCGCTAGTTCTTTCCTCTTGTGGTTCTCACCCCAGGGCATCACTCCCTCCTGCGGCCTAATCCTTTGTCTTTTCTTTCTCTCGCCTCCTCACTCCAGATTTCTCTGTTGTGCACAGTTTGCCCATATTCAGTCTCTCGAGTGATGGGAAGGTATTCGGGACTCACCAGTCCCGACACCGGCCCTACGGGCCCGCAAAACAAACAAGTACCCTTGCGGGTCACACACACACTCATACCGACAGGCACTCAGATAGGCACGCAGGTCACAAATACGCACACACAGACAGACTTAGGAAACACAGCAGAATGCGAGAATCTTAGCAAGGCATCCATTCCATCGGCAGAACTTCGGAATCATCAGTATTCTCAGTCTGTGTTTTGACGGGTCATTATACTACCCCCCCCTTAAGAGCGAGGTCCCTTGGAGCGAGTAACTCAATCAGAGTCATTGCATAATGCATCATAGGCGTCGATAGCAAAGCGAGATCGGGTGTGTTCCGTAGGATTCAAGGTAGCAATGATTTTTTGTTGCTGTTCAGAACTTATCAATCGTTCATAGGCGTTAACGACGCGCGGTGCACTCTGCAGTAAGTCCTTCTTAGCAATCCAATAGAAATCATCCAACGGGTGGTACAGAAAATGGACTTTTTATTATCTGTTTCTTCCCTTCCCACTGTGCTCGATAATCCTATCAATCTCGTGACTGCCATTGATTGCGAGGGGGAATCATCGATTCTCTATATTTGAACGTTTCGGGTGATTCATACGGAAACAACTTCGATGCGTGAAAGATTGGATTTGTGCGCAGATGAGCAGGCACATCGATCGTATACGAAGGGCCAAAGGAATCACTCCCTACCTGGTTGAACACCTTCCACAGACCGTAGTACTGAGGAAGAAGCTTTCGTGATACACCTTCTTCTTCAGAAAACTCAGACATTTTGACCCGGATATAACTTCCCACTGTGAAAGGTGCAGGTTGGCGCTTTTTGTTAGCATGTTTAATCATGGCACTGCGTCGGGTTTCCATAGCTGCGACGACAATTTTGAGCAGGCGATCAAACTTAGCGCTGTAGCCTGGCTGGCTAGGTGTTAGGCCAGGTGGCTGTTCGGGGAACAGATAAGATAGAGGATTGCGGATTTTCCATCCAAGATGAAGCCGGTTAGGCGTCATCCCGGTGGAAGAGTGGATGGAGTTGTTGTACAACCCCTGCACAATCGGCAACTCCTCATCCCAAGAGTTCTGATCAGGTACAATTAGAGCCCTGAGAAGTTGGATCATGGTCTGATTGATCTCCTCGGCCAGTCCATTGGCTTCGGGATGTCGACCAGACTCATCTTGAGTTTCATGTCGTGGGTCTGGGAGGTGAAATCTTTCCAATCTGCACTTATGAACCTGGTATCCCGATCACTCACAAGAGTCTTCGGGGGGCCATAATGCAGAATGCATCTCTTGTTAAACTCATCGATCACAAGGTCAGTTGGGGCGTGAGGTGACAAGGAGATCAAATTCAGAAATTTTGAGAAACGATCAACGATCACCATTACTTGGGAATAACCGTTTCTGCTCTTCTTCCCCATGTCTGTGAAGTCAATGGAAACAGACTCACCCGGGCCATCAGGGATAGGAAGAGGGTGCAGCAGTCCATAGGGCTTCTGTCGGGACGGTTTGATGCGCCGGCAAACTTCACACTCAGCCACAAACCTTTGTGCCATTCTTTTCAGTCCAGGCCACACAAACTTTTCCAACAGATTTCCGTATGTCTTCTCAACACCAAAATGTCCACTCCGACCATGAGCCAAATCCAAGAAGTGAGTCGTGATCGCCTCATGGTTGGGCACACACAATCGGTCATGCTTCCCGTAGCGTCAGAAGAGAAGGCCCTTACATTCATGGAAATCAGGCTGACTGCTAGGGTCAGCCCGAATCTGCTCAAGGATGGGACTGAGTTCCAGATCCTTGGCAGTATGCTCAATGAGTTCCTCCTTAAATTTTTACGGAGATCATAAGAACCCACAAGGCAAGTCATGTACTCAGGGTGGCGAGACAAAGCATCCGCAACTCAGAAACCCACAACCTTTCTTGTGCTTAATCTCAAAATTGTACACATCAATCTCATGCAGCCAGCGGGTCAATGTGGTTGAGGGATTAATCTGTGTCTGAATCCATTTCAAAGTCTCATGATCTGAGAACACTTTGAAATGGCAACCCAAGAGGTAGTGTTTCCAGTGATCTAGTGCCTCTCTCAAGGCATAGAGCTCTCGCATGTAAGTGGAAGCAGCTACCTTGTAGCTGGGCATGCGTTTGCTGTAGTATTCAAGCGGACGTAGGCCATCACCATCGTCTTGCTGCAGCACCGCACCAATCCCATACAAACTCGCATCTGTAGTTACTACGAACGTAAGCTTGGGATCGGCAATGCGGAGCACCGGATGACTCACCAAAGCCTCTTTCAATGCGTCGAAGGCTGTCGTGCATTCCTCATTCCATGTGTAGGACACATTCTTGCTTGTTAGTCTAGACAGCGGACGGGCGATGATAGAGAATTTGGGCACAAACTTACGGTAGTATGACGCAAGACCAAGAAAAGAACGCAACTCGGGGACATTCGCGGGTTGAGGCCATTTTCGGATGACCTCAACTTGGGTTGCCTCAGGCTCTAGGCCTGCAGCAGACAACCGATGTCCAAGGTAGATGACGCTGTCCCTCCCAAGCTTAGATTTATCCAAGTTGAGATGGAGCTGCGCGTCCTTGAGGATCTGCATCACTTCCTCAAGGTGTCTTATGTGCTCCTCCATTGATTTGCTGAAGATTAGTATGTCATCCAGATATACAACAACAAATCGGTTGATCTGATTGCGAAATACCTTATCCATGAGACTTTGAAAGGTGGCTGGCGCATTCGTGAGACCGAAGGGCATGACTATAAACTCGTACAGCCCATCGCGAGTTTTGAATGCGGTTTTATGCTGGTCTGCAGGATCGACTTCAATCTGGTGGTAGCCAGACTTTAGATTGATCTTGCTGAAGACTTTGCATCCACCTGCAGCATCAAACAAATCATCGGTACGTGGCAAAGGATATGCATTCTTTCTTGTGATTCGATTCAATCCGCGGTAGTCAATACACATCCGTAGTTTGCCTCCTTTTTTAGGGGACAAACAAATCCGGTGCACCAAACTCGACTCACTTGGTTTGATCCATCCCTTCCCAATCATATCATCAATCTGCCTTCGCAACTCCTCCAATTCACCTGAGCCCATCCGATAGACACAGCCCTTTGGAGGAGTGCTACCTTCAATCAACTCGATCTTGTGTCGGACTGGACGCACGGGGACTCCATGCGGTTCGGCCAAGACTTCTAGAAATCGGTTGAGAAGTTTGCGAATTTCTGATGGCATCTCCGGAGGTGGATCATCACTCTCGGGTGCAAGCATACCAGATTGCATAGGTGCAGCCAACACAACGAAGTTGGAAGTGGAGTCATTTGGACTAGAAGTAGATTTAGTAGAGGTAGAAGTAGTTGCCTCAGAAGTAGAAACGACATGCGAAGTAGAATCATTATGCACAGCAAAAATAGAAGGCACATGAGCAGGCCTAACAAAGGCTATATGCATTTGCTCATCAACTTTGCGCCTGCGCCACTTTTTGCAGAATTGCATTGCATTGAGAAAGGTTACTTGGGACTCGCGCGGCTCATCCAAGAGGACTGGACGCTCGATTCCCATGACACCTTTGACCATGAATTGTGAGTCATTCCACGTGGTTCTTTCACATTGGGCCTGCAACCAGCCCAAGCCAATAACCGTGTCGAAGGGGCACTGATCAAGGACATAGAAGTTCAACTCATGCGTGATCGTGCGGTCAGTGTCAAAGGTAGNTGAGGGGCCCTTCTTGTTTGGGCCTGGTCCCACTGAGTCCCAAATGGTCCCAGTGGAGTCAGAACCGGGTCCCAACCAACAAGAGTTCCACAAAGTCCTACTCTATCGCTGTCTCTTATACACATCTAGATGTGTATAAGAGACAGGTGTAGAGTTTGAAGAAGATCAACTTCGTTCTCCCTTGCGCGCGTTCTTGCTTCATATGAGCCCAGCGCGTCAACAGAGCATGGAAGTCAATTTCTCCCGACTTTACCCAAGGCTCCTTGTATAGGATGTGTATCTTCTTAGCTTTGGAATCAGCATCAGATGGGGTTTCAGGAGAAGTTTGCTCAGTGGGATCAGAATCCAGAGAAGGATTTATACTTACATGTTCAGCCTCTCCATCTGTAGAGTGTGCTGATGATGTCTCTACCCCCATTGCTGGCTTCCCTGCTGGATAGAGTGTCCCGGTTTGGTGCAATGAAGGCAAACCCCTTTCTTCACCCTGTGTTTCCACTCACTTTTACTAATCCGGAGATCTACCCATGGTTTGGTGGCAGGATCTTCCGGTTTGGGTGGAATTTTCGCTCCCTTGGGAAGAAGAATGGTAGTATTGTTCTTCATTGTGGTCCTCGGTCCCTTACTTTTAAAGGCAGTCTTTTTTAAGGCATTCATAGATTCATCGTCGTTCACATACTCAAGACTCATGGGCTGACAAAGAGCAAGATGCCCCGTAGTCTTGCTCTTGATCATCATCAAGAGAAGATTCCTCCACGAGGATCTCCTCGTCAGCCTCAAGCAGATCGTGTGCTGCAAAACGGTTGCTGCCTGGAAACCGTTTGCGGCCGGTGGTGTTTTTGCCACTTGATCCACCTGAGAGGTCTTGTGCCTCCAGCTTGACTAAGTCCCGCATGAGGGTAAGCCAATCTGTATATGCACTGAGTCCGAGCCTTAGGCGATCTTTTATAGTAGAGGGGACCGTACCTTTTATGACATCCAGACAGGACTGCGCAGTCAGAGTCTACTAACATACTGTTGCAGGCTGTGCATGGTGTCGGTCCACTTGCTGTGCTTGAGCTTGTCGAGCTTGAGTCTAGCCTTGGTTGCAGCATGTGGATCAGCATACTGTTTGATCAAGAGCTCTTCAAGTGCGGCTACCGGCATAGCCTTCAGCCATTTGTTCAAGTCTATCCTTTTATAGCCTGCTTGTACAGCTTGAATTTTCAAGAATCCTCTCACGGCGGGTTCCACATTGGTCCCTAGGACCGACG
This sequence comes from Chara braunii, assembly GCA_003427395.1. Taxonomy (NCBI): domain Eukaryota; kingdom Viridiplantae; phylum Streptophyta; class Charophyceae; order Charales; family Characeae; genus Chara; species Chara braunii. The sequence goes on from BFEA01000053.1 coordinate 3,438,876, forward strand.
ACTGAGTAACTGGGAGTGTCCCCAACACATCGAAGTAGGATCGCATAGAGCTGATCCAAGATTCGATGTCGTCCTTTCCGTCATACTTAGACGGAATCTGGGCCGCCTTTCTATCCATATAGGAAAAGTTGCAGCTTGGACCAGCGGCTGCTGGGTCCGAACTCGGGACTGCAACAGTTCCAGAATGCCCTGCACTGCTACTTGCCGCTGCAGCAACAACAGCAGCGGGGTCTGGACCTGCTGCAGATCCGGATAGGCTGTTGGCCACACTCAAAGGAGAAGAAGAAGAAAAAGAAGAAGAAGAAAAAGAAGAAGAAGAAGACACATTCAGAGGGGTAAGAACGGACTGACACGCAACACTGGAAGCAGGGTAGGCAGGCGGAAGGATACGTTGGGCTGGTTGTACGTTAGCGAACTGTTGCAGCTGGTCACGGTGCTGCTGCGCCATCAGGGCCATGTCTTCTCGCAACTTCTTGAGTTTGTCGAACACTTTGGTGAGTTAGCCAGCATGGTCCTCAACAGCCCAGACATCTACCAAAGTCCGGAGGAGTGGAATGGTTTTCTCTTCCACCTCCTCATCGGTTAGGGCAGGCAAGGTGCAGAAAATGGCTTCATGAGCCTTTACCTTCTCCTTCCTCTCCTTCTCCTTCTCCTCCTCTTCCTTCTTCAGTGCTTTCTCGTAGAAGAATCGATACTGCGCTTTTTCTGCCTCGGGGGCAGCGTCCATTTGCAGCTTTCAATCTGCTGCAGATGCAATGATGGAGGACGAGGGAGTCAATAAGTCTCTCAGGAGGGGTCCGTACTTCCTTACTTGCCTGGGACGAACACTCCTCTTCCCTCTCCTCACTCCCTCAAGAACAACACTCAGAAGCTCTCTTCTCTCTCTCTCTCTTGTTTGCGACCGTGTAGACGCACGCATTAAAGAACCCAATGAAAGAAACATCTTGAAATCAGTCAGAAGAGGAGGTAGAACTCCCGGAGCGGCAATTCATTTGGACTGGAGAGCAGTCAAAACAAAAAAGAAGATCAGAGAGATCTGATCCAGCCACACAGTCTGGACCGACTACGTATGGGGTCCTCCCAAGCCCAGCCGGACTCAGCTCCGTGAAGGCACAGCAAATCAGATTCAAAGTGTACAGTGTAATGCAAAAGAGAATTGAGTGGTGCCCGAGGTGCGAGTCAGGCGGCGGATTGTGCGGTGAAGTCTGATAAAACGTCTCAGCGGAGATCCCCTCCGCAGCGAGTGTCCTGGTCCGAAAGCATAAAGTCCGAGTCCCAATCAGATAGAGCAAGGTAACTGACGTTAACAGATTTGACCTGAGGGGCCCTTCTTGTTTGGACCCGGTCCCACTGGGCCCCAAATGGTCCAAGTGGAGTTAGAACTGGGTCCCAACCAACAAGAGTTCCACAAAGACCTACTCTGTCCCTACCGAATTGAAAAACGAAATTTTGCCCCAAAAAGAACCTGTAGACTACAGCCGTTCAGAATGAAATAAACAAAGCACTGTAGAGAGATATCACATGGCAAACAAGATACTCCATTCATTCACTCGTCAGGTAAGTAGGCAGTTCACACACCTCACACACAATCAAGACTATGGAGGATGGAAGAAGAACCCAGAGAACCCCAATAGGCAGTCAATTCCATGCACACACACATGGGCACCCTGGTGGCACGACACTTACCTGAGTGGCCGGGCTCTTGAGATGAAAAGAACTCATCCCCCTCTCACATAGTCCTCTGACCCAATTAGCATCCTCTACACTAGTGTCCTATCATCTAGGAGGGTCAACATCTACCCCAAAGTACAAAGCCGGATCCCCCGTCGATGTTGAAGATCAAAGCAGCAACTTGCAATCCGTAGGTGCAGATATGGCTGCCACCCTCAAGCTCGCCTACTTGAGGGGAGCCCTAAAGTCACTCCTCATCTTCCTTGAAATCCAGATTCAAGTTGTACATGCCCTTCACTGTCGCCTCTCTCAAGTTGCATCACGAAGTCCCACCTTGTGTCTCGCCACCACAAACATGCACTCAAACAACCTGGCCGGGTCTAGTGTCGACCCTACATGGCCCTGCCAGGTGGGAGCAGCTTCCCTTTACCACGCCGCCCCACTTAACCCTAACTTCCAGCCCTAACCCTAAGTGGTTAGCCCGTACCACTAGGGTTAGGGTTATGGCAGCAAAGTCAACTCTCGCCAACACGTAGAATCCGCTCTGATACCAATGTTACGATCCTGGCCAATTGCGAAGTATACATTCATCTGAGAGTACTCCAGCATAGACCAATATCAAGGCTCTTCTTCTTCAGCATTGACCAATGTTCATCGAAGTACAATGCCATCCAATTGCAAAAAGAAATGAATGAACTTGAGAGGAAGGAGAGGGAAAGAAAAAGAAGAAGTGAGAAAGAAGAAGAAGATGATGTACTCCAGCATAGACCAATATCAAGGCTCTTCTTCTTCGCCAAACAATCCCTTCCTCCTTATGTCCTCCCCTCTTATTCAAACAAGAAATAACAGTAATAATGTTGAATGACTGAACCAGAATCAATGTCCGAATCCCACTTCTACTGCAGGCACAGTATGAGGTCCACCATAGCCATGGCAACCCTTCCTCTTCCTCTACATACAGGCCGAGGCTATGGTGGACTACTGAGGCTTCAGCCTCCCGTCCAAAGGACAACCCAAAGCAGCTATGCAGCTGCCCCACTTCAAGGTCATCACCATGCAGCAATGCCGCTGCCCACTCAGCCACCATGCCTGACTCTGTCCCGAGCTTCCTTGATGCGGCACTACCCCCACTGGGGCCTTCCTGACGCAGCGCCTAGCAAGGAGATGAAGATGGTGTCTACCATAGCCAGTAAGTGCCTCGCCACTCTCCTCCTTGGTCCCCTTCTCCCTCCTCCTACCGGTAGAGCTCCACCATAGCCGAGGTGGCCTCCTAGCAGCGTTGTAGTACCCAGTGCTACTCCAGCGCTCCAGCAGCGTGTCGCCAAACTTGCACACTGAAGAATGAGGTTGGGCTCTGCGCCCGACCTCTTGATATAGCGGCCTGCTTGCCCCCTGGGCGGTGACTTCCAGGCCACTCGGCCTCTCCAAGCAACTGGTACTTTCTCCGTTTCGGAGGGAAACATCATTGCAGACCTTGATATTACCCGTACAGGCTCCAAACTTAGACTGGTTGGACTGGTACCGGCCTAGACCTACCCTACCGCTACTGGACTCTAAAAATGTCAACTTTGTATTTTTCTGCTCGGCCTCCAGTACCCCTTCACGCCAACTGCAGTCGGGTGCAGTTTCGGCCTACCTGCCTACTTGAGTGTTTTTCCGCTATCCCAAGGGCCGCGGGGCCGCTAGCTTCGCCACTTGAGTGTTTTTCCTTGCTACAACCGTCAATGCCACGGCCACAGGTAAGTACTGGCCCTACGGGCCTGTCAAACAAACAAGTACCCTTGCGGGTCACACACACACTCATACCGACAAGCACTCAGAGAGGCACGTAGGTCACAAATACGCACACACAGACAGACTTAGGAAACACAACAGAATGCTGGAATCTCAGCAAGGCATCCATTCCATCGGCAGAACTTAAGAAATCAGCAGTGTCTCAGTCTGTGTTTTGACGGGTCATTACACCTTTCTGGACCGTGACGACTGGACGGGCGAGACTTCTTTCCACCATGAGGCCTGAGGCCACCACCTACTTGGGTATATTGAGTATCCCTCACCATAACAAAGTTAAAAGTGGTGGAAGCAGAGCTACTGTAGTAACGATGGTTGCTAGTCGGTGGGTGCACACAACACGAACCCTCAGAAAGAGAGATGAGAGACGCACTTGACAGACCGGATCTGAAGAACTACTGATTATCTCGGTACGGAGCCGTTAGACAGCAAACCATCCCTCCTCTCATCCTTTCATCTATCTGAAATTCGGATCTCGGAGAGAGAGATAGAGGAACATGAGGGATGCAGAAGTGTTAGTAGTTAAAGACATCATCATTCGGGACAAGCATGAAGGTTGGAAAAAAGAAGCAATTGGAGACATGGAGCACAACAAACCTGTTCTGACGGAGATTGCAGTTAGTAGAATCTGGGAGGAGAAATATATCGAATACAACATCCAATTCCACGATCACGATGGCAAACCGCACAGCACACAATCCTTTCTAGGAACTGTTGAACAAGCCAGTACAAGGCTTAGGTGAGTGCAAAGAGCACAGGTTTCCCCTCCAAAATTTCAACTATCGAAGTCACCCCGCAATCTGCAGTTCCCTTAACGTTTCTGGTACTAAGAGATCAGCATTCAATGACCTATTATCTTAGCAACATTCAGTCATCCGAGTTACTTGGGACTCTCGGTTAGAATCAATTTGCCTTTAGTTATTGCCGTTCGATTCAGAGACCAGTATCAGTTAGACAGTGTGCTCATCAAAAAGACGCAGAGATCAATTTCAGCATCCATCTCTGCACATGAGTTTAATTCAGTCCTCTCCAGTTAATGAGTTAGTGTTGACTAGTCTCAACAGGATTGCACTAAAGGATGCCTTCCAGTACCAATACGTCAGTGCAGTCAGTTTCGGGCAGGGAGACTTGTCAGCTTTGTGGTTCACACAAAGTTTTCAGGAGGTACCATCCATGACCTTAGAGTCTACATGAGGAAGGAGAAAGAAACCCATGAGCAGTTTGACTCAATTTGGGTCACGACCGCTAGATACCTTGAGGGAAAAGAAACGGAGTTGGATGAGAGTGTTGTCAAGCTGGTCCGCAGTTGTGGACTGAAGCTCTACACTGATTACCCCAGACCTCCTGTCCATTTTCCTCTCACAGGCGGCTCTTGTTAGGGTGACTTGGTTGATCCCGCCTGCAGAGATTGACTACGAGGCACCGACTAAACCCTCGTGAGTTTCGACATCTCAGATGAGGGATCTTCTCACAGCTATATCTCCCTACATTATGGGAGGAATTTTGCGCTATGGTCGACTTTCACGTCATGGCCCTTTGGATGGAAATGTTCGAAACTTGCAGTCTTTAGGTGGCTCTATACCCAGAGATCACAATCTCAGGGAGTACAGGATCATGGCTCAAGGCACCGGAAACGTACAACAAAATGAGAGATTGAGTGTATGACCAAAAGGGATGAGTGAGGACTATTCGACGAGTGTCGGTCGTGCTCCTTTCATCTGTACTTCTTGAGATTATTATGAGGTCTCATTCTTCCCTCATTTATCCTTGTCATTGCTCGATTCAGTTGGTCTTGCTTCACTTCCTTTGACTCTTATTGATGATCGTATTTTTGTGATGATCTTGTCACAGTTATCAAAACTAGCAAATTGGCAAAATCTTATGCATGCACAACACACCAAAATTTCATAATTATCGTTTACATGACTTTGATGTTCTGAATCAAAATAAAAGATTCCTAAGACCGGGGACCGACGAAGACCGCAATTGAAGGGTCTCGCTCAAAGCTGGACGCACACAATAGGAAGGGATTTTCTTTAGTTAATTGACTTTATTTATTGCAAATATCACCAAAATCCTGGGTGACAGCCTGTTGGCTTTCTGGTCACCTGAAGAGGCCTGACTAGAAAAAGTGCGACAACGTGTGTCCAATAGCTTCAGGTTGGGCCAAAGTGTTTTCGCCCAGGCCCATTCACATAGTGGCTTGGGACTGATTTGGTTAGGCATGCAAAACCATCCAGCCGCAAGCGTGCGGTGTTCCCTTTTTTCCCTGCGTTCTTCGAAGAGCCTAGAAGGCTCGTGAATATTCCTGATTCTCACGAGCAGGGTGGATTTAACCAACTTGTGTGTGGTAACTGTCTGGATCCCTCCCAGGCTTTGCAAAATTGAAGAATTCAAGCCTAATTGTGATTCGGGGGCCCGCCTTCACGTAGGGTGGGCACTTGCTTGCTTATAGGGGCCATATGCAAGTATGCTGAGGGTTCAAATCCTCGCACTCCCTCCTCCTTCACTTCGATGGTCCTCTGAGAAGTCTTCAATCGGCCAGCTACTTCCCTTTCAACCTTCTCGCGTATACTGAGATAACCTCTGGAGCAGTGTTCATCAATTCTTCTCTTATGAACCACCGGTCTTCTTAAGGATCAATATGATTTCCGAACCGCACTTTGTACTGCATCTGCAGTTTGGGAGGGTGTCCCCTGCCTGGAGGCTTGGGCACAAGCATGAGCTTGTACTCAACAACGTCGTCAATGTTCATGCGTCCATCTATGGCTGGGGGTAGCATTGATCTCCTTGAAGGAAACTGACCAGTTTTCCTAGATATTCCTAGTTCCTGTCCCGGCTCAAATGACTTAACCCAGACCCGTTCTCCTTCCTGAAACGTGACGGTCGGTTGTGCCTGTTCTCGAATGCAACCATGGCATACTGAGCTTTCGGCAGCTGCTGTTCATATTTGACAGCAAATTCTATGCTGCTTGGCGCTGCAGTGGGCTGATTCTTTGGCAACAGAAAATCAAGAGCAGATTGTGGCTTCCATCCAAGGTGTAGTTGGTTGGGAGTCACACCGGTGGTGTTGTGCACAATATTGTTGTACAAGCTGAAGATGAGAGGTAATCTCTCATCCTAGTCTTCCTGGCTAGGCTTATTATAATGCCTCAACAAATGTTGCAGTATCCGATTCATCTTCTCCACCTGACCGTTTGACTCAAGATGATTGTTTGGCCTCATTTGCAGTTGGGTCCCCTAAGCGCAACCTATCCACACAAGCACGACTGATGAAATTTCGTGTAAAACTTATGTATGTGAAGGCTCAAACTTTACGGCCGCCTACATTGACTTCTACCACGAAATGTTCACCCTTGGGGCCTTTGGTCAAGAAACCCCCCCCAGTCTCTACGATCCTTCTCTAACTGCTCAGTTTCTAACTCCTTTAAGGACTCAGATACATCCATCGAACAGAGTATTCATATGTATGTGTAGGATATATAGAGACTATATGTGAAATAACTTCACGCGGTTAGTATAGTCGTGAAACAAGTTGAAGGATTGGTCTGGATCTATCTCCGAGGCGATCTGGGGTCAATAGCTTCGGCCAAAATTTGAAGTGAATACGGTGAGGCCACCACTTGAGCATGGGTAGGGGCAGCCATAACTCTTACTCGTCCGACGTGTTTCCCTGGGAAGTGGTCGCAGAGGCAACACCCGAGGTAAAAGGTACCACAACCACAATTAAGGATGCTTCCTTCACTATGACACCCTTACTCTTGCAGCCATTGTATGCCCATACCGACCACAACTTAGACACGTGGCTCAAGCGTTGCGGTCCCGCTACACATTGTACTCTAATCCAAGTTACACCCATATAGGTTGTCCTTGTTCCACCTGACCCTTGAGCCGGTGTCGAAGGGCGCGATGTCCCGACCCTCCACGATGTACCAAGCACACCTTGTGCGTGGCCCAACAGAAAGATAAGAGCCAAAATTATTCAGTTATTTTGTGGTGCACCAGGCGCCCTGCTCAGAATTTTCCGTTGAGTACCTACGCCTTGTTCATGGGCCTCAACGGTATGCGAGACACACCTTATATGCAACATGCTTCGACACCGGTGTCGGGACTTGTGGATCCCGAATAACGTCCCAACACTTGAGAACCGGTATATTGCCAAGTTGTGCACGACAGAGAAATCCAGAGAAAGGAGACAAGAGAGAGAGAAAAGACAAAGGACTAGGACGGGATCACCGGGAGGGATGATGCCCTGGGCTAAGTACTGCAGAATGAAGGACATGGCAATGGCAAGCAAGTGAGTGACAGAACGTGGGTACAAAGGGGGATAGCATGAGGCCAGGAGGACGATTCGAATTCGGCATGGCAAGGACTCGAGGGGCCATGAACTGAGCAAGTGGGGCGCGGCAGATGACAAGAGAATAGTAAAACCAAAAGGTGGACAGCCCTGATGGCCGCGAGACACTAGAAAATAAGGGCCCAATGTGGGGGCTACCAACAACAATTAACGGAAACCACGGATTGGAGGCCCCTCCGTCGGAGAGACCGGCGCGCGCAAGGCTCGAGAAAAGACAGAGAAGGGGGGCACCATAGGGCGGTCGACGCCCAAAGAAGCCGGGACACCATGAAGGAAAGTATCAGGGACCATGTGGGTCTAAGTAAAAATAATGGTATCCGGGACAAAATATCGACGGGACCACCTACGGGACAAGCACCAGCGGGACCGCCAGTGGAACAGGTACCGGCGGAACCACCAGGCAGGACAAGTACCGAGGACTAGCACGGGATAAGTGGCAAGGACATGAGAAGGTCTCAAGAGGAACTGCGAAGCGGCATAGGGAAAAAATAATTAAAACAAGATGCACCGTCAAGATCTCGATCTTGACGGCTAAGAATATTTAGTGGGAGCAAACGGGAAGACAAAGAGGAGAAGAAAAAGTGAAGAAACAAGAAAGAGGAGGCATGGGAGCAATCCGAAACATCTCGGATCAGCCTCCCTAAAAAAAATGGAGTCAAAAGAGACTCCATATGAAAAATAGGCCTCTGGCAGAAAATTGGATTATGAGGGGCCACTGTGGGAGAGAAATAGAGGTGAAAGGAAGTTCCTGTGAGCATGTGGGATCCACAGTTGCAGTCCGAGAGATAATGGACTGCACCATGGGCATAGGGAGGGCCAAAACTAAGAGGAAGGGCCTAGAAAATGCCTTAACGGACACTTGACAGTTGACATGCTAGAAAAAGAAAGAAAAATAAAAAAAAAGGTGAGAGGATAAAACAAAAAGAGTGAGAGGGAGTGAGTCAGTTGGCTGTCAGTAGGGACTGCCACAAGTAGGGACTGGCAGGTCCCTACTGTCCAACAAGGAAGGGAAAAGAAAAGAAAAAAAGAAAAGAAAAGAAAAGAAAAGAGAAAAAGGCCTTAACGTTAAAAAACGGTCAGTTGGGGAGATACATCCGTGACCAAATACATTATGGAATATGGCGGTTGCAAAGGACCTTGATTTTCTCTGATTTTATCTTGATTTTGCAGAGAAAATCAAGAAAAATCAAGGCCCCATGCAACCGAGACACAACGGATTGCATAGGGGAGGAAAAACACATGTCTTAGGTGCACCCGGAGCCAATATTGAGCCCGGATGCACTTGAAAGTTGATCGTTTATTTTTCCTTCAGTTTTAGGCTAGTTGTGGGGCGATGGAGCTAGGAAATTGCCCCTACTGTGGTCCGAGTCACAACGGACTGCATGGGGAAGGGAAAACATATGTTTTAAGTGCATCCAAAACCAATATTGAGCCCGGATGCACTTGAAAATTAAGCACTTCATTTTCTTTCAATTTGGAGCAAGTTGTGGGACTAGGAAAATGGCCACAGTTGCAGTCTGAGAAATAACGGACTGCATAAGGATGCCTAGGCCAAGGGAAAAATGAGCCATGGCAAGCCCAAAAGGCTAGAAAAGAGTGACTTCGGCATGAGGCAAATAGAGACGGTAAACAACTGCCGTGAGATGAGGATCTCGCGACCGAGAATAATCGGCACACATGGGGCACTTGAGGAGGGGATATTGGAACTGACAAGGACAAGGAAGTCCCAAAATAAACATGGGAGGTCATCCGGAACGATGTCGGGGACTAAATTGGCCCAAATAAAGATAGTTAAAAAATGGAACATGCACCGGTGGAACTACCGACAGGACAAAAAAATGAAACTAGTACGGGGATAGTGGCGGGGACTTGAGATGTCGCGAGGGAACCATGAGTCGACATGAGGAATGGTCACGCAAAGCAAATGGTACCGTCGATATCAGGATCTAGACGGTGGAAAATATTAGCAGCACTAGTGCAAGCACTAGTGGGATCAAGTGGGAGAGTCGTGAAAGAAAAGAAAGCAAAATCATGATGATGGAAGGGTTGCCCAGCAGTCTGAGATATCTCGGACTAGCTAGGAATAAAAAAATAGAGCCCCAAAGGGCTCAACACAGAAAAAATGTTGTCAAAAGAAAATCGGAGCAAAGGGGGTTCAAAATTGAGACTAACGGAGACAAAATGAAGCCCCCTTGAGTGTGGGGGTTTCATTATTGTAATCCGAGATATAACGGCCAATTGCTAAGTCTGAATTTGTCCATGGATGAAGATCCATGGTCTATAAAAGGACTCAACAGCCACTTGACACTTGTCACATTAGAAATAAAAAAAAAATAAAAAAAATGAGAGTAAATGGAGGAAGAATGAAACAAAGGGGGATAAACAAGTGGAGGAGAATGTGTCGGCCTATTGGGACTGGCACAGTAGGGACTGGCGGGTCCCTACTGTGACCTCATCACTCCAGATTTAGTGGAGGGAAGTCCGGATTGCAGTATGGCCCTTGGGGGCAATATCTCTGCAAAATATGAATAAAAAAGGAAAATTTGAGAGAAATGCAAAAGGAAAATGAGCGGTTTTTTTTTGGGTCATGGATGTGAGATTCAAATTCAGATCCATGGAGGAGGGAATATGGCAATTTTTTGATGAGGTCAACTCAAACAGCCAACTCCGGAATGAGTTGGCAGCCAAAAATAGAAAAAAACAAAAGAAGGAAAAAAACAAAAGAAGGAAAAAAACAAAATTGTGCATTTGGCCCAAACGGAGGGCCAGATGCACCAAAAATTAAAAAAGTAAGCTTGGGGGCTCAAATTTGAAGCAAGGATCACCAAAGGGTAACACGGAATATTGTTGGTCTTGGATCTCAGCCAGATCCAAGGCTGAAAAAGCACCGAGGTTTGAGAAAATACCTCGGCCTACCAAAAATGGGGTAGAAACTGAAAAAATCGAGAAGAAGGCCCACTGGGTATTTTTCTCTCAAGTAGGGCTGCCCCTTGATTTGGACTCCAGGGGGCAGCATTCGAAAAAGAAAAGGAGGCTGAAGGAGGCCAAGAGGCAATCCGAGTGGGTACTAACCACTCAGACTGCATGTAGTTGGCCAAAATGAGGCCCACATACCCCGGAGGGGCCTAGTGGTGGGTTTTGCCTTGGGGGTACCTCGGTTCACTTTGGGGCACATGGGGAGGCTCATGGGCTGGATGGTACTTCGGTTTCAGCCTACATAAGCTGAGGGAGCAGCCCGCCACACTATGAGGAAGAAGGAAAGTCCAGAAGTTGTCACATTAGCCCTTCTAGAGGGGAGGACTCTGTAGCCATAGTGATGTGAGTTTGCCACCATCAGGAAGGAACTGAGGAGGAGGGTTGAGAAGGACTTGAGAAAGACGGAAGCCATAACCAAGTGAAGGGAAAAGCATCATCAAGATTGGTGTTTCAACTCCAAGATGCTAGAAGAGGTGAGTGGAAAGAAGGAGAATCCTCTCTTTCCTCTTCTTTTTCTTTTTCTGCTTCTTATTTTCCTCCTTCTGCTTCTTCTTCCTTCTCTTCTCCCTTTTCTTCTTCTTCTTCTCCTTCTTATTCTTCTTCTTCCTCTTCTTCTTCTTCTCCTTCCTCTCCTCTTTCTTCCTTCCCTTCTTCTTCTCATACTCCTCCATGTTCACTCAACTATATTGTCTTTCGTTCTTCTTCCTCATCTTATTCCTCATCTTCTCTCTCTCCATAGACACTCTCCAAAGCTTAGAGTACATAATCGGAGGCATTTTCATTAGTAGCGGTCTCCCCATGGGCTCATCCTTCACTTCCATGTAAATCGTCACTTTCCAGTTTGAAATTGCATGCATGAGAATGAGTTTCACTCACTCTCCTTTCACTTTCTCTCCATTTCTTCAC
>BFEA01000053.1:3464780-3475751 GCA_003427395.1 Chara braunii
ATATGTGGCGCTGCCTCTGGTCTACGTGGCATGCTGACGTGGTGCTGCCTCTGGTATATGTGGCGCTGCCTCTGGTCTACGTGGCATGCTGACGTGGTGCTGCCTCTAGTATATGTGGCGCTGCCTCTGGTCTATGTGGCGCTGCTCCTGGTATATGTGGCGTTGCTATTGATCTACATTGTTGATGTGACGTATGCCACCTGTCTGGTTGCTGACGTGGCATTGTCCCCGCTGTCTACATTAGGTGACTGGTTGCGAGGAAGAGGAAGATCGAGATCTGTGGATGTAGAGAATCGGGTACTCACCTGTGGCTGATGTCGTCACTGGAAATCTGGTGTGTCTTCAAAGTCTTCATGAGATAAAGTTCCACGTGGCACTATTGTATGTGACCAGGATTATTCTTATTATCATCGATGATGTAGTGTGGAAAGAAGCCCTGAGAAGGAGAGGGATCTGAAGGATTTTGTGTATTCTCTCTTCCTCTCCTTTGTCTATTCTCCCTCCACACTCTTTCTTTTTGGATAATGAGATACAACTCGAGATATCACTTGACAATTTGGAGGGTTCATTGCAATTTGGTATCAGAGTAACTCTTCATCGAGATTTGTTGTCTGTTGACAGGTGTTGACGTGGCACCCAGGTAAGTGGGAAGTGGCGCATGTGCAAAACGAAATGCGTTTATTAACGCGCGCGGTAAACACCGCAAGTCTAGACATTGTAGTAATGCACGTGTGAGCGGTTGTCCCTTGAAGATGATGACGAGGATACGTTGAAGATTGAAAAGTTGCGTTGGCAACACGCCGACGTGGCGCTGGTACCGCTGATGTGGCACATTGTTATGTGGCATGTAGGGCATGGTCTGACGTGGCACGTACCTGTGTCATTACTGCTTGTTGTTGACGTGCTGACGTGGTATATTGGTGTAAGGCAGACCTGCATTGTGACGTGGCATCCCTCCTTGTAGACCGTTTCGGTCCTTGACGCTGACGTGGGAGAATTGTTGCGCTGGCAGGCCAGCGGTGACACGTGGCATGCGTAAGGATTGTTGAAGGTGTAAATGTGCATTTGGGTTGTACTGCTGTGGCAGATGATTGAGAAGAGAGCTAACCATTGATTGTGTTATGTGTTGGTTCTACTTACCTGTTGGTTGTCTGTGGATGTTGTGCATACTTACACTTGTGTTGTTGTTTTGATCACACTGGTCGTGGCTGCGGTACTTGTAGTTGTAGAGTGTCATCACAAAGAATAGACAACAAAGAACTCAAGAAAGACTTGGAAAATTGTTTCTTCTGATAATTTCTTGTTGTAAAGTTGCTGCAGAAGACGCGTGTACTGTGGAATTTATTTTTGTCTTTAATTTTATTTATTGTGCAGTAAATACACGGGGGAAAATAAACTCTCTCTGGAAATGTCTACGTGCCTCCATCCTAATGCAGCTCATTCCACCTCTCTTCTTTCCTATCCCTCTCATAGTCTACGTAGGGGATCTCAAGACGCGTGGACAGATTGACGCAAGAAGGCAAACATTACAAGGCCTTCTTCGACAATTGCTTGGTGAGATACATGGTGCCGGTCCAGCAGCTGAACAACACGTTCACAGACAGTTCAACCTGCGAGCAGCAGAGGAAGAACTAGAGGCCGTGAAAACTAGTGTTCAGATGTTGAAAACCGGGCGACGAGTCGAGAAACTCATTCAACAAGGGTGTATGGCTCTTGACCGGTATGTCGCCGAGCAGTTGGAAGAAATGAGCCGAAAAGGAAAGCAAGAAGAGACAAAGGAAGAAAAGAAAGTGGAACCACAATTGTCCGTGGAACTGATGGAGGAGAATGTCAGATAATTAGAAAAGACCTTGAGGGAGGAAAGGAGAAAAATTGAAGAGTTCAAAAGAAAGAAAGAAGAGAGAGAACAACAAGAGAAAATGTTGGAGGAAATGAGGGAACGGTTTCACTTCGAGGAAGTTGAGACTGATCTGTCATCCGTGTTGCAATCTATTATGGCTTACCTTGTTCATCCTGAAAATAAGATAGACTCTAACACTGTCTCATTAGAAAGTATGATAAGAATGATGAAAGGTAAGAACAAGGTGAACTCTGAGGAGAAAAGGAGGAAATAGAAAAGAAACATGCAATACGGAAGGAGGACAAACCCGGACCCTCGAAGAAGGAGTTTGAGGAACCGGCAGGAAAGAAAGAAGAACCGGTCAAGAAGAAAGAAGAACCAGCTGACAAGAAAGAAGAACTGGCTAAGAAAGAGAACCGGTTAAGGAAGCGGAAAAACCGAAAAAGAAAGAAAAGGTTAAGATGAAATGACCGTGTACCTACAGCAACAAAAAGGAAAAAAATATGTTATTGTGGATCGCCGAAAAACAGACTTATTGTGGCACTGCACCCATTGAGCCTGAAAGTCAGGTTGCTTTCTCCACGACTTGTCTAGGAGGAGTGGTCAAGGAATGGGTGTTGGCCGAAGCCAACTCCGCTGGCTTTGAGGACATAGGTGAGTGGTATAAGACCCTAACGTTGAGGTAGTTTCTCCAGAAAATCAAGGAGAGATTCCTTGACAAGACGACAACCGATAAGGCTTTCGATGAACTCACCACTATAGGCCAAAAGTGTTGGACTTCTGTTGATGCCTTGTCTTGTGAAGTGGACCGTCTGTTGCAGGTACCTGGACCGAACCTTCTGACGTCAACTGCACCTAGCAAGTTCGTGTCGTGTCCTGCTCATTCGCGCAGTCCCCTCCCCAAGGAGAAACAATCCGACTTTTTCACTTCGTGCAACAAGACTTCAAGGAGACGACAAGCGAGAGTGCACAAGTGACAAGTCGCCCTCTTGACGGTTGCACGACTTCCCCCTTCTCTTGCCAGCTCACACACACATGCCGCGTGGCTGGCCGCCCTTGTGTAACGGCCTTGCAACCCAGACCTCTCGTCTGATCGCGCTATCCTCCTAGTCACCCTCCGCATGCCCTCTCTCCGTGACTCTTCCACACGTGTTGACCTTAGAGAGCCTTCTCTCTTCCCCGCTCGCTGCGATCATACACACTTCTCTCATTTTCCTCCCGTCTTTACTGTCTCGCGCCCTCTGGGCCTCTGCTGTCGCGAGCTGGCCTCTGGTCCGTCTTCCACAGGTCGCACCCAACGGTGGTTCCTACAAACTTGGTCCGGTCTATTCCAGGACTGGAGATCGGTTTCTCGATCACCAGCCTCACTCATTTCGCTCTCTCCACCTGAGTCCCTGTTCAGGTGGACCTGTTCTCGGCTTCATGGTATGCGACTGTTACTCGCATTCCCGCAGTAACTCCGTCCCTCCTGCAGCGTCGCTCAGCTCGGTCCTTGGCCTCCGTGATCGCATCTTGCAGCTTCGAGTTAACCCTCATCTCCTCCTCTTTTGCTCCTTCCACGTTAACTTTTAGCTTGACCTTGTCTCTCCCGTCATAGTTGAGTATCACGGTAATCCAGGGCCCTTCTCCAGACACAGACTTCCAATGAGTCAGAAGGTTCCAGCAGTCTGGTCTATAACCATGCAGAGCCACGCCAGCGCGCTCCCCAGAATAGCCTACGCTTGGCACTGGAAGCACGCGTACGCAGACAACCCACAGTGGCCTCTCCCACTCTGACTCTCCTTCACACTGGTGGCATCGGCGCCACAAAATAACTCGGACTCACCCTGTGGTCGGTAGCCGAGAACTTCCCAAGGACCGAAGTATTGTGACATTAATTTCCTAAAGATACCAAATTCCTGACCCGGTTCATTACCCTTAACCTAGACACGTTCCCCTACCTGAAATGTGGATTGTCGTCGTTGTTTATTCTCAGAGAAAATCATTGCCTCATGGGATTTTCTAATGTGTTTGACAACCTGCTGCAACAACTTCTCATAATGGACACCAAACTCTATGGTTACAGGCGTTGCAGCTGGTTGGTTTTCAGGAAGGAGGAAGTCTAGTGCAAATTTAGGCTTCCACCCCAAATGCAGCTCGTTCGGACTGACGTCGGTGGTGTTGTGTACAATGTTGTTGTAGAGACCGGCGATGAGAGGCAACTTCTCATCCAGTCATCCTGGTTGGGCTTGATGTAATGCCTCAGCAAATGCTGCACCACGCAGTTCATCGGTTTCGCTTGGCCGTTGGCTTCGGGATGATTCCCCCAAGTCATTTAGAATTGGTTGCCCATCTGTTCAGCGGCTTTATTCCACATCTCACTGGTGAAYCAGACACCTTTGGCACTAACRATAGTCTTGGGCAGTCCAAAGTAACGCACCCAGTTATCCATAAATAACTTGATGACGTGGTCGGTCTTGGCAATCTTCGACATGGGGATCAGTCTAGCGTACATAGTAAGCCTCTCTCCTATCACGAAGATGTGCCTCGTGCCACTCTTGCTGGTCACGAGGGTGTCCATAAAGTCCAGGGAAACACTTCGTCGTGGACCTACAGGAATCAGCAAGGGCTTGAGTAACCCAAGCGGTGCTTGAGTTCATGGCTTATCCCGCTGACAGGCTTGACAAGTCTGGACGTACTTCGCATCGTCAAGCATACCAAAATCGCTGCACTAAATTAGCACTAGTCTTCTTAGAGCCAAGTGTCAGTCGCATCATCCAATTCTCCTAAAAATAAGCTACGTAAAATCTTATTAGTTGGCACACACAGTCTTTTAAACCCTGCCTTTTCAAGAAAGAGTAACCCATCCACCATCACAAACTCATCAGACGTAGCCTTGTCCTTGGCCTCTAGTTTGCGTATGATGTCCATCATGAYGGGATCTTCCTTGTAGGCATCCACCARCGATCGAGTTACTACTTCGTGGGATAAGCCAAATTCAGTAATTAGCGCACCTAGGTAGTCTGCCCTACGCGACAACGCATCAACAACCTTGTTATACTCTCCCTTCACGTAGTCCAACTTAAAACCATATTCATCTATGCCTTCACCCCGCTTTTGAGTGCGTCGGAGAGAGCATGTTGTATCTTGATCCACTTGAGTGTTTGATGGTCGTTCCTCAAGTAGAAGAACCTACCAAGCAGATAATGCCTCCAGTGGACAAGGGCTTTGTAAAGGGCATAGAGTTCCCTCTCATAGGTGGACTTCGCCATCTTCTTAGATGGCATCTTCTTACTCATGTACTCGAATGTCCTCAACGTTTTCCCTTCCTGCTGAGCCAGCACTGCGCCAATGCCACATTGGCTTGCGTCAGTGGTCACAATGAACGGCTTCTTAGGATTAGGAAGCATGAGAATCTCGTGATGCATGAGAGCATACTTCAAATATTTGAAGGCTCCCTCACATTTGTATGTCTATTCTCATGGTGTGTCAAGGTGTATTAGATTAGACAAGGGAGCGACCACCTTACTATAATTCTTGACAAAATTATGGTAGCACTCGGTCATCCCTAAGAAAGATTTGACCTCTGTCACAAACTGAGGTTGTGGCCAGCTACGAATGCTAGCCAACTTTGCATCTTCGGGCCTAACCCCATCCACAGATACCTCATAACCCAAATACAAGATCTTAGTGTGTCTGAACTCACATTTCTCCTGATCCATCTTATATTTGTGTTGTCTAAGAAGGCTTAGCACAAGATCTAAGTGTTGCACATGTAGTCTTACTAAAGATAAGTATATTGTCGAGGTACACGACGATAAACTTATCCAAGTAGTCATGGAATATCGTATTCATGGCGTGTTGGAATATACCCGGCGCATTGCAAAGGCCAAAAGGGATCACCACAAACTAGTACAGACCGTACTTAGTCTGGAATGTGGTTTTGTGGTCATCTTCTGGTCTGATAGCAACCTGATGGTAGCCGGACTTACGATGTATATGTTGGTAAAGTACTTACATCCCTGCACTCTATCCAACAGGTCGTTGATGCGGGGTAGAGGCTCTGCATTCTTAACTGTGATGGCATTATTAACCTTTATAATCAATGCACATCCTTAATGTTCCCCCTTTAAAACTTGTGAGCCGAAGGGGGAAGTGCTAGGGTGTATCCAACCCTTCTCTGCCGGCTCTTTCAGTTGCCGACGAAGCTCGTCCAACTCGCTCGGAGCCATCCTATTGATCCTCCCTTTTAGCGTTTTACTGCCTGGGATTATTTCTATGGCATGTACAACCTCCATGTCTAAGACTCCTGAAGGCTCCTCGAACAGATCAAGGTACTTAGCGACAATGACCTCGATCTCTGGGGGTGATTTAGCGGCCTCCCCTTTATCAGAGACGAATCCTAAGTACATACCCTCCTCTTGGTTCTGTTTATAATAATTATAGAACGATGATGCACACATGCACCTGTAGGAGTCAACTAGCATGCTAGCTCTATACTTAGGTAGTCTAGCGGTCCTCTCATCGGGCAACACATGCTTGAGCACTTTCTGGTCCTAGTCAAACTGGAGCTTGGCAACCTTAAGGTCGTACATATCTAACAGCGTGTCAAAAGGCATGTCGTCACTTATTAGGAACGAAATCTGATGATTAAGTTCCCCACTTCCATAGGAGAAGATGCAGACCACGTCCTTGATGTAGACTTTGACCAACATGCGCTCTTTGTTGGCTAGAGTAGATGCTACAGGTCTACTGAAGCGCCGCACCCGGTCCCCTAGGCGYAGTCTCTCAACGCAGTTGCAACTTATGAAGTTCCGAGTGGATCCAATGTCTGCGAAGGCACTACACTTGCGGCCACCTACATCGAATTCCACAACGAAATGCTCCCTCTAGGAACTCTTGACAGTGTCACCCAAGACTCATGAGAGTTTTGTGCCAACCACTCGTTTTCTAAGTCTTCTAAGGCTTCAGACGCATCTAACAAATAGAGAGTCATTTGGTCAAGATGCGTTTGCTACGTGACTAGAGAGTCAATAGCCTCGGCCAACTCCTGAAGTGGTGAGGGTACATCATTCACTTCAGCATGAGTAGAAGCAATCATAACTTCTACTTACCAGATGTGTTTCCATCCATTGTGCTCACAAAACCACGACCATGAGTGAAGGATCCCCCAAAACCACCTTTGGGAGGGATCTTCTGAGAGACCTTTGTGTTCTTGCATCTAAACTGTTGACGACCATATGCGCTGGAGTTGATGCAAGCTCCTCGCGAATACCGGTGTTAGGACTTGTAGTTCCCGAATCGAGTCCCAGCCCCTTAGAGACGATACATGGCTAAAGTGTGCACGACAGAGGAATCCGGAATGAGGGTGCAAGAGAGACAGAAAGGATAAAGGGTTAAGGCAAGAATGTCGGCGCCTAGGGCCGAGGAGGATGCCCCAGGCCGCCAGAGCCATTGGGCCAGGAATATACCTATAGAGTAGTGGGCGGCAAAGTGCTGCTGAAAATTAGTACAAGCGGCCCCCTTCTCAAAAAAGGAGGACCGTCGGAAAAATAATACCTTGAGGCCAAGCACCGGAATAGAAGGGGGTCCACGATGTTAAGGACAATAATATCGTAACACCGACATATGAGAGTGTAGCATGTGGCCAAGGAGACCATCATAATACGGTTTGAGAAGAGCCTAAGGGCCATGGACCAAGCAAGGGGATGCAAAGAGAAGACTAGTAGGTGTCACCCGGGCAAGTGCCGAGCCACGGGCAACCTGACAAATGAGTGGCCTTAAACGCCAAGATGAAGAGGGCTAGAAAAAGAGGAAGAGAGGCTCAATTTCGAGGCCTCTGCGCCTTGGAATTGAGAAGGGGCTCAAAGGGAGTGCAACGGACCACAAGGGTCTTGACTGTGGAAGGCCCAGGTGAGTTGAACCTGAAAAAGAAGGCCTAGTGTGATCCCGGGTAAAACGAACAACTAAGGTGAGAATAAAAAGGGTCTAGAGAGAAAATGGGAGAGATAGGAGAGCATGGGAATGAAAAAAGGGCAAGCCGCGACATTATGGCTTACCCTCCCCTACCAAATAAGGGTCGGATGCTATGAACACGACTACATCAAGACTAGATGCAGTTGGGACAAAAACGGATGAAAACGATTACCTAGAGAAACAGAAAACACATGTTTGAGATACATTTTGTGAGCAGATTCATCCCAGGATGAAACGGTTACTAAATGTCTGCATTTTTTTCGATTTCCAAAAGGGAAAATCAAGGAAAATCAAGGAGGAGGCCGAGATGTAATGAACTGCAACTAAGTTATAAGGCCATGAGAAAAGAGGCCTTGACGACCGAAGGCAATAGAAAAAGGGGCCCCAAGCATGAGGGTCGAATTGCGACGATAGACGGTGACCGCGAAATCAAGATCACGGCCAAGAATAATCGACACACTTGGATGTGTAAAAAGGAGAGATTGAGACTGTCGGGGACTAGGGAGCCCCAAATAAAATTGGAACGACATGAGGAGTGATGCCGAAAACCGCATGGGACCAAGTAAAATAATCACGTTTTGGGACATGTGTCGATGGGACCACCGACAGGATAAGTGTCGGGGACTAGTGCGGGACAAGTGTCAGGGACAAATGCAAGACAAGTACCGGGACTGTAGTTGTTCCAAGAAGAACTATAAGACGCCGTGAGGAATAAATATTCAAAGCAAGTTGCGCCGTTAAGATCAAGATCTAAACGGCCGAGAATATTAGCACCATTAATGCAAGCACTAGTGAGAGCAAATGGGAGAGTCGGAAAGGAAAAAGGAAGCAAAGAAGTGTGGAGGAGGGTGTGGGCTGCAATCCGGGATATCCTGGATCGGCCACCCTAGAGAAAATGAAGCCTTGAGAGGCCCCGCGAGAGAAATGAGCTACCAAGAGAAAATCGAAGCAAGAAGGGCTGAAGTTTGGAGCAAACAATGGCAAACTGGGGCTCCCGTGAATATGGGGGTGCCATAATCGCAGTCCGAGAATTAACGAACTGCACCTTGGGCATGATTTAGACCTGAATCGAGATGTAGGCCTAAGAAAAATCGTCAACAGCTAGTTGACACTTGGCATGTGAGGAAAAAAAAAAAAAAAAAAAAAAAAAACGAAAAAAAAGGGAGAATGAGACAAAAGAGGATATGAGGGAGCGAGTGAATTGGTCGTCAGTAGGGACTGGCAAGTCCCTACTATCCGAATTTGGAGGGAAAAGGAAAGGGAAAAAAAAAAGAAAAAAAAAAAGGTCACTAACGGTTAAAAACAGTCACTTGGGAGATACATTTGTAACTGGATTCATCCAAGGGTGAACCGGTTACAAAATATCTTGATTTTCTTTATATTTTACTTAGAAAATCAAAGAAAATCGTGACCTCATGCAACAGAGATACAACTGATTACAAGAGGGAGGGAAAACACATGTTTTGAGTACATCCGGAGTCAATATTGTTCGACTGTATCAGCGACACTTGACCCTATTTTTCCTTTTCTTTCTTTTTCTCTTTTCCTTTTTTTGTTCGACTGTATCAGCGAGCTTGCGTACCTAACCCATAACCTGGTTCGAGGGCACCCGGCGCGCAGTAGAAAAGACTGCGCCGGTCCCTTTACCTTCGCGTCCCTGGGCGAACTTGGCGGCTACCTTGACCATAGGCCGGTAGTGCTCTGCTGTACAGCAGGGCGCCGAGCCTGCGTGGACCAATGGAAAGTCCAGTGGCGCACCCTTTTGCTGAGGGCAAGCGCCAACTGGGTCGGTCCATAACGGGGTATAGCTTGGCATACAAAGTACGCCATGGAGGTTCGGGAACTACCTGATGAGCCACGGGTGTCAAGGCGAGAAGCTGGTACTGAGCAGAGTCAGGCACAATAGGGCCGGGGCACCGCGCCCTCTGACACCGTGAGCACGTCCAGCCTGCCTGCTAGCGCAGCTACCGCACGACAAAGCAGCAGCTCACCGCATGCCTGCTCGGGCCAGAATGCCCTCACCCAAGGCCCTCACTTTCCTATATGGAAAGTGTGCCCTGTCGTCGGCTCCTCTAGGCCAGGCGTGTGGGGGCCATGTAGCTTCAGGTTGGCCCCAAGTGTCCCAGGCCCAGTTTAGATACTGGCCTAAACCTTGTTTAGTTACGCATGTCCAAGTAGCCCTCTAGGCTCCAAGTATTTGCCGCATTCTCATTGGCTCACGGAAGATGTGTGATGACAATGCTGCATTCTCATTGGTCTGCGGCCTTTGAGTGATGTGTTGGCCTCTCATTGCGTGTGCCCAGGGGCTCAACTGAATGAGCCTTGGACTCTACTGTACGACGCAACTGCTGCTTCTTGAATGAGTGAGGGAAGGCTCACGCTTCTCTGTAACCAACAGGCGTGCTGCAACTGTCTGATACCCGACATACGAAAAATGTCGAAATAGGCCTCTCGTGGTTATACAGGCCTTTTACTTAGGGCGGGCAGGCTTGCAGGGGGCCCACATCACTTGCATGCCTGAGAAGGGCTTCTGCGAGGGCTCAATCCTCGCATTCAATCCCCCTTAGCTTCGAAAGTCCGTTGAGATGCTTCTATGTGTTTTCCCCTTTAACTTTCGTTCATACTCTACCAAGATATGAGGTATTGTTCTGCCAACGATCTTCTTTCGGATCTTTATGATTCCAGAACCTGACCCGATACTCCCTCATAGGTTTGTCTAGTCTTCCTCTGTCCACAAGCTTGGGAACAAGCAAGTCTTTGTGTTCCAAAATGTCGTCGACGTCCACGTGGTCATCCCTGGTTGGGGGCAGCATCGACTTTTATTTTGGGAATTGATCAGTCTCAGCGAAAAGTGCAGCTTGGAAGCATGGAATACAGGGTAAGTGTGCACATGACAAGTGATTCTTATTACGTACGAGGGTCCACCCAAATCACTACCCACAATATCTAGAACTTCCCAAGGACCGAAGCATTAATTTACTAAAGATACTTAATTCCTGACCCGGTTCGTTAGCCTTAACCTAGACGCGTTCCCCTACCTGAAATGTGGATTGTCGTCGTTGTTTATTCTCAGAGAAAATTATTGCCTCATGGGATTTTCTAATGTGTTTGACAACCTGCTGCAACAACTTCTCATAATGGACACCAAACTCTATGGTTACAGGCGTTGCAGCTGG
>BFEA01000053.1:3480641-3513970 GCA_003427395.1 Chara braunii
CATTAATGCAAGCACTAGTGAGAGCAAATGGGAGAGTCGGAAAGGAAAAAGGAAGCAAAGAAGTGTGGAGGAGGGTGTGGGCTGCAATCCGGGATCCTGGATCGGCCGCCCTAGAGAAAATGGAGCCTTGAGAGGCCCCGCGAGAGAAATCAGCTACCAAGAGAAAATCGGAGCAAGAAGGGCTAAAGTTTGGAGCAAACAATGGCAAACCGGGGCTCCCGTGAATATGGGGGTGCCATAATTGCAGTCCGGGAATTAACGAACTGCACCTTGGGCATAAACTAGACCTGAATCGAGATGTAGGCCCAAGAAAAAGCCTCAACAGCTAGTTGACACTTGGCATGTGAGAAAAAAAAAAAAAAAAAAAAGCGAAAAAAAAGGGAGAATGGGACAAAAGAGGATATGAGGGAGCGAGTGAATTGGTCGTCAGTAGGGACTGGCAAGTCCCTACTATCCGAATTTGGAAGGAAAAGGAAAGGGGAAAAAAAAAAAAAAAAAAAAAAGGTCACTAACGGTTAAAAACGGTCACTTGGGAGATACATTTGTAACTGGATTCATCCAAGGGTGAACCGGTTACAAAATATCTTGATTTTCTTTATATTTTACTTAGAAAATAAAAAAAAATCGTGACCTCATGCAACAGAGATACAACTGATTACAAGAGGGAGGGAAAACACATGTTTTGAGTACATCCGGAGTCAATATTGAGTTTGGATACACTTGGAAATTGACCGCTTCATTTTGTTTTAGTTTGGGGCTGGTTGTGGAGCAATGAGACCAGAAAAAATGACATTACTGCAGTCCGAGAAATAACGGACTGCATAGGGGTGCCAAGGCCAAGGGAAAATGAGCCTTGGCACACTTAAGACACTGGAAAGAAGTGTCTCAAGCTTGGAGCAAGTGGAGACGGTAAATGGCATCCGTGAGATGAGGATCTCGCGGCCGGGAATAATCAAGGCACTTGGGACACATGGAAAGGAGAGATTGCGACTGTCGGGGACTGGGGAGTCCCAAATAAAAATGGGACGTCATCGGAAACAATGTCGGGGGCTAAATAAACCCAAATAAAAATAATCGAAAACTTGGACATGTTCCAACGGAACTACCAGTGGGACTAGAAAATGAGACTAGTACGAGACGAGTGGCGGGGACTTAAGTGTTCCAATGGAAATGGTGGACTACGCATGGAGGATGAACACGTGAAGCAGGTGGCACCGTCGAGATCAGGATCTTGACGATGGGAAATATTAGTAACCACTAGTGCAAGAATTGAGAGGGCTTAAGTTAGTGGGAGTTTGGAGGCGAAGGAAGAAAAAAAATGATGATGGAAGGTCTGCCCTGCAGTGCAAGATATCTCGGAGTAGCAAGGCATGAGAAAATAGAGCCCTAAGGGGCTCTACGCAAAAAACAGGCTGTCAAGGAAAAAACGGAGTAATGGGGGCAAAAAATTGAGACTAACGAAGGCAAAATGAAGGCCCCATGAGTATAGGGGCTTCATTATTAAGATTCGAGAAATAACGGTCAGCTGATGGATCTAGATCTCTAGATCAAGATCCATGGCCTGGGAAAATAGTCTACAACTGCTTCACGCTTGTCACATCAGAAATAAAATAAAATAAAATAAAAACGAAAAATAAAAGGAGGGAGAATGAGACAAAGGACGAGTATAGAGTAGAGGAGGATGTGTCGGTCAGTTGGGACTGACACAATAGGCAAAGGCAGGTCCATACTGTGACCTCATCACTTCGGATTTGGTGGAGGGCAATCCAGAGTGAAAAGATAAGGCCTTGGGGTATTATCTCGACAATATCTTAATTAAAAAAAAACAAAATGAGAGAGAAAGTAAAAAAGAAATAGGCTGATTTTCTTTTTGACCATGGATCTAAGATTCAGATCTATGGAGAAGGAGATATGGTCGTGTTTTGTGCACCCAGCTCAAACGCCCAACTCTGGAATGAGTTGGCAGCCCAAAACGGAAAGAAACAAAAAAGGAAAAATAACGGAAAAGTGCATTTGGCCGAAAAAGAAGACCAGATGGACCAAAAATTTAAAAAGTAAGCCTTGGGGCTCAAATCTGAAGCAAGGACCACTTGGGGGTAACTCGGATTAATGCTGGCCTTGGATCCCAGCCAGATCCAAGGCTGAGATGGCACCGAGGTACAAGAAAATACCTCGGCCTACTCAAATTGGGATAGGATTAAGAAAAATTGAGAACAAGGCTCACAAGGCGTTTTTCTTTCAAGTAGGGCTGCCCCTTGAATATTCGGACCTATGGGGCAACATTCGAAAATGAAAATGACGAATTAGGAGGCTCTAGAGGCAAGGCGACCTGTACCAACCACTCAGACTGCATGTACCTGGCCAAAAAGAGGCCAGGTGCTCCCGGAAAGGCCTAGTGGAAGGAGAAGGTCTTTGGGGTACCTTGGTTCACCATGGGGCACATAAAAAGGCCCATGGGCTGACCGAAGTGTTGTGTCCAACCTATATAAGCTGGGGGAGCAGCCTTCCACACTCACATTTGCATGAGGCAAGTACATGCTGCCCATATGAGCCCAAGAAAGCCCTACACTTAATCAGAGTGAAAGGAGGGGAATGGTTGTCCAGTTTGGGAGCTCGGAGGAGGTTGTAGGCTAGTGGGAGAGGCAATTGAGGCTAATGGAGGTTGTGCCAGCCTAGGGGAGTGATTCGCCATAGCCCCGAGGTTGTGAGGAAAAAAGAAAGGCTAGTGGGGTTCCACTTAGCCCTCCTAGAGGGGAGAACTCCACAGCCTTACTAGTAGGAGCTTGCCATAGCCGAAAGAGACTGAGGGAGGAAGGAGATAGAAGAAGAAAACCATAGTTGGGCAACAAGTGTGCAAAGAAGAGAGGGAGCTTCACCAAGATTGACATCTTCATCTTAAGATATTAAAGGAGATTGGTGAAAACCTTCTTCTTCTTCTTCTTTATCTTTTTTTTTTTTTTTTTTCTTGAACTTATTCTTCCTCTCTCCTTCTTCGTCCTTTTTTTTTTTTTTTTTTTTTTTTTTTTTTTTTTTTTTTTTCCATAATCTACATTTTAGAGCTTTTTTTTTTTTTTTTTTTTTTCCTCCTTCTTATTTCCCCCCTTCTTCATCTTCTAAATATTCTTCATCTTTTTCCATTTTCTTCCTCCCCTCTCTCCTCCTCTTTCTTTCTCTCCATAAATAACATACTAAGCATGAGAAAGCTAGGAAGTTGCTTCTCCATTACAGATTGCCTCCATGTAGCCCAATTTTCACTCCAATGTATTTCGCCACTTCGCATTTTTTAGTTTCAATGTATAAGAGTGAGTTTCACTCAATCCTCATTCACCTTCTCCTCATCTTCTCACTTGGGTGTAAATCGCAACTCCATTTTTTGCTCTTCTTAGTGTTCTTGTCTTCATGTGCTTATGCTTTGTCCATTTTTCCACTTCAAATTATTTCGCCACTTTGCATTTTAAGTTTTCATGTATGAAACTCACTCTCCTTTCACTTTTGATCATCTTCTCACTTGTGCGAGGCTCAAGGCCTTGACGAGCCTGATTGGGCCCTGTTATCAGCAATGTCGGCTGCCCTAAGTGAAGGCAGGCCCGACCAAGGACGAGAGGCCTACTTTTCGTCTACCACGCAACTGAGGGAAGTTCAGGCAGTTGTGCAGCGCCAGTTGGTTGAGAGCGTCCAGGCCATGGCTGCCTTTTTCGTATGTAACTGAGGGAGGCCCTGGGCCAGATACGCAACATGGACCGAACACAGGCTGCATGTAGTTGAACACGGGTAATCTCATTCTTGAATTGACATATTAGCCGCATGCAGCAGGCAGGCCACTTCCATTTAGGAAAGTGTTTGCCCTCGCATTCGACATTCGGACACTGGCTGCATGTTGCGCAAGCGTTGTTGCGGTAATCGTTGGCCGACACCCACATGCTCATGGGCGAGCAGGAAGAGCAGGCAACTATAGTCGAGCTGCCCTGTCCTATGTTGGATGGGGCGCATAGTGGTACTTGGGTGCACGTGGCATCTGTGTGTGAGGGATCGAGGTTGTGAGTGATGCGAGAGACATACCTTGTACTTTAGGCAAATGACATTGGTCGAGATCTGCTCGTACTTCGGGGAGTTGTTGACGTCATCAGCGACATTGTAGATAGGCTAGAGAGGATCTGCCATTCGTAGTCTGGGTGCCGAGCGCAAGATAGAAAATCGACATTGTTTTTTTGTTGATGATGATAAGACTATTCCAACATTGTCACTTATGAGCTTTTGTTGTGCTCTTATTTGGTGGAACTCGAGTTGCAATTCTGCTTTTGGTTCGAGGTCACGACTATCTTATTTCATGTGTATAATGCTGCTTGGTTTTTAAAATTCGTTATCGTTAATTTTTCTTGCACTTGGGTGTAAATTGAAACTTCATTTTTTGCTCTTCTTAGTATTTTCGTCTTCACGTGCTCATGCTTTGTCCATTTTTCCACTTCAAAGTATTTCACCACTTTGCATTTTAAGTTTTCATGCATGAGAGTAAGTTTCACTCACTCTTCCCTCACTATTGTTCATCTTCTCATTTGGGTGTAAATCGCAACTCCATTTCTAGCTCTTCTTAGTGTTAATATCATTGTATGATCATGCTTTGTCTATTTTCCGACTTCGAAGTATTTCGTCACTTTGCATTTTGAGTTTCCATGATTGAGTCCTTTCACTTTTTTGTCATCTTCTCACTTTGGTGTAAATCGCAACTCCGTTTCTTGCTCTTCTTAGTGTTGATGTCATCATATGCTCATGCTTTGTTCATTTTCTCACTTCAAAGAATTTTGCCACTTTGCATTTTGAGTTTTCAGGCATGAGAGTGAGTTTCACTCACTGGCCCTTCACTTTCTAATCATCTTCTCACTTCGGTGTACATCGCAACTCCATTTCTTGCTCTTCTTGCTGTTGATGTCATCATATGCTCATGGTTTGTCCATTTTCTTACTTCACAGTGTTTCGCCACTTTGCATTTTGAGTTTCAATGCATGAGCTTCGTTTTTTTATCATCTTCTCACTTGGTTGTAAATCGCAAGTCCATTTCTTGCTCTTCTTAGAGTTGGTGTCATCATGTGCTCATGCTTTGTCAATTTTCTCACTTTAAATTATTTTGCCACTTTGCTTTTTATGCTTTCGAGCTTGGGAGTGAGTTTCACTCACCCCCTCTCTATACTTCGTCAATCTTTTCACTTGAATGTAAAACGCAACTTTTATCTTTGTCCATTTCCTTGACATAGTCGTATGTGCACACTAAACACTCTGTATTTGTGGCAGTTCACCCCCATGTGCGCTATTCGACTGACACAATAATCCGCCCCCGTGCTTTTTTTGAACGTCGCTTCGCCCCCCCATGCTCTACTTGAACGCGATAAAGGGAAAAGAGTGATAGGAAACTGTAGCTGCTGCTGATGATTCTTGTTGGTGATGATTTACTCGACGCGGTTCCTGCTGATGCCTAGCCAAGCTCTTGACTACTGCTGCTGCTGAGAAACCACCGTCCAAGTCCCGGGGGCAAGGACCAGGCCAAAATAGCCAACGATCCAATACGGTCCGAGGTGCCGAAAAACCAACTCCACCAGACAGGGGATATGGGGGGGGGGACTGAACAGGCCCCATATCCTATGCATATATAAATGGTCTGCAAATCCGCCTGGCCATTAAAGTTCATTTTCCCGCAAACACAGAAAATAGACTTCCCCAAACTTCAGCTAGAGCCTCGAGCGGTGCTTGAAACAGGCAAGTAGGGGCAAATGACGACAGAATCAGAGCATATTTTAAGAGGGTCATCGGAGGGTCATCGGTAGGGTGTAGACAAACGGCCTATGAAGTTACCTGACCATCTCACTTCATTTAAGCCACCAAACGCAAATCTGGGTTTTTCGGCTCTCCCTCGCCTAGCAAAATTGGCAAAAACTGAAAAATCACAAATCTGAGTTTTCCAGCTCTCCCTCCCTTAGCAAAATTGGCAAAAACTGAAAAATCGCAAATCTGAGTTTTTCGAAGTTTGAGTGTCTATTGCAAATCTTAATTTCACAAGTCTGGAGTTTTTTATAGTTTGGGCGTCGACACAACGCAAATAGGGAGAGACCAGAAGTTCAGGATCCACCATAGCCAAGTACCTTCCCACCTTCTCCCACCTCCACCTTCTTCAACCTTTCACCATAGGCAAGTACCTTCACACCTTCTTCCACCTTCACCACCTTCACCACCTTCACCCGTCCACCATAGCAAAGTACATTCACGCCTTCTTCTACCTTCACCTCCTTCACCCGTCCACCATAGCCAAGTACCTTCACACCTTCTTCCACCTCCACCTCCTTCACCCATCCACCATAGCCAAGCACCTTCGTACCTTCTTCCTCCTCCANACCTTCGTACCTTCTTCCTCCTCCACCTCCTTCACCCATCCACCATAGCCAAGTACCTTCACACCTTCTTCCACCTCCACCTCCTTCACCCATCCGCCATAGCCAAGCACCTTCACACCTTCTTCCACCTCCATCTCCTTCACTCATCCGCCATATCCAAGCACCTTCACACCTTGTTCCATCTTCACCTCCTTCACCCGTCCACCATAGCCAAGTACTTTCACACCTTCTTCCACCTCGACCTCCTTCACCCGTCCATCATAGCCAAGGACCTTCACACCTTCTTCCATCTCTACCTCCTTCACCCATCCGCCATAGCCAAGCACCTTCGCACCTTCTCCCACCTCCACCTCCTTCACGCATCCACCATAGCCAAGCACCTTCGCACCTTCCTGCTCCTCCGCCTCCTTCAACCATCCACCATAGCCAAGCATCTTCACACCTTCTCCCTCCACCTCCTTCACCCATCCACCATAGCCAAGCACCTTCGCACCTTCCTCCCCGTCCACCTCCACCCATCTGCCATAGGCAAGTACCATCGCACCTTCTTACTCCTCCACCACCTTCTACCATCCACCATAGCCAAGCACCTTCGCCCCTTCCTCCTCCTCTACCTCCTTTACCCATCCACCATAATAAAGCACCTTTGCACCTTCCTCTTCCTCCACCTCCTTCACCCATCCGCCATAGCCAAGTACTTTCGCACCGTCCTCCACGTCCACCTCCTTGACCCATCCACCACAGCCAAGCACCTTTGCACCGTCTTCCTCCTCCACCTCCTTCACCTATCGTCCATAGCCAAGTACCTTCACACCTTCTTCCACCTCCATCTCCTTCACCCATCCGCCATAGCCAAGCACCTTCATACCTTCTTTCATCACCACGTCCACCTCCCTCACGAACCAATGCCGTGATCCAAGGCGTATAAAGCAACAAATCGATTAAAAAGTCATAGGTAGCACGATAGGACAAGTAGAGGGTAGGTTGGATTACGCTTAAAGGGTCCCTCTCTCTCTGTCTCTCTCTCTTTCTTTCTCTCTGTCTCTCTCTCTGTCTCTCTCTCTCTCTCTCTCTCTCTCTCTCTCTCTCTCTCTCTCTCTCTCTCTCTCTCTCTCTCTCTCTCTCTCGATCACCAACTTCTCTTATCTTCCTCTTCCGAACCCCGAGCTCAACCCATACCCTCTTTCCCTTCTCCTCTTGGCATACAATTAACCCTTCCCCCACTCCCTTGTTACATTGTCAGGGTACCAACGATGAAAGAACTCTCAATCTCACTTGGTGGAAGAAGAGGGCAAGGAGAGGGTTGTCGGCCCTTTGTGCTACCAAGAAGATTAGAAAGAGAGGAGCTTGGTGAAGGGCAAGGGGGATAGAAGCTAAAGCAGGTTGTTAACGTAATCCTTTGTTTGTGAATGAGCCCCTTTGTGCATGCGACTCTAATTGTGAAAGGAAAAATATGGCCCGAATAGCTGAGGTTTGCAAAGGTGCCGAACGGTCCAGACGACCGCTAAGTCTTATAGGAATGCGGGTGGGAGCCCTGAAAAGACTAAGGGGCGCAACATAACATGATGCATGAAGTGTTGTGCGTAGGCCGACAAAGAGGACCGGAGGGAGTCCCCCCTACCTCGATGAAACCGTAGGAGAATTGCGTTAGTGAATGGATGTGTGGCCCAAGTAAGACGCTTGGCTTCTGCATAAGAGAAGAGAAGTTTTTCAAAGAACTCTCTAGACTGCCTGTGTAATGGAAGGAGCAATTGTATGAGAACACAACAAAATATCGAGGAATGAACGTTTCTGAGTGAACAACAAAACTGCCTCTACTAGCGAGAAAGTTAAGCTACATTCCCAATGTCAAAGCTCTCTCGCTCAATGACCCACCCCCATCCATCTCAAACCACTAAGTGGGGTGACCCTGTGACAAATGGCTCCACGCCCTGAGCATGAGTGTGGGCGGAGCCGAGCCAACTTGGACCCGCAGAAGGATCGACTCAGGCTCGAAAGTCTAACAGGGTGAGGTCTTAAAAAAAAATGATGGAGGTGCCTGGTAAAGGGTTAAACTGACCGTTACCATTTGAAAGGGGTCGTCTGACGCATGACCGTGTACATAACCGAAGAAAAGAAGTATGAACTTAAGCTTGCTCTTTCCCTTGAGAGAATCAGATTTGAGGGTGGCTGGGCGCATGACATGGCCAGGTCTGGTGCAATAGTATGTATGCTTGCACTCATGATCAACTCGCTGTTTTTTGGGGAGTGACTCTAGCCCCCTACTTACGACACTGGTGTTCGCAAGTTTCGGAGGGGCATGTGGCAAGTCACATGTCGACCCTTCCTCTTCGTTTGAAAGAAGGGTTCCGGTTACCTGGCAAGTGTTTGCTGCTCCGACTTCGGCCGGGGTCCAATAAAAATCCCTCGGCAGAGTGATCCGACCGAATGTGTGTCTTCCTATATACTTCTTCTGGGCCCGGCGGGCCCTTGCACTAAAGACTTTGAATTGCTTGAAGGAATCAACATGAACACAACAGCCATGAAGAAGGAACAATCCTGCCCTATGAAGCGACAAACAAAGGAAGAGAATGAGAATGAACGGAGTTGCTAGACTCCGAGGAAAACTAGCTCATCCTTGAAGATGCTCACGAGAAGGAACCAACCACTGTGTATGGAAAAATGGGGGGAGTGGCACACACTGTCCTGAGAGTGAATGCGAGGCATGGGTAGGATGCGCTGGGAGCACCGAGGGAAAGACACTTGTTTTATGTGTGTGTCCCATTTGGGACTTGTGATAGCTTGAGGGGAAACTGAGCGTCTTGCATGTGGAAAGGAAGGAAGGAAGTTTGAGTCAGCTGGGGCGGGTTGCGAAACATCGCTTCCCATAGGTAGCCTTTTATTTCATGTGCGGCAGGGTGGTCCACTGGGCTGTTGGGCAGGAGTGGGTCTCGCAGGTTTGATTAGTCGCATTCTCGCGAGGGCGGGCTGAGCATGGCTCGATACCTTGCCCGACGGGATGCGAAACGTCTCCTCAGACGAGGCCACTGTTGTCAGCAGACGGAGGAAAGACCATTGCATGTTGGACAAGGAGGATGCCTTGGGGACAGCTAGTAGTTTCCCAAAGTACGACATGGAAAGACGAACTCCTGACAAACCAAAGGATGTGAATGCTCGGACAACTAACCTTTACTCCTACCGGCCGTATGTGGGGTGATTCCCGGTATCGAAAGGGGTGTACAAAGGCGGTAAGGAGGGATGGGGTACTCTAGGAAGATGGAGAGGGGTGATACCCTGTGCCGGAGTTGAGGTACCTCGCTTGCGACGGTTGAGTTGCGCTTGAGTATGGAATAAAGCTCTGCCAAAAGTAACAGTGGAGAGACCATATTGGGGAAAAGGCTGGTGAGGAGATGACCGGCCTGTATGTGAGATTGCCTGCATTTTGCCTTTTGTAATCCTCCTCTGTAAAGTTTGGTTGAGATATGAGTTGTTGGGAAGGACCGTGATTCCCGCCTACATCCGCACGAGTGAGTGAAGGTCGTGAGGGAGGAGATAGAGGTCTGCTTTGAATCAAATCAAGAAAACGAATATGAGTGAAGGGGACCGATCAAGGGTATCCGGGAAAAGCAGAGCTTGAGAATGGGGAAGGTAGACTATGCCAGACCTTGATGAGGGGTCTGAAATACTGCTCATCTAGGGTATAGGCCGACCGAACTTAAGGACCAGGGTTGGTACTCGGTTGTGAAAAACAAGGATCGGGTGCTGGAAACCAAGATGAAGCGGTGGCTATCGTCTCCAATCTATTCCAGCGGATACGAAATGCGAGTAGATGTAAAGGACGGGGTATCCGTCATCCTGCTAGAAGAGGGAGCCAGCCTATCACACCGTGATGTTAGGCGAAGGGGATACCTTCCTTTGGATAGAGACCTTATGGACCAAGGTCAGCTTGATGCGGCTGACACCAAGCGTGACTTATTTGGAATTTCGGAGGACAGTGGAAGTCCGGGGATGGATCTACCTATCCCAGGAAGGGGAGAACGCGATGATTGCGGACTTGGCATTAGGGATAGTCCCGTAGAAATTGTTCAGGGGGGATGAAACGAGAGGTAGTATGGGCAACATGTTAGCGGGCGGAAATGCAAATGGACAAGATAGATGTGCGGGTTAAACTCGGGGATAGAGGGAACGTGTCCATGACGAACCTCGGGCTATACCAATACGCCAAGCAAAACTTCTTTCGACTTTTGGTCGAGATGGGACCCTTCGAAGGGAGTTGGGCGAGGGAATTAGCTGAGATATTGAAGTGTCTCAGCGCAAATGACGTGTATGTTCCACGCCCCATGCATTGGAAGACAGTCTACAAAAATGTAGCAATAGGGGAAATGTTTCTGGATAGGCTAAGCGAGCTATTTTACAAAGAGGGGGATGACCTTACCGACGAGGAGGAGGAGGACGAGATAGAGGACTGGGATTTCTAAAAAGGGGCATTTACAGGCCTGAGGTGGAATGGGTGATCGATGTTGTGCAGGTAACAAAATGGCTAGGGAGCAGCGCCTGAACAATCACATGTTTAGAGGATGGAGATGACATTGCCAACAAGAAACGAATGGAGGGGAACTATTTGTGACTAGGTAGGCGTGGAGATCGCGATTGAACTCTCGGACATGTGGGTGGAAAGGATGTGGAACCCGATAAGAGAATAAGAGGGATGGGACAACATAGCCGAGGGGAATGTGGAGTCCCTCGAGACGATCTGCCCGTCCCAAAAAGGCTGACACCTGTTTTGCGTAACGCTAGCATCCGGACAGGATCCGATGTGGATCTTAGGAGAGGCCGAGCAATGAACTCACTGCAAGGCGGAGGAGTTCGCCAACGAAGGATGGGATGGGATTAGCGACCGAGTTGTAATGGGATAATCGGAGGAGCTCAGGCTGCCATGTCAATTAGCCCAGGCTTGGGTACCATACTTTGTGGCAGACTGGTTCGGGGGATACAGACATATTTGCAGGGTAGTGGAGTCCCTAGATGAGATAAACCTGAAATTTTCATGGTTGATCGACGAATTCTACAAGATCTTGTTGGAAGAGGGGTCTTTCTACGTTGATAGAGCTAAGGAGGTCATGGACATTTTGAAAGTTGTTAGGGACGACCGAACCAAGGTGGACGATGAAACGAAGGATGTTATACTTCGTCCTGAGGTGGCAACAACCCCCTCGTACGTAGGCGACGTGTTCCTGTTGTTTGAAGTCCTGTGGTTTTGATTAAAAAACAAATTGTGCTCGAGCGAGTAGGGCATCGATGGGAAACAAGTAGAGGATCGGAGTATGAAGGAGGTAGGGGCAAGACAAAAGACGAGTGTACAATAGGAGGAAGACTGTTGTGAAAAGTAGGAAGACTAAGAGAAAGGCGTGAAACTTTAGTGGATACAATTGCAGACTACAGGCCGTGAAAACAAGGAAGGCGCCATACAATGGGCCAAAAACGGACGCTCTGGGAGGAAAAACCACTTAGGATCTTGCCGCCTCGGGAAACTGATGGTAGGACGGAGATAAGCACGCTAGCAAGAAGCGGAGTAAGCAACACGGTAATGGACAGGGTAGGAATAAAACTTGCGAAAGATACGGTATATCTGATAGTAGAGCTAGAATTGTGTGCGAGGGGAGAACTTGGGGGCGTAAACCTGGATCTTCCAGGACGCGTCCACGCCAAAGGCTCGTTGTACCTGTGATGACGCACCTTTGGGATCACATTGGAATCCACGGACGACCCCCTGTACATGTTTGAAGGGGCTTGGCAGATAACATGGCGAGAACGATTCGAGTTTGTGGACCCCGAGTGGGATGACGTGACGGTCGAAGTTTGAATCGGCATGGCAGGAACCTTCACCCTGCCAAATGAAAACATACAAATGAGATTGCCACCTTTCCTGTTGCAATGGATGGGGGGCGTGGAACACGTGAAGCATGCAGTAACAATATTAGCCAGTTTGAAATTTGAGGAAGCCATGTTGTATCGAGAGAAATATCGAGCCTTCTTAGAGATGGGGTCATTTGAGGAAGAGCAAGAGCACGAAGTACTGGGCATACTGCGCGCAACTGTAACAACAAGACTAAGGATCCCACGAATCAGTGACGAGGTCATATGGAGGGTCATTGGGCGAGAAGTAAGTTGCGGACTGACCTACATACTCGACGTGTATCGGCTATTCGAGCTACCAGAGGAAGATGTAATCTTATAGTGAGGAAAGAAACAAGGACGATGGTAATAGCATGACAGAAAGAATGAAGAGACAAAATGGTAGGGAGATAGCAAGCAGATCTTTGAAGCATAAAGGAAGCCGGGATATATTTACTTTCCTTTCTGGACCATGGAGGAGCTCGCCGACCGACAATGGTGATAAGGCGTGTCTGAACGATGCAACAACCCACGCACCCTCACGTACCTATGGAGAACGGTAGTGGGTGGGAAGTGTCACTCCCCGCGAGCTACGAAGTTCGAGGGATCGATGTGAAATGGCGGGTTGTGACCTTGGGGAAAAACAACGTTTTCGTGATGGTGGAATGTTTGTGGAGCGGCATGAGGTTCAATCGAGGACCGAGTGAAGACCTGTATACCGACATGTGGGTGACCAGAACTTTGTACCTGCCTGAGATCGGGTGGCAATTGCTAGGGATCGAGATGGCCTAGGGGCAAGGGCTATTGCCAATTTCTCGACGGGCGGCTCAGGCATTAGCACGGATAGGCCAAAAAATTCGGTGGAGGATAAACGTGGGGCTGCGGACTAGGGTGGAAGTAGGAGAATGGCGGGGGTTTAGGGCCCCGTTAACTCAGTTACGATGTCAAGTACCACGGTTTATGATAAACTTAATCTTCGGAAGTCTCTCAAGGGCGAGGGACCTCGTCCGTGGCATGGGTACACCATTTTCAGCCTAGACGATTGGAATTTTTTATGACGTATCGATAGCCCACGGACCGTTCTGGGGAAATAGGGCTCGGGAACTGCTAGAGCTCATCGACATTCTGGTGTTTGGGATACCACGGCTGGTCTATTCAGAATATGAGTCGATAATCCTATGAAAAATAGAGATGGGGGAGAACTACATTGAGGGGGTGGCCCAATTATTTCAGGAACCCGCCGAACAGGCAGAACCCGAGGAGCCAGTGTGAAAAATGCAGAGAAGGTGGCCTAGTGGGAATAAAATATCACGTATTATTGTGCAGAGGCAAGGATAATATTCGCTAGGAGACAACAGCTGAAATCCTATTCTATCTAAGAAAAGATTGAGAAAGGACTAGGATAACCGCTATAGCCAAAATCGTTTACAGGTGTCCTTGGGCAGGAAAATAAAAGGTTGACCCTAAGCAAAAGTAGGGACCCACTTCACCAGAACACACCGCCTGTGATCCGATGCACAGTTGTATTGAGTATGAAGCCAGATCAATGGGCTTATCGGAAGAGCGAATGAGTGTTATTACATAAGCCAAAAGAGGGATGGACCCATAACGGGGAGGTTATAAGGCAAACAACAAGACTTAGGACCTAGAAATCCTAAGAACCTTGAAAGGCCTGCCCCTGGGAATTTTGTTTTTACTATGTGCAGGTTTAGACAAAGATGGCAACATAGGACGGGGTTGTAGTGGTTGGCGCCTGCCCTCATGGCGGCATCCTTTCTCCATTCTTGAAAATGCACAACGCATGGATGCATGTGAGACTGTCATCTGCCTCCATGCACGACTTTTGTCGCTTGTTAGTTGACCCTGGGATATCAAGAGCTGGCTGTTGTGTGTCGCTCTGTTTCTTGAGGGTGTAATCAGTGTCGCCTCCTGTTGGCCTGCTGAAATTAGTGAGGGCAAAAGATTGAACCCCCACGTGACTTGCTATGAGAAGGGGACTGTGTGTGAAAGCGTGTGCCAGCGTGAGTGAGTGCGAGAAGAGGAGTCGAATGCGGGAATGAAGTGCGAGCACAAGACGCCCGAGAGATTACGGGTCATTGTGAATACCGACTCCGCCTATAAGATGTGGCGATCACCAATGAGCGCGTGTATAGTACACAAAACCTAGTTGGTAGTGAGAGAGAGAAGGCGCGGGCAAGGGTTGAGTTCAACAACCACATTTGATGCCACTAACTATGACAATATTTTTCTCCCTCCCCTTTCCTCTCTTTCTCCTCTCTCAATCTCCGCGTGATCGGCAGTGATGATCGGAATCACATCCAGTTCCCCTCTCTTGTCGGTAACTAATGGTAGACGAAAGCTTCAGTGAAAGTGATGAGGGAACGGACACCATGAACGGGGTTAGCTGCGAGTCGAGAGGAGAGTGAAAATGGACATGTGCACATATATTTCAGAATGTGAGTGTCGAGTGGAGTATGGGCTAGCATCGACTTCTCCTAGTCTAGTTAACTAGTGAATGAGTATCTTGGCAGTATGCAGATCCTGGCCAGTGTTTGAGAGAAGCGTCGGGCAATATTGCGTGGGACCGCCCACCACGGTTGATGTTTCCCCTTTTCCCCAGATGTGACTGACTTGCGGCAACGATGTTGAAGAGAGGTCACAGGACATAGTAAGTGTTAAGGCGTGTTAAGTAATGTGCGACATCTGAATGCTGGCGAGTGGCACGCATGTTGGGCGAGAAACATGCGTTACTGAGGACGATGTCTGAGAGAACACGGAAGATGGTATGTATGGAGGATAACTCTGTGGACATCTGTGCGTTTCGGAGCTTACTCGCCGCGTTAGTGCAATGATCATCTACCTTGGCCGTCGCCCTTGCTTCGACCACTGTTACTAGTAACTGGTACTGGGCACTGCCAATCAAGTAAGGCGCGAGAGTTCAGAAGAGTTAGAGTTGTGGATGGGTATTGATAGGGACTAGTAACTGGTACTGGGTAACCCATCACATTCCACAATGCGGTCACCACCGGTTACAGAAGGGTATTACCATTTACAAGGAGCCTTTGATGAGAGGCTTACCGACTGTGAGTAAAAATGCTCAGGCAATAAGGTCCAGGGTACTCTCTTTCTTGTACTAGCGGATTATGATCGACGCAACCTATTCAAGGCGTCATGGTCTTCTATCAACCCCTAAGTAATGTATTGAAACATTAGACTCTTGCAGTCGATCTAACCCACCATATCTAGCATGTACCATGGATGACAGTTCGGCGGTAACAGGCGTGGAAGGCGGTGATGTTATCTAATCAGTGTGATTTGTCCTTTACTGATCAGGGTCGTGGAGGCAAGAGACTTTTCTAAAATTCGAAGCTGTCAAATTGGCTATTCAGATAAGATTACGAAAAGTATCTCAAGCTTTCCTTTCCGAATTATGTGTGTTTCACCCTCTCCCCTCTCCTTTGCTTGTTTGGGCTACTTGCGGAAATTTTTAATTGGGGCCTCGTTTTCTTGTCATTGTGAAGTAGTATGAATAACTTGGATTTCTCTTCTCTCATAAGTTTTCTCTCCTATGGTGTTTGTTGATTGGGTCTCGCAGGGCAAGCCATTGAAGACGAGTCAGCTGACACGTAGTAATAGGGAGAAGGAGGCCGAGACTTTCGCACGTTGTTGATGGACAAGAAACATTTTGTGTTGCGAAGAATAGCGTACTTATTGGCAAAATTTCGGTTAAATGGTGACTAAAGAAAGGAACAGGTGGGGGATAAGGATAAGACTTTGTGCACAAGCCCTGAGTCAAAGTCGACATGAGAGGTAGTCATCGTCCAACTTTTAAAAGTCATTTCATTCGGAGTTCTCTCCTACTCTCCCTGAACGAACTCGCTTCAGCCTTGGAAGTGTCCTTCTATGAATTCCCTGACGCTAGTATTGTGAGAACACATCTTCATTCGGGGGCAAAACTGCAAATATACCCCATTTGAATTGTTGAAAATTATAGGCATGCCCGTTTTGCCCTAGGATGAAGCTGTGTAATTGTTTGTGGTTTCGATTGAATGGTACGAAAGGCTCTCTCCCGGGGTACAACCTGGCAGATATCCTATAGATTCGTGTGGAGCCGCTCTCGATCTTCTCCTCGCGGTAATCGACAAAGGCTTGAAGTCCTCCTTAACTAAATCTATTTGAGTTAAACCAACTACCTTGAGTTCGGTTTGGATATTTCTGCTAAGAATTGTCCCATCGAGAAGGGTCTCTTTGCTTGAGCTTGGGACTGCTAACGAACCTCACTCTCGTAATTTACAGTACCAATTCACTGTCCACTCATTCATATCAGTTGTCCTCGTATCTGTCGAGCGGGGTACCGCACTGCATAGGACCCTCACACAAAATAGTGCCTTTGATAGACGCAGAGTCACTGATACTCAGACTTGTTGCGGTCGGCTCGGGTGAGTCGTAGGGCTCTTGTGCTGGACATATAGTTCCCTGGTTGATGTCACACAATTAGTGAGCACAGTTCTCCTCTCCATTCTGTAATCAAAGCCTTGGAAAGAGTATTGTGTGTGCAAATAATCGAGATTGAGGGCTATGCCAAGCTTGGACCTGCAGCTCAAATGGGTCGCACGAATCAAGTGTGAACTAGACTTACTCGTTAAACTAATTATCGGGGGTTGGGCGCGGTAAGTAAACACGACCGCGCCGTGCTCCCTGAACGGAAGTCATAATCGAGCAGGGCATTGCGGAAGAGTAAAAACTGCTCACCACACCATCACAACAAGAGGCAGACGAAACCCGCTCCTTTCCTTCCGAGCAGACTGATCAGAAACCTCTCTGAGAAAAATATGAGGTATGCGGGATGTTAGTAGTCAAGGGCATTGTCAACAGAGACAACGACGGATGGTTGAGGGAACTTGAGGGAGTGAGATACTTGAAGAGATCGAAACTTGCAGAAAGCTACAAAGAGAAGTCATGGCAGGGGAAGTGAGAGGCTATCATAAATTTACTGGAAACATATTCTATATTTATGGATCTGGCGGACAATTGCACAACAGAGTTTGATCCATTGAGACGACCCAGAAAACAAAAGAAATGATCAGCGCTCAGTGAGACTGGGGCGAGATTTACTCTAAATGTCTTATATTGCGTACATCAAAATTGGGCTCTGGTAATCAGGGCTGACTGTCTCGAGCTTCCCATCAACCTATTCTCAAAGGGACCCTAATCTGCAGATGCTTCCATCATAGGCACTCAGGTTTATCCTAACACCCATCATAGCTCATGAGTGCGATTCGACCCCTTTCAACTCAGTGCGCTTGTGTTGACTTCTCGCAACCAACTGCCTCGAGGCTGTTGTTGCTCCACTATTCAGACCTCACTTCAACATTCTATTACCAGTGAAACACAACCAGCGTTGAGGCACTCGGCTATCACTAAGCATCCTCATTAACTTACTATCTTGAGACTATAAATGGTTTCCATTCTGAGTGCGGAACTCACTAAGTCTGCTTGCAGTTCGTTCTGGCCATGACCTGGATCACAAGGGTGGAGATAATAATAAAGGACTAAGAGATTCTTGTGACTAAGTGTGAAGTTAATACGGATAAGCATGAGAACTGGGAGGATGAGGCTATCCGAAGTTTGGAGAATCTGAGAATGGTTTTGAAATAAAGTGCAATTCGGAGAATAAAGGAGGAAAATTACATTGAATACGTGTTCTCCTTTCGTGAGCAGGATAGTAAGTTACACAACTCTGGCGCATTGCTAGAGACGGTGGAGCAGGTCAGGGCAAGGCTCAGATGACCTCGGAAGCATCCAAGCTTCCCCATCAGAATTTCAGATGCCAAACATCGGTTGACAGACATCAGTATTAAGTCACAAGTTTGCATTGAGTTACTACTCCGACAACATTCATTCATCTGAGCTATCATAAAGCATCAATCAGATTTAATCGGGTGATCAGTCATTTTCACTTGTTCCAGAGATCATTTTCAGTTAGACGGTGTTCCCCTTCAAAGACACTAGACCGGTTTCAGTCGTCATCGCAACACATGAGTGCAGTTCAATCATTCTCAATCCAGGAGGCTGTTCTGATCTCAACAGGATCGCCTCCAGAGATGCCTTCCAGTATCTTTGTAGTTCACACCGAGTTCGCAGAGGAAACAGTCCATGACCTGAGGTCCTACGTGAAGAAAGGCAAAGAGAGTCATGAGCATCTCGACTAAGTCTGGATCTCGGCGGTCAAATACCTTGAAGAAAGAGAAAGAGAGCTTGATGAGAGTGGAACAAAGCTGATTCGTAGTTTCGGACCCTGGCTGTACACCGATTTAATCAGGTGATCAATCATTTTCACTTGTTCTAGAGATCATTTTCGGTTAGACGGTGTTCCCATTCACAGACACTAGATCAGTTTCGGTCATCATCGCAACACATGAGTGCAGTTCAATCATTCTCAATCCAGGAGGCTATTCTGACCAGTCTCAACAGGATCGCCTCCAGAGATGCCTGCCAGTATCTTTGTAGTTCACACCGAGTTCGCAGAGGAAACAGTCCATGACCTCATGTCCTACATGAAGAAAGGCAAAGAGACTCATGAACATCTCGACTCAATCTGGATCTCGGCGGTCAAATACCTTGAAGAAAATGAAAGAGAGCTTGATGAGAGTGGGACAAAGATGATTCGTAGTTTCAGACCCATGCTCTACACCGACTACCCTAAGCCTCCCGTACCTTTCATCCTCACAGATGGTTCTTGTTGGGGAGACTTGGTAGATTTAGCCAAGAGGCACATCTCTCCAGCTAAGATTGACTATGAGGCTGTGACCGAACCATCCGAGTTTCAGCATCTAAGGCGTGGGATTTTCTCCCAGCCATATCTTCCTATTCTATACGAGGAATTATGTGCTATGGTTGACTTCCGTGTCATGGGTCTCGGGTGGAAGTGTTCAGAGCTTGCAGGATTTAGGTGGCTCTTTATTCAGAAGCCTCAACCTCAGAAAGTACGAGAACTTGGTTCGAGGCACAGGAAGCGCACAACAAAAACAAAAATGAGAGATTGAGTGTATGACCCGAAGGGATGAGTGAGGACTCTTGACGAGTGCTGCCCATGATCCCTTCATGTGTACTTTCTGAGATCATTTTGAGTTTCCATTCTTCCCTTATTTATCCTTACCTTTGCTCGGGTCATATGCATTGGCTTGCTTGATGATTGTATTTTCGGATATTCCTGTCACAGTTTTAAAAATTAGTAAATTGGCAAATTGATGTATGCATGACACACCAGAGTTTTATGATTATTATCTGCATGATCTTAGCTGTTCCGAATCAAAATAAAAGAGTCCTAAGACCGGGACCGACGAGGATTGCAATTGAAGGATTTCGCTCGAAGCCGGACGCACACAACAGGAAGGGATTTGCTATATTTATTTATTTTTTTATTGCAGACAAGCATAAATTGCAAGGAAGATGAGCAATAGCGAACTTCAGCAATTAAACAGCATCATACATATGAGTCCAGATAGTCGTGACCTCGAACCAACAACAGAATTGCATCACGAGAATCACCAAATAAGAAC
This sequence comes from Chara braunii, assembly GCA_003427395.1. Classification (NCBI taxonomy): domain Eukaryota; kingdom Viridiplantae; phylum Streptophyta; class Charophyceae; order Charales; family Characeae; genus Chara; species Chara braunii. The sequence goes on from BFEA01000053.1 coordinate 3,500,458, forward strand.
ACATCAAGAGTTCATAATTGACAATGCTGAAATAGTCCCATCATCATCAACAAAGAACCAGAGTTGATATCCTATCTGGCGCTCGGCGCCCAAACTATATGTGGCAGATCCTATCTAGCCTATACTACGAAGCCGAAAGATGACGTCAACAACATTCCCGAAGTACGAGCATATGGCGACCAATGTCGCACGCTTCCAGCACCAGGTATGTCTCGCGCTACACTCACAACCTCGTTCCCCAACTCACAGATGCCACTAGCACCCAAGGACCACCCTACGCCTCACCCAGGTTACAGCAGCGCAGCTCGACTATGGCTGCGTGCTCCTTCCCTGCTCGCCCGTGAGAGCGTAGGCGCCAGCCAGCAAATAGCGCAGCATGCAGCCAACACCCGAATCCCCAATGAGGAGGCAGGCCCTTCCCTATATCGAAGTGGCCTGCCTGTGTCCAGTCCCAGGAAGCTTCCAGTAGGCCCCGGTAGCCTGAGGCACAGCACGACGAGAGCAGGCCTTGGGCCTGGAGTGGTTGCATGTGCCCAACTGCCTTCGGCCTGTGTTTGGCCCGATACCTGTATCCAGCCCAGGGCCTGCTTCACATACATTCACACAGGTGGCCCAGGGCCTGGGTTCACTCAACCAACTGGCACTGCGCAACTGCCTGAATTTCCTTGAGTTGCGTGGTGGCCAGAAAAGGGCCCTGAGGGCCTCGTCGAGCCTGCCTTCACTTAGGGTGGCCGACGGGCTGCAAAATGGGGCCTTATGGGGCTCATAGAGGCACTGGCCTCGCATTCCGTCCTCCTTAGCTTCAACAGTCCTCTGAGAAGCTCAATCTTCGATCATAGGGCGCTTTCCCTTCTGCAAAGATCTCTCGTATTGGGTTACAACTTGAGGAGCGGTCTGGATGAGCTCTTCCCTGGTGAACCAGCGGTCCTACTTTGGATCAGTGTAATGCCGGAACCGAACGTGGTACTGCAGCTTCGGTTTCGGAGGGTATCCACTGCCTGCTGGTCTTGATACCGACAACTCTCTGTGATCCACAATATCATCGATGTCCACCGCTCCATCCATGGTTGGGGCAGCATTGAGCGACGAAATGGAAACTGGTCAGTATCTTTGAAAGGTGCCAGCTTGGAGGCGTGAAAGACAGGGTAAGTACGAAGATGACCAGGGATCCGGACAACATAAGATGGCCCATCCGGATCTGTCCCAACGATATCCAAGACTTCCCAGGGTCCAAAGTACTGGGGCATGAGTTTGCGGGAGATCCCCTGCTCCTGTCCCAGTTCGGGCGACTTAACCCAGACCCTATCCCCAACCTGAAATGTAGAAGGCCGGCGGTGTCTATTTTCAGACTCTATCATTGCAGCCTGCGCCCTCTGCATCTGTTCTACAGCCTGCTGCATCTTCTGTTCATAACGGTAAGCAAATTCCAAGGTACCTGGTGTAGCAGTTGTTTGATTCTCGGGAAGAAGAAAGTCTAGGGGCGGTCTAGGCTTGAATGCTAGCAGTAAGCTATTTGGGCTCACCCTGGTGGCGCTGTGCACAACGTTGTTGTACAAGCTGGTGATGAGAGCAAGCTTTTCATCCCAGTCCACCTGGTTGGGCTTGATGTAATGCCTCAACAGGTGTTGTACAGCGCGGTTCAGTTGCTCAGCCTGACTGTTGGCCTCTAGGTGATTCCCAGAAGTCATCTGCAACTGACTTCCCTGCTCTGCAGCAGCGGCCTTCCACAACTCGCTGGTGAACCAGACATCCCTGTCACTAATAATAGACTTCGGGAAACCAAAGTCCCTGACCCAGTTCTCTTTAAACATTCTGATCACGTACTCCGTTCTGGCTGTTTCCGACATTGCCACTAACCTAGCATACTTGTTAAATTTATCCACGATGACGAAGATGTGTCGCATCCCACTCTTGCTGGTGATCAGAGTATCCATGAAGTCCATGGACAGACTCTCACCAGGCCGTTCAGAAATCGGAAGGGGCTTCAGGAGCCCAAGAGGAGCCTGAGTATGGGGCTTGTCTCTTTGACATACCTGACAAGTCTCCACGTACAGCTGGGCATCTCGCATCACCGTGGGCCACCAGAACCGCTGCAGCAGATTGGCTGCGGTCTTCTTGTACCCAAAATGACCAGTGGCATCATGACACTCTCCTAAAAACAAACTACGCAAAGACTCGCTACTTGGGACACACAATCGTTTATTCCCCTCCTTCTGAAGGAACAACAAGCCATTGACCAACTCAAACTCGGCAGAGGTCTTCTTGTCCTTTGCCTGGAGTCTACGTATGATCTCGGACATAAACTGGTCCTCGCGATAGGCTTCCACCAAGGACTGAGTAACATAGTCCGTCAGATTAAACTCAGTAATCAGCGCACCTGAGAAATCAGGTCTACGAGACAAGGCATCCACAACCTTGTTGTACTCCCCTTTCAGATACTGAGGGTCAAAGTCATACTGCTCAATGACTTCGATCCAACGCTTGAGGGTGTCAGAAAGTACAGGCTGGGTTCTCATCCATCTCAGGGTTTGATGATCGGTCCTGAGGATGAAGAATCTCCCAAGGAGATAGTGTCTCCAATGGGTCAGAGCCTTGTAAGTTCCTTCTCATAGGCGGACTTAGCCAACTTCTGAGACGACATTTTCTTAGACATGTACTCTACAGGCCTCAACTTTTGCCCCTCCTGTTGCGCGATCATGGCGCCAATGCCATATTGGCTGGCGTCCGTGGTGACTATGAACGGCTTGTCAGGATCAGAAAGTTTCAAGACCTCGTAGTGTGTCAACGCATGCTTCAAATGTTTGAAAGCAGCCTCGCACTCATCTGTTCATTCCCACGGAGTGTCAAGGCGGGTCAGATCAGTCAAAGGAACGACCACTATGCTATAGTTCTTAACGAAAGTCCTATAGTGGCCTGTCATTCCCAAGAAAGATCTCATCTCAGTGACAGACTGAGGACGTGGCCAATCACGAATGCTGGCCACCTTCGCGTCATCGGGCTTCAACCCTTCCACGGAGATCTCATGACCCAAGTACAAGACACGGGTGCGGCCAAACTCGCACTTCTCACCGTTGATCTTGAACTTGTGTTGTCGCAGGAGACTGAGGACCTTGTCCAGATGTGCAACATGCTCCTCAACAGTCTTACTAAAAATAAGTATGTCATCGAGGTACACGATGACAAACTTATCTAAGTAGTCATGAAATATCCGATTCATAGCATGCTGAAAGGTACCAGGAGCATTGCAAAGGCCGAAAGGCATCACCACAAACTCGTACAGACCGTACCTGAAAGGCGGTTTTGTGTTGATCCTCGGGCCGGATTGCAATCTGATGGTACCCGGACTTCAGATCTATCTTACTGAAGTACCGACACCCTTGCACTCCATCTAACAGATCATCGATGCGCGGTAGGGGTTCTCTATTCTTTACAGTAATGGCATTGAGGCCCCTATAGTCAATGCACATCCTAAGAGTACCCTCCTTCTTCTTAGGTACGAATAGAACTGGAGACCCATAAGGAAAGACACTCGGCTGGATCCAACCCCTCTCTATGAGTTCCTTGAGTTGGCGGCGAAGCTCATCAAGCTCGCCTGGAGACATCCGATAGATCCTACCCTTCGGAATACTAGACCCTGGGTTAATCTCTATCGCGTGGACGACCTCCCTCTCAACAACCCCTGTCGGCTCTTCAAATAGATCAGGGTACTTAGCAACTACTCCCTCTATTTCCGGCGGCATTTTCACCAGCTCGCCTGCAGCAGAGACATAAACTAAATACATACCCTCCTCCTGATTTTGCTTATTATAATTGTAGAACGGGGCCGCACACATGCACCCATAGGACTCAATCAGACTACTAGCTTTGAACTTATGTAATCTGGCGGTCCCTCCACCTAGCAAAGTGTTTGACCACTTTTCGGTCCCAGTCAAACTGGGGCTGTGCCACAGAGAGGTAGTACATACCTAGTAGCATATCCATTGGGAGTTCGTCACTTACTAGAAACGACACACGATGTCTCAAGTCCCCTCCCACGTACGGGAAACAACACTCAACATCCTGGAGGTAGTCGTTGACTACCATGCACTGTTTGTTGGCACAGGTCGACTCCACAGGTCGACTCAGGCGCTGCACTCGCCCCTGTAAACGCAGCCTCTCAACGCACGCGCGACTGATAAAGTTCCTAGTCGAGCAAGTATCATAATAGGCCCCGGCCTTGCGGCCGCCAATGACAACCTCGCTGACGAACATCTCACCCTAGGGGCTTTGGCTAATGCTGTCCAAGAAGCTAGCGGGTCTGATCTAAGACCACTCCACTTCTAGCTCCTCTAAGGACTCAAACACATTCATCGAACAGAGGCTCGATGGGTCTGAATGTGCTTGCGGGACGACGCTGGAGTCAGTAGCTTGGGCCATATCTCGAGATGGTGAGGGTGTCTCCACCACCTCGACCTTAGCAGGAACAACTACTATTCCTACTGGCCCGACGTGTTTCCCGGAACACTGCCTGAAGTACTGGCAACGTTGCTACCAACGGGATGAGAGGATCCCAGCACTTGCCCCATCGTAGGCGGGATCTTTTCTGTCACTTGCTTATTGCGGCACTTGAATTGGCTGTGGCCATATTGACCACAACGAATACAGGCCTGCCGTGAGTAACGATCTCTCCACACGTCCTCTGTGAGACCCGCTTTCTCCCATGGAGGATCGTTGGGGTCAACTTGACTCCTGGACCGGGAGCCTCCGCGGCGTCTACCGGTCGCCTTACCTTTTTGAGCAATGGCAGCGACTACTCCACCCTCTGAAGTTTCTACGCTGCCCGCCTCTGAACCTACTCCCTCCTGGAAGTGTTCATCTACTTCGATGGTGGAACCATCATTATCGACAAACATCAAGCGACTCTTCGCCTTCCAGTTGGGAGACAGTGTCTTCTTTCTCCCATCCGTAGTGGGTGCTTGTCCATGCTCTATCTTAGCTTCAAGGTCTAGGGCCACCTTGCTGAATAAAGGAAAGTTGTGCATATTGATGTTGGCCTCTTTTGCCAACTGGTTCCTGAGAGGCTGAGAAAAGCATCTCAAGTACGAGGTGAGTAGGACCTGGGGGTCATAGCGCACCCCTGGGACACAGATCAAATGCTCAACAGCGTCAGTGGCTTCCCTTACTGACTTAAACTGCCTCGTGTGCAGTGTCAGGATCGCATCAGTGGCCCTTTGGGCCTCCTGAGGATCATGCCACCTTTCCTCCACTATCTTTAGGAAGTCCTCCAATTTCTGGGAGGCCGCCCAAGCGCGGAAGTCATGACCATACCCCTGGAGTTGTACTAAACCACTCAACCATCTTGCTGCACTACCCTCTAGGTAGGAGGCAGCCACAAGCACTTCTTCGTGCGGCAAGGTAAGTTTACACCTTACGTAGACCGGCACTGCCCTCAACCACGTGTCGAGGTTTTCGCCCCTCTTATCCCCTGTGAAAGGTTTGGGAGCGGCGATGGCTGTCTTTGGGACCCACTGTGTCTGTCCCTGTCCCTGCTCTACCACGGGTTGTGGACCCTGTGACACAGGTTGCTATGCCAACTGTTGGGGCTGTGTGCCCTGCAGCTGCACAGGCTGCGAGACAGCAGGCTGTGTGGTGATTGCAACCTGCAACGGAGTTTGGGTGTACACTGTCTGAACAGGAACCTGCAAACTAGTCCCTGCTGATACCCCTCCTGACAGCGGCATGCCCAGGGTAATGATCGCAATCGATGATGGAGCTACATATGGGAATACCCCAGTCACCGGTGGGACATAAGGAGGAGGATGTGCAACGGGCCAGGCACCAGGCCCGGACATTGGTGACGTGGCCTGCGTTCGCCCAACCAACAAGGCCAAACTTTGCTGGATATCCTGAAGGATGGTTGTCTGATGGTCCAGCATCTTGACTACATTCATCAGGACCGACCGAACAAGTCTCACATCTTCTGGCACATTCGTCAGATCCATTTCCTCTAACTCACTAACGCCCGCTTGTCTACGTTGCATCCTGGCTCTTCTTTTGATCATTTTTTCTTTCTCCGCTTTTATCTTTCCTAAAGCATTTTGTAGCTGTGCCTCCTGGAGAACTGCCTCCTGTATGGCGATCTCCTCAGGAGTCAACAACAATGGCTGGCTCGCCATTACGCCAGTGGACTTCACCTGGGTCTGCGCGACCGTTGACCTGACAGACCCTGAACTACCGGCTTGAGAAGTCTGCATTGCTGAGGTAGACATGGCTTGCAAAACTGCGGCCTCACTGCTAGCCTCCGCTGCTCTAACCCTCCTCTGTTGTTGCTGCCTTTCCCTAAGCGGCGGAACATATGTCTGTCGCCCTCTGGTCCTAATGCCAAGTGGGCTACAGGGCGCCTTGCCGATCGCACGATTCGGTCGTCCGGATGCTGTTAGCCCCTATCGCTCATAAGCTATAGACCTGTACACAATCTGCATTAATGCACACTGAATGCCTACCGCAGCGTAGTGCACATACCAATCAAAGCAATTGGTTGCTATTTCATAATAGATATCAATTGAGGTCAACAGGTAAGTCAGATTCCTACAAACGAGACTATTTTTAGTCTGACTAGTCCGCAAACAGTAGCACCAGGGACAAGAAGCAGTTCTAACTAGTGCGGTCTGTCAGATGTCAATGGCTGTATACTTAACTAATCAAAACATAAAAATAGAATAATTTGTGTGGATAGAACAACATGGGATTTTCTCGAACTTATCACCTGGAATCAACCCCTCCCTTAGTTCTTCTGAGTATCACTTGACGTCAGCGTCCCTAACCAATCTGGAGAGCCTTGCGTGTCTAAAGGTGTGTGTCCGGCCCATCCCTGTGCCCCGAGTATCTGCTGAGCTGGCCAGCCTTGCACGTATATTTATCCTCGGCGTGCCGCGAGCCTTACATCACTGGCTGATCCACAGGCATTTTAACATCCGCCCCCAAGTGACATCAGGAATTATTTTACGTCGCAGCAGGACGACGATCATAGCCAGTGATATCCCCTTCCCGTGTTTATTTATAGACGTCGGGTGCTCATCTTTCCTGTAGGGTTGGCCAGCCCAGTAGTACCCATCTAACAGCGCGGCAAGCCGAACAAAGGACAAGCAGCAAGGCATGCGTGCTCTACTCCCTGTGGGTTGGCATGGTGACCGTGACCCAATGCTTCGTCCAGGGCCCTTCAGAAAGCTCCGCCCATCTCCACCCAGATGCTCCACGTGAACATTGCCGACTCTCAAGGTTGAGCGCACTCGACACCTCACGATGAGAGGACTCTCAAGAAGGAACACACAACCTCACGGTAAGAAGTGTCGAAGAGGGTAGATAAGGTTAAGAGCAACATACCTCAATTAGTTGTCCCCAACCACAGAGATAATCTCACCAGATGACCAAATGGCGATTGCGATGACCAGTCACTACATCGGCACAACCAGCATTATCTCGCCGTTCCACCTCAGCATCAATCGCACATTAGATAGTTCTCATCACACTGTCCAGACCACATACACCTCACGTAGCCTTCCTGGCGATCCCCTCACCTCCTGGGTCGCCTAAACACTCGTCTCCACCCTCCTCACTACACACCACTTACGGCCAAACTCGCCCAACAGACCGCATGTATGTACCGCATAAGGCACAAGACAAGCGCCAGATGACCGCAATCGTACCACAGCTCCGATACCAAATTGCAAGGAAGATGAGCAATAGCGAACTTCAACAATCAAACAACATCATACATACGAGTCCAGATAGTCGTGACCTCGAACCAACAGCAGAATTGCATCACGAGAATCACCAAATAAGAACACACCAAGAGTTCATAATCAACAATGCTGAAATAGTCCCATCATCATCAACGAAGAACCAGAGTTGATATCCTATCTGGCGCTCGGCACCCAGACTACATGTGGCAGATCCTATCTAGCCTATACTACGAAGCCGAAAGATGACGTCAACAACATTCCCGAAGTACGAGCATATGACGACCAATGTCGCACGCTTCCAGCACCAGGTATGTCTCACGCTACACTCACAACCTCGTTCCCCAACTCACAGATGCCACTAGCACCCAAGGACCACCCTGCGCCTCACCCAACTTACAGCAGCGCAGCTCGGCTATGGCTGCGTGCTCCTTCCCTGCTCGCCCATGAGAGCGTAGGCGCCAGCCAGCAAATAGCGCAGCAGCAGCGCTTGCGCAGCATGCAGCCAGCACCCGAATCCCCAATGAGGAGGCAGGCCCTTCCCTATATCGAAGTGGCCTGCCTGCGTCCAGTCCTAGGAAGCTTCCAGTAGACCCCGGTAGCCTGAGGCCCAGCACGACGAGAGCAGGCCTTGGGCCTGGAGTGGTTGCATGTGCCCAACTGCCTTTTTTGGCCTGTGTTTGGCCCGATACCCGTATCCAGCCCAGGGCCTGCTTCGCATCCATTCACACAGTCGGCCCAGGGATTGGGTTCACTCAACCAACTGGCACTGCGCAACTGCCTGAATTTCCTTGAGTTGCGTGGTGGCCAGAAAAGGGCCCTGAGGCCGTCGAGCCTGCCTTCACTTAGGGCGGCCGACGGGCTGCAAAATGGGGCCTTATGGGGCTCATAGAGGCACTGGCCTCGCACAGGATTTAGGTGGCTCTTTATTCAGAAGCCTCAACCTCAGAAAGTACGAGAACGTGGTTCGAGGCACAGAAAGTGCACAACAAAAACAAAAATGAGAGATTGAGTGTATGACCCGGAGGGATGAGTGAGGACTCTTGATGAGTGCTGCCCATGATCCCTTAATGTGTACTTTCTAAGATCATTTTGAGTTCTCATTCTTCCCTCATTTATCCTTACCTTTGCTCGGGTCATATGCATTGGCTTGCTTGATGATTGTATTTTCGGATATTCCTGTCACAGTTGTCAAAATTAGTAAATTGGCAAATTGATGTATGCATGACACACCAAAGTTTTATGATTATTATTTGCATGATCTTAGCTGTTCCGAATCAAAATAAAAGAGTCCTAAGACTGGGACCGGCGAAGACTGCAATTGAAGGATCTCGCTAGAAGTCGGACGCACACAATAGGAAGAGATTTGCTATATTTATTTATTTTTTTATTGCAGACAAGCATAAAAACCCTGCGTGATAGCATGTTGGCTTTCTGGTCGCTCGAAGTGGCCCGACTAGAAAAAGTGTGACAGCGCTTGGACATTCCCTCAATGGGCAAAGGTCCAAGGGTCGCAGCGCAGAGCATCCCCCTTACCGCCAAGGCCTGAGACTAAAAGAAGAAGACTGCTTTCTCAACCGTGGTCGTCATGAGTCATGGGTTTCTAGGGTCCCCCTTATGCTATGCAATTTCCCATTCTCAAGCAAAACACTCATTCAACTCATTCCATTGCATCTTGTCCTCTTCCAATCTCTTCTCGTGGTTGATTCTCATTGGCCGGACCGACGGCCTATCTCAACAAGACTTTGCTCAAGGCTTCTTCCTTAAGCTCATGCTCATATCCATTTTCAACCAATCTCGGCAGACAACCATGCAAGGGGACCCTAATGCCAATTCTCAGTTCATCTTAGGATCTCCACCCCCTGTGGTAGGAGATCCCAAGGCCAATCTCAATCTAGAATCTCCTCTCCCTCTGGCAGGAGTCCTAGTGCAGCCACTGTTCCACCAGATCCCGACTCAAAAATCTGACCAGCCACTGTGTCTCGGAAATGGTCCCCTTATCTGAACCCCATCCAAATCTTCCAGTTCAAGTGTGTTCACACCCACTCGCTCAGCCACCCAGTAAGGCCCTTTAAACCTTCTTTCCAACTGTCGGAACCACTTACTCTTAAGGGTCGAGTTCCTAACAAACACCAGCTCCCCCACCTGAAGTGGTCCCTTTCTGATGTTCTTAAGTTGATCCATGGGTACGTTTCGGACGCCCGGACCGAGTTCCAGACAGTCCGGAGTACCATGACCGCGCGGACAGACGGTTCGGAGGGTCCGGAAGTTGCCAAATCCAGAGGATTTTTTTTTTCAAAAGCGGGTCGGCCTGGACCCTTCGTTGGGTCGAGGCCGACCCCATAAAATTGTCTCTAGTAATTTTTGGACCCGTTCGGTCTCTGCAGACGCGGCTAGACGCGCGCTTCTTAGGTTTTAGATTTATTTTTTTTTCATTCACTCTGGACTTTGAAGTCTTGGTGTTCCCTCGTTTTGTGAGGGAAATGGGGTTTGTTCGAATCGAAACTCCCCCCCGTCCCCCATTCAGCCCGCTGGTATGCTATCGAAACTCTCCCCCCCCGCCATTCACCCTAGAATGCGACGCGTTGTTGACGTTGGCATTGCAGCGCTTCCCCCATCGCCGTCGTCGTGGCCACTCCTGCCGTGTGCACGTGGTCGTCGTCATCGAGCCAACGTCGCCATCAGACACACACACACACATACACACAGACACACATACACACACACACACACACACACACAAAGAGAGAGAGAGGAGTCATGGAGAAGGGAAGAGTTGTGGATGACGCAGGAGATGCAGCGGAGGGAGGATGACGGCGGCTTAGAGGAGGGAGGATCTCGGAGACGAAGCGGACATCAAGGAGGAATAGAGGGGTGCAAGGTGTTGGTCGTGCTGTGAAAGGATTGACACAAGTCACACCGATGAAAGCACCCTCGGCAGGGCAGCATACTCAATATCACCCACCTTGGCAGTTTTTTTTTGTTTTTTTTCCGGACCGTCCGTGTGCACTACGTCCAGAAGGTCTGGACCATGTTTAGAGTTTCGGACGTCCGAACCGTTCCAAACATGTGCCCGGTTTCGGGTCCGGTCTAGTCCGGATTCGTCAAAAGCCAGCTTCGTTTTTGCATCTGCAAGGTACGACTGATTTTTATTAAGTGCCGGGGTAATGGGTGAAACCGCCGTGCCAAGTCCCTTTTTCGGGCCGGTTGCTTCACCCGAGGTACTGGCTCTTCGACTGTCCTTATCTTTCCCCTGCCCCTCCTTTGCCTTTGTCATCCCTTTGGATCAAAGCATCCCAAGACTCGCTCTCTCAAGCTCCAGCGTCCCTCACATCCTTTAGCAACCATAGGTATGGTTGCTAGCCTGCTGGCTTCATTGTCGATGGCGAGCGGAATTGTCGCCTTCTCTGCTTCCATCCTGGGGGACATAATCCTTCCCTTTCCCCGGGCGTTCAGGGCCTCTCTACGATTGTCGACTCTCTCTTTTCCTCCTAGCCCAACTTCACCCTGTTCCTTTTTATGTTGATTTGCCCCCTTCTTGCCACTTCCACCACCTCTTACGAGGCCTGCTTTGGACAGATTCATCATTTCCTCTATTAACCTGGCCTTGTATTTTGTCGCCTTTCAGTTTATATCTGCTAGCTTCCGTCTTGCATCTGTCACCCTTACCCTTTTTGATAGTGCATCTCCCGACGCGTGCGGCTTCTGTTGGCTTCTTTTCCCATCTTCCTGCGCATCCTAGGTTTCTCGTTTGCTTCCTCTGCTTTTCTCTCGGTTATCCCCAGATACATTTTTACTTCCCCTTTCACCCACATCACGCTGGTCTGTTGCCCCTTGATCCCTCTGAATTCCATCGCTTTGCCCTACGTAACCCCCAAATTTTGACCTCCCATGCTCCCATGAGCTCCATCTCTGCCACCTCGTTCATCCGCTAGAACAGACCGTGGTCGACCCGTCTCCCCATCTAACTATGGAGTGATACTCAATTTCCCACCAACAAGCTCACTAAATCGGTCTCACACCAGTACAGAGTGCAGATGGTTTGGACCAGTATGTCCTGTTGGAGCGGGTCCCTGCACTTTCTTAATGTCAACGTCTTCCTCTCCTTCTTATACCACCAATACATAGGCACCTGGGCCGCGGGTCTAACACCTCAAATTCTAGAGGTGCAAAATGAAAACTGGGCCGCCGATCAAATTTATCAACGGCGGGCCCAACATTTGACGTTTTGGCTTCGTTTTCTTGTGGTGACAAGTTTCGGACTGCAAGGTTGGGGTCACGTTCTTGTGGTTTAAGGACGATCTCAATTTTGTTTTGCAACAATCGTCACCACTAATTTGCCTCAATCCTTGCACAAATAAGAAGGAGTTCAACCGTTATGAGAACTTATTCCCTCCAGACTGGCAAAGGTATACCTATAGCAAGGGTCTTCTCGAAGGTCGCGCCTCTCGTAGGTGTTCAAAAACGCCCATACCTCGCCACAGGTAGTAGATAGGGTTCACATCTATCACCGAGGACCTGTCCCAAATGTGAATGAACCCTTTCCATATTGCAATGCCTTACGCACTCCATAGGCGTACTCTGCACCATGATTAGGTGTTGGATGGTCACCAGGCAGGCGATACTAAAAAGGGGCGGTGACAAGGGATTCTCCCACTCGATGTTGCCCTCGCGTTCGTACCATAGGAGTGATTCCAACAATTTTTTTTCCATGGTGGCTTTCCCTCTAAATTCTACGATGCCTTTGCACCCATTTTATTTTCGGGGCATCAAGAAGGGTCTTTCTCCGACCCACATCGGTAAAGGATCGACCCCCGGTCCCCACAAAGGGCCACGATTGTTTCGGTGTTGGTCGCGCCCCTAGACAATAGTAAAGACCGGTGCCTCACGCATGAGTACCCCGTGGTGAATGCGGAGCATAACTGTCGGACTCATGCATGCTGACGGATTGTGCGCAAACTCTTCCAACACACTACTTATTATCGTGGCCCAAAATGTCATTAATTCTTCTGCTTTCCGGTCATGACACATCAATTCTTCCGCTTCCCGTCAACCAGCAACTTGCAGAAAGCCAATTTCACTTTACAGAACCAGTAAAGCAGCTCGGATTCGGTCACATCTGCGTACATTATCCTTGACCTGGAGAACCCTAGCGTGAACGAGTCCTCACCTTCTTCTTTGGTTATGCAGACCCCTTGAAGAACGATTGTTATCACCTTGGGTCGTGTGACCCTAAAGGATAGGTAAAAGGCGAAGCTTGTCACTTACATTATATTCCTCATTCAGGAATACATACTGCTAACAATGAGGCCCCTACATGGTTCGATACTGCTTCTTCCGTATACCTGTTCTCCTGCAATCCCGTACTCCTAAGAGTTCTTCCTACCCAGTACACCCCTTTGCCCTCTTTTTGTCTCGCAACTTCGATGGTCGGTTCTACCAAAGTAAGTAGAACCGCTTATTCCCCATCTAGGTGGTACGAATGATTACGTCCTGTCCTCTGTAGAGTACATACCCTTTGCGAGTTCTAGGTAGTCGAGGGGAAGCCATCTCCAATTTCCTGCAACAAACCACCACCAGTCTCTTTTAGGTCCCCTTAATCTTGCTCGATTTCACCAACTTTCGGGTCCCCCGAACAACCAGGCTACCCCGCGCGTACCTGCCTTAGGAATATCCGTCGGTTCTCTTCCTGGCTCAACCATGGAGGTTCATTTAATAGTTCTTGTGGTTGGTTCAATTTGAACAGTCAACACACACACACACAGACACACACACACACACACACACACACACAC
>BFEA01000053.1:3514065-3528201 GCA_003427395.1 Chara braunii
ACACACACACACAGAGCGAGAGCGAGAGAGAGAGAGAGAGAGAGATGAGGGTTGGGGAAGGGGAAGTCGGCGGAAGATGGAGCGAGGTTTTTCTTCATTTTGTTTTTTTTTTTACCGTTTCTATCGTGCGTGTGTGTGAGAGAGAGAGTCGTGTGTGTGTGTGTGAGTATGTATGTGTACGAGAGAGAGAGAGAGAGAGAGTCGTGTGTGAGTGTGTGTGTGTGTATGTGTGTGTGTGTGTGTGTGTGTGTGTGTGTGTGAGAGAGAGAGAGAGAGAGTTGGGGCGAGGGGACGGGTTGGGGGTGTGTGGGGGGGAGATGTGCGTGTGTGTGTAATGTTTCCTTAAGAAAGGCTCATGCGACCGTGCCGCAACATGTTGTGTTATAACGCGTACCCTAGGAACAACATCATCAAAAAGCATCATTCTGTCATATAATGCACCGAAGCACAAATAATGAGTGTTGACAACCACTCAGAAATTTAAACCGACAACAATTTACTGAAAACAAGTCCTGACGAAATCACCCAAACAGGACACTGTCATTCCCCCTTGGGAAAGCAAGGAAGGGTAAGGAAGAGAGGAGGAAAGCACGAACAACAATTTTCAGAAACGAAGAAGAGGCACTCAATCACCAATATACTGCAAAAAAGGCTAAAAGGGGAGGACGAGAATATTCAACATCACACCGGTGTGTATAATAACCATCGTGAAAGATAGGACATGTGAAATCAAAACCGTGAACTGGTAGGCTCCTCGTCACACCCCTACGTGTTGCCTCCACCAATTTAAACAGTGAACACTACAACTAGTGGGCGTGATATATTTCCAAAGAAGCCATGGACATCCCCCAACTCAAATCTGAGCATTCTCCACCTCCACTACTATTTATAACAAAACGTCCCACTAAACATCGCTATACCAAGCCGCGTCGTCGAACACATCATTTTTGGAAGAAGCGTCCTTCATCCCGAGTGCGCAGAAAATGCTGGTTGCACAAGCACAGCCCATGTGGCGCGAGACCCGTACCCACGAAAAACATCAAGGGAAGTGAAGGGGGACTTCCTATCAGCAGATCGTGCAAAACAAGCGTCCATGCTCAATCCTCCTCATCCTGCAAAGAGGTACCTTAGCGCCTCCTCCCATTACACATCTCCAATTCAAAAGCAACGGGGTTACCAACCGTATCGAATACCCTCATAAAAGAATGCAACGAGTACTACGAAGAGCATTATCAAAGCAACGCGATGAAAAAAGGGGGGGGAATGCCCGAACCCATCCCGGGATGTGGACAAGGGGGAAGGTGGGCAAGAATGCAAGGCAGGTAGCAGTAAGAGAAGGACCTAAAAACCAAATCACAAAGAAGAGCAGCAAAGTAGAAGCAACGAAGAGAATCATGAAGCTAGACAGGAGCCCAAAGGGCCTAAACTGGACTCGTATGGTCGTCTGATCCATATTGTACTCTTCACCCAATAGATCGTCAATATCAAAAGACAAAAATGCAGTCTATCACGCCTTGCACCACCTAGATGGAGGAACGGATGACGAATTACGACAGGCATATCCGTACGAAGCCGATTTGAGAATCTGAACATAAAAGAAAATCAGGAATGCTACGTAGGCCATGAAGGCAATCAGAAAAATAAGCGCTATGTGCGCAGCAACCAAAAGCTCCATGCCCTCACTTCTCAAATACCAAATGAAGATAACAAACCCTAGGAAGCCAATCACAACATGCACATCAATCACAAATATCCAAAAAACTTGCATAAGCATGTAGGGAAAACCAAAACACGAGCAAAAGGAATTTTTCCTAAAAAAGGGGGGGGAATTTTTTTTTGAAGAAAAAGGGAAACAGAGGGCAGATCGAAAGAAGAGGAGGGCAAAGAGACAGGTAGAAGAGGTCGAAGAAATCCCCAATTTCGGTTGAAACGGCCCCAATGTGCAGACATATGAACAAAGGGTGATGAAGCACGCTCTTAAGTACTTTTCACCGATCTCCATCAAATCGGATCTTCATAGAACAAAACCTTCTTCATGACGTACCAAAAAAAGGGGGGAGGATACTTTCGAAGGCATGGCCCAGGATCCATAGGGAGTCATTTAGAGCGAGAAGGGGAGGGAGTTCGTGAGGAGCTAAGAGAGTGGGGCAGGGGGTGGGTGGTGGGGTAGTCATGCCATGAACAGGAATTACCCCTCTAGCCATCATGGAAGTCGTAACCAGGTTCACAGGTTCCTCCGATTGTACGTAGCTCAGAACCCACTGGTCGGGCAGAGTGGATGCTGCACAAAGGTATCCAATCACAGGATGGGATGCGTACAAGTAGCACAGTCGGCAAAGCACCTCCAACCATAGAAACTATGGCGACACGGAAGTACCGACGACTGATGCGGTGAATGGGTTAGCAAAAAGTCGAAAGAGCGGTCAATGAGAACACACCCCTCAATTCCCTGCTAGTACCATTCATCGCGTCAACCGGCTCCTTCCGTAGTGAGGGCCTTAACTACTATAGCGTCCGAATATATGTACTGGCAGAATGGCCAAAAACTCATGGAAAACCCAAGGTGGGCAAATCGAAAGAAACCTCGTGGCCCCGAAGTACTGTTAATTATGGGGTCTGGGCTACCTTTCCCGAGGCCTACAGTCCTTAACATGATGTCGAACCCAGGATGGATTAACTTACTCATTAGTCCCCCAAGCACCAGACTGCTTGGAATTCCGCGACTTTTCTGTCAACTCATCAGGAAGTTGCATAGAAGAGAAATATATACACCTATATATATATAAATTTCGCAAGCCATCAAATAAATGTATGTGTGTGTGTGTGTGTGTGTGTGTGTGTGTGTGTGTGTGTTGAGAAAGAGAGAGAAAGAGGATAGGGAAGGCGAAGTCGGCAGAAGGGGAAGTGAAGTTTTTCTTCGCTTTCTTTCCTTTTTTACCATTTTTGTTGTGTGTGTGTGTGTGTGTGTGTGTGTGTGTGTGTGTGTGTGTGTGAGTGTGTGTGTGTGTAAGAGAGAGAGAGAGAGAGAGAGAGAGAGAGAGAGAGGGTCGGGGGAGGGTTGGGGGAAGTCGACGTGTTGGAGGGGTAAAGGCGCACCATCCGGCGTGATTTTAGTGTTTGTTTTGTCCTTTGTTATTTCCATTTATGTGTGCAAGAAAAAGCATCGGTGGCATGCCAGAGAGAGAGAGAGAGAGAGAGAGAGAGAGAGAGAGAGAGAGATTCTGCATCAGACAGTTGCCTCCACCATTACTGCATCACCTGTTGTATTTGTTTTTGCGAGCAAGGCTGCAACAGGTCATCTAGTAGCCTATAGAAACCTGGCTGTGGGGCAGACTTTCCTCGAAGGGGTGGCAGAGTTGCTGCAGGGAGAGGAGGATGGTTTCATGGAGGAGGATGAAGACGACGACATGAAAGACTGAGACTTCTAGGAGAAGGTTGTAAGAAAGGTTGGTTGGATTATCGATAATGTGCAGGGAAAGGAAAATGCCAATGGGGATATCATGCGGAATGACCTACGTAGACGATGTATTCTAATTGTTTGAAAAGATGGAGGGTTAGGCAGAGAATCAGAGGAAACGGCAAGGGTGACACCCAAGAGTAAGGATACATGGATGCGAAGGCAGGAGTTGAAAAAAAGAAGAGGGTAGGAAAGTGGAGGGGAGCTTAAAAGTCTGGCAAGGCTAATGACAAATGAGATAGCATGTTGTCCCTCCCCTTCTCTTGCCTCTAGAGGGGAGGTTAAAAGACTAGCAAGGCCAATGACAAATGATATAGCATGCTATCTCTCCCCTTCTCTGGCCTGCAATTGGCAGGGGTTGAAAGTCGCTCCAGGGCTATCATATCTATGGTTAGAGTTATTGTGGGACCTGTAAAAGGAAGAAGATGGTTGGGAGGATGATGTTGAGGGAACGGTGTGGGCCACAGGGACGATCTGCCTCTCCACGGAAACATTGACACCTATTCTGTATTTCGCTGGCGTTAAACCACTAGTACCTTTGCCGCGTGGGAAAATAGCGGGCCTCGGGAGGACCTCCGACCTTTTCGGAGGCCGAAACGAAACAACGGCCACCGATCAAATTTATCAATGGCAGTCATCGTCGGGCGCCTCCAAATTTTTAGGAGTTTGGGAAAATTGCCACTTTTCCCTATTTTCCCAACATTGGCGGAGGTACTAGTGGTCGGGCCTGACCTCCGTTTTTCTAGGAGTTTGGTAAAAGTGTCAGTTTTCCCAATTTTCCCAACACCGACGGAGGTACTAGTGGTTTAAACGACTAGTACCTCCGCAAGTGTTGGGAAAATAGAGAAAAGTGACAGTTTTCCAAACTCCTAAAAAATTGAAGGTAGGGCTCGATTACGGCTGCCATTGATAACTGTGATCGGAGTTTGTCGTTTTGTTTCGGCCTCCTAAACGGTCGGAGGCCCAACCGAGTTCCCACTCGTCAAAGGTACACGTGGTTTAACGCAAAATCCAATGTGGCTCTTAAAGCACACGAAAGATCTTGTGTGGCGGGAAGGGAACTCAGGTTGCCAATGAAGGGTTGAATGAGATTAGTAGTAAGGTCGTAATGGGAGGATGGGAGGAACTCAGGTTGCCCTGCCATCAGGCACGTGCGTGGGTACCGCTCTTCATAGCGGAGTGATTTGGGGGGGGGTCAAGCACATTCGGGAAGTGGTCGAATCGATGGAGTTAGTACATATTCGGTATTCATGGTTGGCTAATGACTTCTATAAGATCTCGCTAGAACGGGAAACTTTCAAATGTGCTTACGATTCTACAAGTTGTCAGGGGAGAAAGCAATGAAATATATCGCGAAACCAGATGGATTGTGGTCCGTCGAGAAGTAGCAATGGTCCCATCCTACGTCGATGACGTTTTTCTATTGTTTCAGATCCAATGTTTTTTTTTGAAATAACAACAAAGGGGGGGAGGTAGTGAACTAACAAACATACCACAGGGGAAACCACGAAGACGAAAGCATGTGTGAATAAGGGATCACAATAAGAACAAGGACGAGGGCTAGGTGTATCATATTGCAGCTAGGTGTATAGTATGGTGGAACTAAAATAAGGTGGTATGATACCATATGGATGTAAATAATGACAGGAGGAGGAACCCCAAGGACTACAGGCAATGACCCAAAGGCGGGTGTTTTGGGAAGATAGGGATCTTGGGATCTCGCCGCCAAGAGAAACAAATAATGGGGCAGAGGTTAACTTACCGACAAGCTGTGTAGCACACCGAACATGTTCGGAGCTTTTCCGAACGTCCGAACATGTTCCGGTGTTCGGTCGAACACCCCCCGAACGTGTTCGGTTGAACATAAAAAGAAGGTTTGTTTTTTTGTTTTTTATTTTTAACTCAAGTTTGGTTACGAATTTCAGCTAATACTCCCAAGCAAAAGTTATTTGTATTATTATTTTACATAACATTTATTTTTTTCAAAAGTTTCTAAGATTTTTATTTTTATTATTATTTTTTAATATTCGCGTTCGGAAGGTTTTGACGCTCATTCACGTTCGGTCGCGAACGTTCAGGTTTGGTCACCGAACCCGAACACGATGCTACACAGCCGACAACGAATGGGATCCGAAACCCGGTAATAGATTGGGTGGGGATTGAACTTATGGAAAACACCGTGTACCTGGTAGTAGAGGTGGAGTGTCGCATCAGGTGTGAACAAGAGGCTTGGATTACAAATCCTCAAAGACACGTTCATGGGAAAGGCGTGTTGTACCTATCCAAGGATGGGTGTCGTGCGTTCGAAATTGCTTCGGGTAGGGACCCCGTGTGCATGTTCGATGGGGCATGGCAGCTAACTTGGCGTGAAGGGTTTGAGTTTGCACATGCCGAAAGGGATGATGTCACAATAGAAATAGGAGTTGCCATGCCAGAGACCTTCAATCCTCTTGAGGAAAATGTGCGGATGGAGTTGCCACCCTTCCTACTCCAACACTTCGGAGGGGTGGAATGTGTTAGGGATGCGATACAAGCCCTATCCGCCTTAGATTTTAAGGAACTTCAACCCATCGGCAATACTGCAGAGTCTTCCTGGAAATGGGGCCGTTTGACGAGGAGCAGACGTAGGGAGTGTCTCACATCGTACATGCAGCCATGGCAACAAGGCCTAAGATTACGGTAATCCGTGACGAGGTGTTGTAGGGTCGTTTGACAAGGAGCAGACGGAGCCATGGCAACAAGGTCGTTTGTCATTAGGCGAGAGATAGCAGAATGACCTATGTAGACGATGTATTCCGATTGTTTGAAGGGACAGAGGGTTAGGTAGAGAAGGGGAGGAACCGGCAAGGGTGACACCTAAGAGTAAGGGTAGAGTATCAGGAAGGCAAGAATGAAAAGGAAAGAAGAGGGCAGCAAAGTAGTGAGGAGCTTAAAAGTTTGGCAAGGCATACATTGTTTCTTTTGGACCATGCAGAGGCTTTGACAACCGGAGATGGCGACAAGACGAGTCCAAGCATCACTACAAATTAC
The DNA here is from genome assembly GCA_003427395.1 of Chara braunii. Classification (NCBI taxonomy): domain Eukaryota; kingdom Viridiplantae; phylum Streptophyta; class Charophyceae; order Charales; family Characeae; genus Chara; species Chara braunii. The sequence goes on from BFEA01000053.1 coordinate 3,520,553, forward strand.
TTACCCTCGACCTCCCTTTGATCGTGTAAACGGGTGGGAATTGTCACTCCCATCCGGCCACAAGATACGGGGGATTGACGTGGAACGGCGGGTTGTAACCTTGGGAGAAAACTTGGCATTTATGATGCTGGTATGCGTATGGAGTGGGATGAAGTTTAACCGCGGGCCCGGGAATGACTTGTACACGGAATTGGTGGTAACACGGACTTTGTGCTTATCGGAGGTTGGTTGGCACATGTTGGGTATCGGAATAGCCCAAGGGCACAGATTGGCCCCAATGTTTCGGAGAGCTTCTCAGATACTTTCCTGAGTAGGCTCAGGAATCAAAAGAATGGCAAGGATTTAGAGCTCTAACACCCCGGTTACGTTGTCAGGTTTCACGATTCACGATTGACCTAATTGTTGGAAGCCTTCCTTGGGCAAGGGATCTGGTAGACTTGTCAGTAGTTTGGGCGCACAAATTTCGGTCGCAAACCATTGGAGTTTTCTATGATGTGGTCGTAGGTCATGGACCATTATAGGGAACAGGGCATGAGAATTATTGCAGCTCATCAATGTTTTGATATTCGGGACACCGCGCCGGCCTATTCTGAGTATGAACCTATAATTTTGCGAGAAATTGAAATGGGGGAAAATTACCTTGCAGGGATAATTCAACTATTTGAGGAACCCGCAGGGTAGGCTGGGCCCGAGGTCCAAATGTAAGAAACTCACGAGAAGATTGTTTGTCCCTGTGCAGAAGGATAACAAGCATTTATTACCTACCGTTATCGTTTAGAGTTGTGCGCACAATTCTGTCGAGGTATTTCGGGGATGTATGGGTTGTAACGCTACTCCGGGGCTCGAAGAACGCAAAAGAGGAATCAAGGTGGAGGGTGTTAATCTTCAAAAATGGGTTGACCTCCTTATGGGTCGAATGCTAACAAGTCCCTTCATTCACTCTTTCTTCTTTCGTTTGTCAATTCATAGGTCAGGATTGTTCATTTTTTATAACCATTTTGTTCATATGAAGTTCCTTCAAACCTTTCAAGTGATAATGTAGTGAACCCCTTTTGATTCGGGGTTCCAAAAAAATCATACCAAAGCACCCGCTAGGCCGGATCACTCCGTCTTTGGGATTTTTATCGGGCCCGACCGAAGCCTTAACACCAATCGACTGCCAGATAATTGTTGCCCTTCTTTCAGACGAAGAGGAAGAGTCAAGTTGCGACTTGCCGAATGCCTTCTCGCACTGGCGGACACCAGCACCTGCAGAAGGGGAGCTAGACCCGCTCCTTAAACCACCAGTACATCCAGCTATCGACCTCGGACCCTTTTCGGAAGCCGCCTGCCGCCGATTCGATATATCTACGATGCTGGGCCTCCAAAAATTTTGTATGCGACGAGTTTTCTTTTCAGCAAGGTTGGGCCGTGTACTGGCGGCTTCATAAGGAGCAAGTTGATCAATCAAGCATTTGTGCAATCAACACATGTTATGCCTCCAGGCATGGTCGTGCCACGTGCCCAACCGCCCTTAAATCGAATTCTCTCAAGGGGAAGACAAATACAAGTCCATATTTCCTTGTCTTTACTTATGTACACGACCATGCATCGGGCGCCCCCTTCGGTTTGGTAAGGGTTAGTTTAACCACTACCTGACACCTCCACCATTTTTGTGGGCCCCCACCCTGTTAGACTTTTGAGCCTAATCGACTTTTTAGAGGGTCCCAGTTGGGTCAACCCTGCCCACGTACATATCAACGGTGCGGGGCATTTTGTCAAAGGGTCACCCCAACCCAGTGCTTTGAGGTGGATGGGGATGGGCCATCGTGCGAGAGAGCTTTGACATTTGGGGGATGTAGCTCAACCCTCGCGCTAGGGTGGGTAGTCTCGCAGGTCTATGCAAACATCAATTCTTGGTTTTGTCTTATGTTCTCGGGCAATTGCTCCTTCCAATACTCAGGCAGTACAGGGAGTTAGTTGAAAGTTCTTCTTCCTGTGCAACACCGCCAAGCGTCCTCCTTGGGACAACTATATATCTCATCGTGGTAGATCAGACGGTCTTCGTGGAGGCAAGGGACTTACCCTTCGGCTTAAACAGGCCGCTCCACAAGAGCAATCTTTCTCACCTGACCAGGGTGCTCTTCGTTCCCACCTTTTGCCCTTATTTTTTTGTTCTCCCCTCAGGAGGTGCGCCTCCTTTACTCGGGCCAGCTTTGCGGCTTGTCCACTTTCCGAAGTCAGTGCCTTATCAATAGACTTTTACATGTGTCACAATCCTTTGTTGTCTAAAGCAATGTTCTCTTGTTTGTTTATACGCCCCTTAGTATCCCAAGGCCGCACCCATACATCCTCAAGACTCTATCCCTCCCTCATACATCCATTTGCACAATAACTTTTCTTTTCCAAGTCCCATAACTCAAAGCAAGTGGGACTGCGCTTTTAGGCATAAGGGAACAGGGTCATCCATAGCAAGAGTTTTGTTCACAACACGCCATTCCAATCAATGCTCCTTTAGCTATTCAGCCTCGCCGGACATTCAATCTTTGCACAAGGCATCGTTTCTTTATCACTTACCTGCATACTCAACACAGACAACGACAAACACAACCCCCATCAGGGTCAACAAATAATCCCCCTCGCATGTCTATTATTTCCTTGGTTCAATTCCCAGCCCCGTTCCTTATATCATTCAATCATTATTTTTCGCCAACAACTTGTTCTATTTATGCAGTAGGGGTGTTCGTCGAGTCAACTAACCTCTCTTTTTCTTTTATTCAACAAGCTTTCATAATCTCGAGTCTTTTCCTCTCCGTGGCACAGGGGACCGACTACCCTCGCCTTGCCCTTTTTCTCCACCAAGTGATATCAAATTTTCTTTCACCGTTCGTTCCGTGGCAATGTGACAAGCAAACGGGGATGGGTTATTCGCATGCCGAGATGAAGAAGGGGTGAAAGGGTGAAGGGTCTAAGATCGGCTTAGATGGCTGAGGTAGGGGAGAAACTTGGCCGATGTGTGTGTGTGTGTGTGTGTGTGTGTGTGTGTGTGTGTGTGTGTGTGTGTGTGAGAGAGAGAGAGAGAGAGAGAGAGAGAGGGAGAGAGAGAGAAAGACATTCTATGTACAAACGAGAGAGGGAGAGAGAGAGAAAGACATTCTATGTACAAACCAAGCCCCCTACTTAACCTATCTCTTTACCCAAGGGCCCCCCTAGGCTCCCCAGACCAGATGATGCATGGAGGTGACCAAATGAAGGAGGCGGAGGACGAAGAAGGTGCAAGGTGCTCGCTCGGCTATGGTGGATGGGTGATGAAGGAGGAGGAGAAAGGAGTGGCAAGGTGTTTGGCTATGGTAGATGGGTGATGGAGGAAGAAGGTGTAAGGTGCTTGGTTATGGTGGATGGGTGACAGACGTGCAGGAGGAGGGGGGTGCAAGGTGCTTGGGTATGGTGGATGGGTGATGGAGGTGGAGGAGGAAGAAGGTGCAAGGTGCTTGGCTAAGGTGGATGGGTGATGGAGGTGGAGGAGGAAGAAGGTGCAAGGTGCTTGGCTATGGTGGATGGGTGATGGAGGTTGAGGAGGACGAAGATGCAAGGTGCTTGGCTATGGTGGATGGGTGATGGAGGTGGAGAAGGAAGAAGGTGCAAGGTGCAACGTGCTTGACAATGGTGGATGGGTGATGGAGGTGGAGGAGGAATAAGGTGCAAGGAGCTTGGCTATGGTAGATGGGTGATGGAGTTGGAGGAGGAAGAAGATGCAAGGTGCTTGCCTATGGTGGATGGGTGATGGAGGTGGAGGAGGAAGAAGGTGTAAGGTGCAAGGTGCTTGACTATGGTGGATAGATGATGAAGGTGGAGGCGGAAGAAGATGCAAGGTGCTTGGCTATGTTGGATGGATGATGGAGGTGGAGGCAGGAGAAGGTGCAAGTTGCTTGGCTATGGTGTATGGGTGATGGAGGTGGAGAAGGAAGAAGGTGCAAGGTGCTTGGCTATTGTGGACGACTGATGGGGGTGAAGAGAGAAGTAGGTGTAATGTGTTTCGCTATTGTGGATGAGTGATGGAGGTGGAGGAGGAATACAGTGCAAGGAGTTTGGCTATGGTGGATGGGTGATGGAGGTGGAGGAAGAAGATGCAAGGTGCTTGGCTATGGTGGATGGGTGATGGAGATGGAGGAGGAAGACACTGTAAGGTGCTGGGCTATGGTGGATGGGTTATGGACGTGGAGGAGGAAAAAGATGCAAGGTGCTTGGCTGCGGTGGATGGGTGATGGAGGTGGAGGAAGGCGAAGGTGCAACGTGCTTGGCTAAAAGGGATGGGTGATGGACGTGGAGGAAGAAGAATGTGGAAGGTGTTTGGCTATGGTGGATGGGTGATGGGGGTGAAGGATGAAGAAGGCGCAAGGTGCGATGGCATTCTCCTACTTCCATGTATTGACCCCTACTTGTTGGTTTTGTTCAAAGCCCATTTCCGCAGAAACACCCAGGATTATGAAAAACACAACGAAACACGGACCACCAGAAAACGAAGAAAAACTTAGATTCGCAGAAAAACTATGATTTGGAGCACTTCCGGCTTTTGGCAGAACTTTCTAGTTAGAGGCAGAGGCGAAAAAGACAATTTTTTGTTTGTCACCCTAAACGTCGTCAATTAATCCCATAACTTTGCAGACCCTCGGTATATCCCTAAGAGATAGCCCTTGTAAAATTTTGCCTAATTTATTGGTCATTTGCTCCTGCTTGCCCGTTTTGGACTTAGCCCGTAGACCTGGTTCAACAATTGGGGTAAGTCCATTTCCTGCTTTTGCTGGCAACTAGAATGTACTGATACACAACCAAGTGCAAGAGTTGGAGAAGCCAAGTGGAAAATAAGACTAGACACATGCACATGAGTAGAAAAGCACACTATAACGTAGCGGAACACAACCAAGTCCAGGAGTAGGAGAAACTAAGCGGAAAGCAGGACTAGATACAACACATCAAGGTGTAAAAGCAGGAGAAACCAATGGCTAACGAGACTAAACACATACTCATGAGTAGGAAAGCACACTCGAATGTATAGGAATACAACCTAGTGCAAGAGTGAGGGAAACCAAGTGAAAAACAAGACTAGACACCTACACATGCATACAAAGCACACTAGAATGTAGTGAAATACAACCAAGAGCAAGAGTAGAACAGACCAACTGAAAAAGAAGAGTAGACACATGCACATGAGTAGGAAAGCACACTAGAATGTAGCGGACTACAACCAGGTGCAAGAGTAGGAGAAACCAAGTAAAAAACAAGGATGTACACCTACGCATGGGCAGGAAAGCATACTAGAATGTAGCGGAACACATCCAGCTTCAAGAGTAGGAGAAACCAAATGGCTAACAAGATTAAACACATGCTCATGAGTAGGAAGCACACTAGAATGTAGCGGAATACAACCAAGTGCAAGAGTAGGAGAAGCCAAGTGAGGAACAACACCGAACACCGACTCACGAGTAGAAAAGCACACTGGAATGTAGCGAAATTCAACCAAGTGCAAGAGTAGGAGAAACCAAGTGAAAAACAAGACTAGACGCATGCACATGAGTAGGAAAGCACACTCGATTGTAGTGGAATACAACCAGGTGCAAGAGTAGGAGAAACCAAGTGGAAAACAAAACGATACATCTACACATGAGTAGGAAAACAAAATAGAACGCAGTTGATTACAACGAGATGCAAGAGCAGGAGAAGCCAAGTGGAAAACAAAACCATACACATGCACATGAGTAGGAAGGCACACTAGAATGTAGGGGAACATAACCAAGTGCAAGAGTAGGAGAAACCAATCGGAAAACAAAACCATACACATGCACATAAGTAGGAAAGCACATTAGAATGTAGCAGAACATAACCAAGTGCAAGTGTAGAAGCAACCAAACAAAAAACGAGACCATACACATGCACATGAGTAGGATCAAAGTAGCGATTTACTCACAAGTGGAAGAATGGACAAACATGGAGAGAAAGATAACGAGACACACTCACAATGCTAGTAGAAACACGAATCAAAGTAGCGATTTACTCATAAGTGGAAGAATGGATAAAACATGGAGAGAAAGATGGGAAAACACACTCACAATGTTAGTAGGAGCAAGAATCAAAGTAGCGATTTACTCACAAGTGGAAGAATGGATAAAACGTGGAGAGAAAGATGAGAAAGAGAAAGATGAGAAAACACACTCACAATGTTAGTAGGAGCACGAATCAAAGTAGCGATTTACTCACACGTGGAAGAATGAACAAAACATGGAGAGACAGATGAAGAAACACACTCACAATGCTAGTAGGAACAAATATGAAAGTAGCGATTTACTCACATGTGGAAGAATGGACAAACATGGAGAGAAAGATGAGCAAACACACTCACAATGYTAGTAGGAGCAAATATSAAAGTAGCGATTTACTCACATGTGGAAGAATGGACAAACATGGAGAGAAAGATAAGCAAACACACTCACAATGCTAGTAAAAGGAAGAATCAAAATAGCGATTTACTCACAAGTGGAAGAATAGACAAAATATAAAGAGAAAGATGAGGAAACACACTCACAATGCTAGCAGGAGCAAAAATTAAAGTAGCGCTTTACCCACAAGTAGAAGAATGGATAAAACATGCAGAGAAAGATGAGGAAACACACTCACAATGCTAGTAGAAGCAAAAATCGAAGTAACGATTTACTAACAAGTGGAAGAATGGACAAAACATGCAGAGAAAGATGAGGAAACACACTCGCAATGCTCATAGGAGCAAGAATCAAAGTAGCGATTTACTCATAAGTGGAAGAATTGACAAACATGGAGAGAAAGGTGAGGTAACACACTCATAGTCAGAGATGAGCAACGGGTACCCAGACTCGCACCCAACTGCACCCACCCAACCCACAAGGCGCTGGGTCAGGTGTGGGTGTAGGAAAGCTGGTCTGGGTGGCAGGTGGGTGGCAGGTGGGTCAATGCTCTGCCTGGGTAACCCAAATGGGTGGCTGGCAGGTGGGTCTGGGTCACTCGGTCGGGTAACCGACAAGATATAGCACCCCCCCCCGTCTCCCCCCACTCTAGGCCCTTCTAAAAAAAAAACGTGTGTGAACATCCTGAAAGTTGGAGTCGGAATAAAGAAGTTTCAATCCTCGCACGAGAAAAACCCTTGCAAGCCTGCCTCCAGGGGCACACCGTGGCATTTGGCCTCCCTGAACCATTTTCATATGCAGAAAAAACCAAAACAATGTCGGGTTATCTTTCCATGTTCTATCCAACAATTCATTCTCATTTTGCATATTTGCGGAGTAGTGGACTGAGGCCGAATGCCGCGGTGTGCCACTGGCGGCTGGATGTCTGGAAGTCGAGCGTACCTACTCACATCAGGCAACAAAGTTCGCTCCGGATTTCGAATTTGTTTTGGTGTGAATTTTTTCGCCATCACAGAAGGACGACGCAAGTGGTAGCTGCCACACTGCTGGGATGAAGACGGAGGGGGGCGATGAGGTGGCACCGTGGCAGAGAGCAACATTCTCAACATGCTGCAAGCTATGAGTGAGGGTGAGAGGGAGGGGTGACCTCCCGAAAGAAAGGGAACAGCAGCGGAGCGAGGAGTCACGGCACTATCGAGGCACTTGGGAGGTTAGTTTTTTTTTCTCTCTCTCACA
>BFEA01000053.1:3528521-3545990 GCA_003427395.1 Chara braunii
TTCCCGCCATGTCATCACCCCGTACATGTTTCCCCGCCAGGATTTTTTTTCCTCCCCCTTCCAGAATCTTTTTTTTTTTATAGTATTTTACTCATTTGTAACTCCTGAGTTCGAACTGAGGTCTGTATTTCAACATTTCAAGGGTGTACGGACTGAGCAGAGCCCTGTTGAATCTATTAACCACCAACCTCCTATGGTTGAATGGCACCCACACATAACTGGTATCAAGCTGATGTCGCTTGTTGCTACCGTCCCCACCCACTGAATAGAACGTCTGGCCATTAAAACTGTTTTGGTGCAACTTTCAGTCTACATACAACAGTAATGACCAGGTGTTCTATCCGGGCGAAGACAATAGCTGCAGCTGGCCAAGGGTTGTAGTGGTTGTGAGGCTAACGATGCCCGTTCAAGGTTGTGCGTGCACTTGGGGTCTGACGCCATAAATTACACGTTGTTCAATAACTACAGTGAAGGCCTCTTGGAGCCCGCAGGCAGTTGGCCCGCCTTGGAGTGACCTGGGGCTGCGTATTGTTCGAGCGGAGTGTGTTGACTGCCGTGTCCATGGTGTGGTGTTGTGTGTGTGGTGTGAGTTCAAGGACGCTGCAGCCCTCGAGGGGGCCTGGATATCACGACCAATAATACCTCCAAGAGTTGTACTGGTTAGTACTGGTTACGAGACTTCGTTCGTGGGGCTTAGGGCATCGGTTCGAGGCCATGCATGCATGGCGGGGCCTGATGCCCTAACATACACGTTGTTCAATAACTACTAACGACTGGGTGGTAACAGGCTCAGTTTCTTGGCTGTTTAGTGCAATTACTGCACTGTGGAATTTCTCAAGTGCGTGCTCTTCTGGCATGAAGGCATTCACGATAGGCTCAACTGCTATTCGACAACTCTACTGGCTGGCAACCATGCATGATTGAGTGTCCCCCACCACCCGCACCCCTCTCTCATTATTGAAGTTGATGTATGTGTCGCTATTGAACTTGGTTGTTATATTACTCCCAACAAATGGTCAAATGGTAGGCAGTATGTTGTTATGGTGTCGTGGGCTTTTTCTCCGCATTTTTTTTTCTTCTTACGAACGACCTTCCCTCATCTTCTGAATCTTTTTCGACCTAGGCTACCAGCCGGGCCGCCCGGGTCCCAGGTGGCCAGCCCGTGCAAGGACCCGGGAAGGTCCCAGCAAAAAAAAAAAAAAAAAAAAAAAAAAAAAAAAATCGGAAAAAATAGTACTGTTATGCAAAAAAATAAACTGAACAACTTTTGCCTCAAGGTCACATCGAAATTCTTCACCAAATTTAGAATAAAAATTAAATTTTAAGAATAAAGTTTTTATTTTTATGTTTTTATTTTTTTTTGGCCCGGCCGTGCAAGTGACCCCGAGCCACTCTGGTAACCTAGTTTTCGACTATTTTTTCATAGTCTTTCTCTTCCTCATATTGTTGTTTATAGTTCAAAAAAAAAAAACAGATTGTACCTGATGCTACATAGTTCTATTGTGATCGATGAAGGGATGCATATCGACCACTTTACCCGACGTCAAAAATCCATGGGACCGGTAGCACAGGACCATAAGGGCTACCGGTAGCACAGTGTGGAGAACCAGCAAAGTGGCAAAAATGAAACATGGGATAAATTGTCGCTACAAGTTATTTCGCAATTGAAAAAAAAAAAAATTTAAATATATTTTTCCTGAAAAGATCACGACCAAATCTCCCGACTCTTCAATTTGCAAACTTATTTATGAGTTTTTCTTCTGAGCGTGAAAAATCGTTGTAATTGGAGTACTTTTCTCGTTGGCCAACAAGTTGTGAAGTGGCAAAAATAAAAAATGTGACAAATTGGTACGGTAGTTATTTCATGGTCTAAATGCTTTTTTTTTTCCTGATATTTTTCATGGAAAGATCACGACCTGACCTACAACATATCGGATTTTGTTTTTAATTCTTCATAGCAAAAAAAATCAGTTGTCCCTAACCGGAAATATGACTTATATACATACATATCTGACGGTGCGTTATGTTCGAAGCAAGACGGTAGTAAGTGCAGTCAGATTGTCTACTCCTTATCAAATTGGTGTGAAACTAGCATTGATTAGTATTAAATTATCATTAATTAGCAGTTGATAACAATGGGCGAATTTAATTATAAACGATTATTTATACCATTTTCGGTCGGATAGAACGCATGGTCATTATCGTTGTAGCTGAACGCGAAGTTATGTCAAATACAACTATAAGGAAGGGGCACTTCTATTCAGGTACTGGTTTCTCGAACCCTTTTCTTTATGTGTCAACGATAACTTGATTTGAAAGAGGGAAAAAAAAAAAAAAAAACCTTGGCGTTAAAAGAAAAAACGAGAAGAAAAAAAAAACGAAAAGAATGAAATTAGAATATTTTTAAACAGCGTTCTTCACGACATCTGTTAAAATTGGAACGATACAAAGAAGATTGGCATGACCTCTACGCAAGAATAACATGCATTAATCGAAAAGTGGTTTAAAATGTTTAACAACAAATTAAAAAATATATAAACAACAATAATTGATTTGTAGTACGATTTACTTGGAATGAGAAGCTAATAGCAGTAGGTTAATTCTCGTGATTTGAAAATTTATAACACCATGGGCACATGCGGTTGTATTGTCTTGGCTTTAAGCCGTGTTTTGTTACTCCTACCTCCCATGGAATTAGAGGAAAAAACATGTAGGTTCTGGAATTAGAGGAAAAAACATGTAGGTTCTGGAATTAGAGAAAAAAACATGAATGTCATGGTTATTGCAGATGACTGGAGGGTGGCCAGAGGAAAATGGTGAGAGCGGAGAGAAAGGAAGGGTGTGTGGCAGAGGTAGTGCTTTTACCGTACTCACTGATGCATTTACCAGATCATTACAGATGATGGGAGGGTGGGCAGAAAGAATTGGTGAGGGCAGAGAAAAAGGAAGGTGTATGGAAGGGGTAATGATTATTTGGGGGTCTAAGTTCTCATGCTTGTTCTGCAGGGAATGAACAATGAAAGAGAATTTTATCCTCGTGCTAGATATCAGTGCACTGGAATGAAGAGTGAGTGACGTTGCAAGTGCACAGTGACATCGTCAAGTTCAGTCGGTGAGATTTTACACTCCCCTACATTGAGAATGTTGAGGACTCAGTTCTAGATTTATCTTTTTTCAAACTCAAGTCTATATAGATCTTTTTTCAAACTTCATAGAGTGTCCATTTTCTGTGTTTTGGTGGTTGCTGATGGGTGCAGGAATTACTACCCCAGTAACCCTGCTCAGCAGACGGTGAATTGTTTGGTAAAATGACAGATGTCGGCGCTGGCTCTTGCTCTACGTTGTCGAAGCCGAACATTGTGAAACTGAAAAATATGATTCACGGTCTTTGCAAAAAGGTGGGCCTGGTGCGCAGTACATGCTCAAAGAAGAAGAAAAACAGCTCTACCTAATGTTGGCGGAGATTTACGCTTGTCTGCCACTAAGACAAGACGTAAGGGAGTTTTGACTCCGGTTATGGATCTTGTAAGAAGTGTCATAATATGTATACATACGAAATGCGTAATGGGACTAGCTCATTAAATGACCACAAATGTCAATTGTTGGCGGCCGACGCCTGCACAATGCGATTATTCACAATAACGTTTGAGCCAACCATATTTCAAAAGTGGAAGGTTGCAAGGGCGACTACAAGGATGCGTTGTGAGGATTTGAGACCGTATTCCATGGTAGAGGATCCAGGGTTTCGTCACTACTTGCAGGTTATTCATGACATTGTGATTAGTGTTGGAAGGGTCATGAAGGTGGATTATTTAATTTTTTCACGCTTCATGGTGAAGCGTCAAGTGATGAGCGATGTCGAATCCCTCCTCGATGTCGTCGGAGCAAAGATGAAAAAACACTTTGCTGATAAGATGTACGCAGGGTTCACCGTTGACCTGTGGACGGACTCGATTAAGAGAATGTTTTTCATGTCGATCATAATTTACTATATCGACAACGCTGTGAAACTTCACGTACAGACGCTTCAAGTGCAACCATTGCGTGATGAATCGCACACGGTTGTTCGTGTTTTGAAATCATTCAAGGAATGCCTTCAGGATTTTTGGTAAAGTGATATTGAAAGGTGTGTTGTATGTTCAGACAGGCGGTCGAATATGTATTGGGGTGAGGGTATCCACAACAATTTCAAATGGCTTCCATGCAACGATCACAAGATTGTGACGGTGTTGACCACGGTGTTGAACAAGACCACAACCTCAACAAATGGGATCAAGTCAGCGTCGTTTTACAAATTTAAGGATGTTGCACCCGAAGTATTCGAGTTAATCGAGAATTGCAAAGAACTTATTCGGTATGTCAAACAATCAAACCTGCAAAGGGCGTTGAAAAACACTCTGAAGCAGGAGAATGTGACAAGCTGGAATTCATTGTTGCGCATGCTCAAGAATGTCAGTAAGAGTTATGAGGAAGCGTTAAATATTCTCATTAACCGAGGTGGGAAAAATTATATATTGATATCACAAATCAATAGAGAGTTGTTGGAGGAAGTAGTATGTTTCCTTGATCATTTAGAAAAGGCTACATTGAAATTAGAGAGTTACCTCCAACCTGTTCTCCATTGCGTGATCTTCGAGCGGAATGAGTTGCTTCTACATAGTGAAACTTGCCCGGAATCTGGAAAGGAAGTTGATACTCCACCCGATTCCAACAACATTGTAACTATCAAAAAAATGATTAGAGACACACTGATGAAGAAATGGTCTCTGGAAAATTTAATTGTTGTAGATGCCTTGCTTGATCCGCGACAAAAAGACAGGTTGGAGATTTTTTATGTTTCATTCGTACAAGACTACAAGTGAAACATGGGAACACTCAACTGAAGGCGATCATGCAGAATGTTGCCATGAGTACGAAGGAAGAATCGAATGTGTCCGAAGTCGAGGTTGTGAAGGAGCGTCCAACAAAAAGAACAAGGGGAAGATCGTGGATGTGTAGCTCAGATAAGGTGGATGAAGTAACACCACGAAGGGAAGGAACATTGAAGATGAGCATCCCTTAAAGGGTTCAAAACAAGTTTGAATATTATTTCCCGTTAAAGTTAATAGAGGAGGAAAAATACATTTTTGACCTCCTTTTACGGTGGAAAGCCAAAGGCATGGTGGTTACGGTAGAGGATTTTCGGATATTGCGTCCTCCATTGCCTATCCTGGCGCTGGCTGTCGCGCGTCACTGTGTGTCCCCGCATCGCGCTCAAAGAGCGAGTGCAATTTCTCTGATGCATTGAACACATTGACGAAGGAAAGGAACTTGCTTAGCGCTTCAATGGTCAACTACATTCTTTTTGTTAGATCAAGATAGGACCTCAGTAATGCACAGTGTGGTAGGAGGTTGCGGGTTCCACTTTGTCGCCTCATGCAAAGTATGTTATTTCGCGCTCTTATAGCGCATAGCCATTCGCATACCGGTTGTTGTGGGTTGGGGACTGTTTGAGGGGGGGATCGGGTCTTCAATCTGTGGTCTGCCCTTTGGTTGGGTGCTGGGGTATGCGCAAGCAGTGGTGGTATTTGCGCCAACGCGGAGAAAGAGGCCTGGTGCGATGTTTGGGGACCCCAAAATTAACAAGTAACGGGCTGGAGTTTGAATAGCACCAACACAGAAAGGACGTACCGGAATCATGAATGTATGGATCAACAATATACAGAGCATAGCGCATGGGAAGAGGGGGGGGTAGGGGGAATTGGGTTCGGGAAGGGGTGCCTTGGACAGGGTACTTCCATAGCAGGGACGAACACCCTATGCTATCGGGATGATTGGGTGTGGTATGCCTCCCGATCACGATGTCCTTGGGAAAGCCATCTACTGAGTTCGGGTGTGCTCTGCCAATTGTCGCACATGGCCGAGAAGTGTTGGCTTCGGTTATTACCTTTCCATCTTCCAAGGTATGTGAGGTTGAATGTTTGTCTATTGAGAGTCTCATCTGGTTCCATGAGTATGTGAATGTGTTAGGGGCTGTGGGAAGTGATGGGGCATAAGATACCGTAGGTGGCAGCGTCGTCAGAGGGGTCTGGCTTGGCGTGTGTAGTACCCGCTCCGAAAGCGTAGGAAGGTTGGCGCGTCGGTCCTCCTGGCGGGGTTGCCATCTACGGTCGAGCGACAGGGTCCCCCCTAAGACTGTCTCTAGCCTGCACAACCTTTTATTAAAAAAAAAAAAAAAATGGACAAAACATGGAGAGAAAGATGAGGAAACACACTCACAATGTTAGTAAAAGCAAAAACCAAAATAGCGATTTACTCATAAGTGGAAGAATGGACAAAACATAGAGAGAAAAATGAGGAAACACACTTACAATGCTAGTAGGTGCACGAAAGCCGCTCATTTCTTCAATCATGAAGGGTCATCTTGGGTTGTGTTGCAGGTCTAGAGACTGGTCAGAAACAAACCTCTATGGTTTGTACTTCAAACCATCAAAACATAAAATATCAATCAACTCTATTAGAAAAGAAAAAATCGTTGAGAAGACTAATAACGGGAGACCAAAGAAGAAATTTCAGTGGGCATTAATGAGATCTCGATAATGATGAAAGTTATTGGTCGACTCAAAGATGATGATGGACAAATCGATGCGTTCAAGAAGGTTGTTGAATCTACTAAGAGTGGTAAAATTAAATTGAGATTTGCATCAACTCATCATTTTTTAGAAAGATAATTACTATGTCAATGAGAAAATATAAACCCAAGGGAGTGAAGAAGAACCTGATAGTCATTTTAGTAAAAAAATATTATGATGAAGCATTGAAAAAGGAAATGAGAATCATCAAAGCACTAAGGGAGTCAAAAACATTTGGGAATAGGGTCACTGGAGAGAGAATTGACATAATGAAGATTGATTCATATAAGTTTATTTATCCAAAGGAAAATGAATATATCTTAAAGTTGTGTTAGAAATTATCTGGTGTTTTTTCCTTTAATGATGAGGAGAAAAGACGATTAGATGTAGACATGATTAAAATGATAAAGATCTGGACAGTAGATCATATCCCTTGGAATCATAGACCAACTAAATATGCCTGAAGAAAAGAAGCAGAAGTGGTGACATATCGTGATAAAAAATTTTCTACTAATGTTGTACAACCTACTGACGAACCCTATGCTAATCACTGGTTTTGCTTTTGGAAACCAGGAGGTGGTTTGAGATGGATACAAAATTTTCAAAAGTTAAACTTAGTGACGGTACGTGATGCAGGTAGCTTCCCTAATTATGGTTCTCTTTCTAAGTCTTTTGTTAATCGGTATATTTATTCGTTAATTAATTTATATTCAACCTATGATCAATTTTTTGTTTATCCTAGTAATCGACACATGACTGTTATGCACACACCAAGAGGACTTATCAAGATGTGCGTGGTACCACAAGGGTGAACTAATGGGGTGGCAGTGGTGCAAAGGGATATGATCCAAGTCATACATGATATTTCTCATGAAATAACCAATCTTTATATTGATGATAATGTAGTAAAATGACCTTTAGTAAGAGATGAGACACTGGTTGATGGTGGGGTTACCAAGTTTGTTTAGGAACATGTTAAAGGAGTAAAGCTGGTCCTAGAAAGACTTCAAAAATACAATCTGATTGTAAGTGGAGAAAAGTCAGAAGTAACCATTCTAGGTTTTAAATATTGCTTTAAGGGTAGGAGTCCCGACCCCAAGAAAATAAATAAAATCCTTAACTAACCCTTGCCTCTTAAACCACCACTACCCCCGTCGTCATAAATTAAGGGGAATCGGTAGGACAGGTCCATGAGGGTTACCAGTAACACAGTCGGGAGAACTGACGGAGTGGCAAAATTCAAAATTATTACCCCCGTGATTTATTTCATGGTTCAAATTATTTTTATTGTTATTTTTAATATTTTTCTTATTAAGATCACGACAAAATTTATTGACACTCGAATTTTCAGAGTTGTTGGGTCATCCTTCTGATCATAACAAATCGTGAAAGTTGGGTTACTTTTCTCGTTGGCCCATACATGGTAGAGTAGCAAAAATAAAAAATGTGATGAAACGGCGCGGCATTTACTTCATGGTTTATTTTTGTTTTTCAGTTTTTTTATATTTTTTCTTAAAAGAGCACGACCTGATCTACAGGATATTAAGTTTTCATATTTTTTTGCCAATGTTTCAGAGAGTAAAAAATCGTTAAAGTTCGAGCTTGAAAATTCTTGAACCGGACCCGCCTGCGTTTGCCGATCACAACCTCCCCTAAAAACCCGGTCCGTAAGGCCATGAAAGTCAATTTTAGGCCGATGGGGTGTAGTGGTGGTTTAAGCGTGACAGAAGTTACGAGTCTCTTGGGTGTTTGTGGGTTCTAGAGGATCTCCATTTCTCATTTTGCTACCCTTGCAGAGCCTCTAAGAAAGATGATAAGGCAATAGGCCGATTTGTAATGGACAAAGAAAAAAAATATGTTGTTAAAGATCTACAATAGAAAATGAAAGATGGAGGTGTAGTATTGGGAGTGCCCTACTATGATGGTGAGGAGGGAATACCCTTCATTATCGAGGCAGATGGAGGACCAGTTGGTCTTGGCTATATACTCATACAGGAAAATGATAATGGTAACAAAAGGTTTCTAAGGTTTGAGAGCAGAACTCTCAATTCTACAGAAAGGAGCTACACCTAATTCATAAAAGAGTTACTGACACTGCCTCTGGTGTTTTAGACACTATGTGCTTGGAAGGAATTTTTTTTTGAGGACTGATGCATATGCAGTGATTACGACCATCAAGAAGCACCAACAGGTAGATCCAACAGTAAGCATATTAATTGCCTTTATGTGGGCATTTGACTTTAAGTTGGAAAAAATTCGAACTGGAAAAAATTGAGTAGATGGTTTGAGTTCAATTTAGTGGAGAACAGATAATGACGAAGACATTGAGGAAACTATTATGTAGATGAATTTTTGAATGACGAAGATGATGAAGATCATAAGGTACTGAACTCAAACAAGAAAAGTTTGTAGCCTTAAGAGAGAGACTGCTAGGGTGAAATCACTGATGCTTATATCTATGAGATAATTTTTGAGAAAGAAGAAGAAGAAGATAAGAATGACTGATATGCAAGGATCAACGCAGCAGTTGTAGTTGTCAATGAACTATTTCAGTTCAAATGTTGAGGAATAGATTGAAAAGAAAGAGGAAAAACTCTCATTTATCTTCGAAGAATAAAAAGGAAGCTATCAAGAAATTGAGAAAGTAATAAAAAAAAAAAAAATGAATGAATATTACTGCAAGAATTTAAAGAAAAAGTTAGGTTACCTGATCGGACGTCCGTGACCCCCCTGACCGTCCGGGATTGTCCGCTCGGACAACCGGTCGGACATCCTCCCCTGGCAGACTGTCCAAGTCTGAACGGCAAAAAAAAAAAAAAAAAGAACGAGTCCTCCAAAAAATCTGAAAAAAAAACTATGTTATGGAGAAACATAAACTGAACAACTTTTGCCTTGGGATGATATCGAAATTCGTTGTCAGTTTGAAAATAAAAAATAAAATTAAAGGCACCCCCAATTTTTTTAATTTTTTTTCATGCATTTAATTGCTAAAAATGGACTTGTCCGGGCCCAGACGTCCGGGACCCCCCTGACTGTCCGCCTAGGACGTCCTGCCATCGGACAACTGGTAACATAGAGAAAAAATTCAGACTAAATAGAGGATACCTCTTTGTGGATGACAAGAGTGAGTTACCTCTATTAAGAGTAGTGTGCAGGAAAAAAAAACAGTTAGAAATAATTGTTGTTCTACACGAAGGAGTTGCAAGAGGCCACAAAGTTATTGAAGCAACCTACACTAAGATTGTTGAGCTTTATTTCTGTTGTGCCAAAAGAGGTCTACAACAACATGATTCAGCCTCTATTTCCCACTATCCTGGTAGAACCATGTAGTCGAGTTCATTTGGATCCCATCACGATGTTTCTAGGCAAGGGAGGGATGAGATATACATTGAATATGCGATGAAACAAAAACTCTGAAAAGGAAGACAATCGGACAAGTGGCTAATTGGATAGAAGAAATTTGTCTCAGGATCAAAATTCAAAAATGAAGTTGTAAGAAGAATCAGTCTTAGAATAGGTGTCCATATAAGATATGTGACTACTCATCATCCTTAGGCTTCGCCAAAATAGTGTGAAGACAATCTCTGCAAATGACCTCAGATGTTGAGAGTTGTAGTTTATGTTGACAACATTACAATTAAGAGGATCACTGACTATGCATCATTCACTTTGTGGTATGGTCGGTATGCTACTTTACCTATTGAAAGCATAGTCAAAATTTGGTGAAGTAAAAAAGAGACAAATAATATTCTCTTTCAGAACTTCTACAGGTCCGAATGAGACAAATATTAGAAGTTGATCAGGTTGTGTTGGATGCTGCAGGTAGAATAACCACGAACCAATTGAGTGATCAAGAGAGATGGAATAAAAGGAGATACATAGGAAGAGAAAAATTAAAAGTTTGTGATGTCGTCTAGAGACTCAATTGACTAAACAATAAGAGCCTAGATGACTTGGTCCTTATAGAATTACTAGTGAGGCAGAAGGCAAAGTCTATAAGATATCTGAGATGGATCGCTCAAGATTCCATGATATGGTATCACGGTGGAGACTTCGTAAGTTTATCTTAAGAGATCCCGATCTGATTCCTATAATGGTCGTAACGAGAGGACAACGAGGTCAATCATTCAACAAAAGAGTAATTTTATAAAACTGAAAGAAATATAGTAAGATAGTGAGACTGCAAGATTGAACTTTCAGTAGACTATGATCATTCGTACATTGTGTATTCAGTGTGTCAATTCGCAGCATGTAAGTTTTGACAAAGGGACTAAGATAAAATTTTCAGACGATTCATATTCATTTTTGCATGTGAACAAATTTTCGTATTTCTGCAAGCAATAAAACTAATGAGATTATAGTATCACTAATACAGAGTCACAGTCAATCCACGAGTGTCAAGATCCCTAATAGTGGAGAGCAACTGTGAGGTGCGGTTGCAACAGGAAGTGATGAGATATCATATTTCTAGTATTGACACAGTATCAAGATCTTAGAACTCGTGGTTGTGGCACATTAAAGGTGTAATCAGTATTATTTTGTGATAAAGAGAAAGTTTGATAGGTATAGAGAAGTTAAGTTTTGTATTACCGAGAGTTGTCAGTAAAAGGATTTCGTGTTTTTTGACCAAGTCGTCTGTCCAAGACAATTCTCATGAGGATAGACGCAAAGTAGTTGAACTTCATTTGACAAAAAATTATCAATAAAGGACATTTGTGTCTTCTAACTAAGTTGTTTATCTTCTGTCCCAGATGAGGTAAGATACCTCTCTGGGATTAGTATCTCGATATTTCCGTGGGAATGACGGGGGGGTCGCTTGGAAAATTCTCAGATAAGGGAAGGGACCTCTCCGAGACAAACATTATGTATTTTTTTGAGGCTGAATGGAGGTCTCTATTTGTCGCTGTTTGTCTTGTTGTTGTTTTATGCCTCTTGAGACTGATCAGTCTGCTTGTGGGCGTTGTATGCTTGTTAAATTATTTGGGGTATGGACTGTCTGCTTGTGGGCGTTGTATGCTTGTTGTTCGCCTGTGTCTGAGACTTTTTATTCTTTGGCTTGAGTCATTATTGATTAGCGGGGCTAGCCAGAGCCTTACCGCAGTAGACTACAATATGTGGGGGTCAGTAGGTCCCCGACTCGAGTGTTGAATTTCGTATTTCACTTAGGTTAAGGCTCCGGAAGTCTGACCTTCCAGTGGGTTATCCAGAGTTTGAATCGCAGTTAGACCGGGTCATGCGTTCGAAATGTGGGCGGGGCAGCCAATGCCCTAGGCTGAAAACTGGTGGGTGAGTCGGACCCTGACCACGGTGATCAAATCTGGGTATAGGGTTGTTGGACTGACGAAAGGTCTATTTTGGTGTCCTTGTGCGGGGCACGTCAAAGAGTCATCATACTCGAGTAGTGGGTATGGTGGTCCCGACCTGGAGGCAGGTTAAAAGGGTTGTCAAGACAAATGGTCTGATTAGTTTTGGGTTGAGGCAGGCCGAATAAGGGATGTTAGACTAAAAAGAGGTCTGTCGGCCCTAACCAGTGGTGGGTCGAAACCAAAGCAATCGATGATTTCTAGATGAGAAGAACTGTTTATATTATTTATTATTTTATTATGGGTTTTATTTTAATTTCTTTTAATTTAATTTATTTAATTAGTACTTGACTACTGTTTGTCAAGGAGCTTGCTTGCTAGGATTTTGTTTGGTGGTTTGTGAAAATTATTGTTTTGTAGATTTATGCAGGTTCACTTAAAATTCTCATAACAGAGAAAGAAAAAGGGGTTTGTGATCCCCTTTGTTTATCTGCGAAGTTGAGGAGACGCCCCACTCAAATAAAAGAAAGAGAACGGGGTTTGGTATCCCCTTCGATTGCTTGAGAAGTTGCGAAAAAGTCTCACTCAGACCGAGAACAAGAAAAAGGTTTGATATACCTTATAGATGATAGAGTGAGTGTCCTCAACACGAATGATAGTTTGAGAATATCCTCGGCATTACTGTCAAGATGTGACGAGGTAACTTTTGAATAAGGAAATATCAGAGACAAATTAGATTTCAGAGTGACGTGAGGTCAATGCCAATTACAAATGAGAAACTAAGATCTAATCTTTTTTAAAGTAATTTGGTGGCCAACTGAGCGGTCTAGTTCACGAGGAATCTGCATCCCCGACCTTAAGGTATTCAAACTCTCAAGCCAAGGATGCTATGACACATGATACGAATTAAAAATTCAAGAGAAGAAAATCAGAAAATTCAGACAGCGATGAATTTTATCTGAAATAAGGTGGGAATAAATAAAATACAAAAGAGAGTGCAGTTACTAAGATTAGACTGAGATAAAACAGAGCAAAAGGTAGAGGATGATGACACTTGTACTAAAGTCTTGCTTGCCGCAGTTGTAGTGTGAGCAGCCCGCCTCACTCACATTTGCATAAGACGAGTAGATGCTGCCCCAATGCACCAAGGAGAGCTCTAAGATCCATTGGAGTGAGAGGAGGGGAACCGCTGCTGGATAGGAGGTTGGAGAGAAACTATAGGCTAGTGGAAGGAGCTAGGAGGATTGAGAGAAGTGACGTTAGCCGAGGGCGGTGCTCCGCCATAGCCCCTGGGCTGTAGGAGAAGAGGAACGGCTAGAGGGTAACCCTCCTAGAGGGAAGGACTCAATAGCCTTAGAGCTAGGAGGTCGCCATAGCCAGAGAGAGACACAGGAGGAGACTTGTGGAGCATGAAATAAAAGGACATGAGGATAAAGGAGAAGGCAACAAGTGCTTGAGAGAAAGGTGGAAGGTGGAGATTTTGAGGAAGGAAGAAGAATATAACCAAGCGAGTAGAGAGAAGGGTGAAGAGGAAGAGCCCCTCGACAAGGAAGTGCTCCGTTGTGCCAACACCAACTATCTGAGTGACCAAGAGAGGTGAGTGGGATTGATGGAGGTCTCCTATATCATCTTGTTGTTCTTCTACGTTTTCCTCTTTTTTTTTTTTTTTTTCTATTTTTTTATCTTCTTCTTCTTCTTCTTCTTCTTCTTCTTTTTTCCTAACTTCTTTTTCTTCTCAATCATTCATTTCTTCCTTCTCTTCTTTTCCTCCTTCGACATTGATCTTCATGAGTACCGAAGATACAATTCAAAAAAAACAGTTTCAACCTTAATGACCAAATTATTAATGAAGCCTGTTAAATAAGGAGTTTCCGCAATGTGACTTACTTTGTGCTTTGAGCTTCTATCAACAGTCAGATCACAAACTTTCATGGTCCTCTGGGTAATAAGAATCAAGTCTATTAACGCTCTGATCTTCACTTGAATGATGTAGATAGTTAGTTATCCACAACCCATGATTGCAAATTTCATTCTGTAACTTGGAAGTGATTTGTCCACTTAAGCAGTAAAATTTTTACCGATGTAGTTGACTTCCACCTTTTTTTTTTTCAATCAATCTCTTAGGTTCCTCTCTGAACTTGGGTGCTAAGGTTATTGCCTTCTTAAAAGACAGAGTTACACCAATTTTTTCTCACATCTTTGTGATCACATCACTAATTACTACCTCATCTTTTAGCTTACTCTTCAGAATTAATTTTTTCTTCTTCCCTTGTTCAGTATTTCAAGATGAGAGGTTTTGTTCATAATCATAAAAAAAATCGTATAAAGTTTTTTCAACGTTTCTTTTTCTCTTTTCTTTGATCATTTGAGGTGTCATGTTTGCCTGAAGGTTTCGTACTTCATCAATCACCATATCAGGTTTCATTACGACTTCAAATGGTAAGTTGCCTTCAAAAGTCATCATGTTGACAATTGTGACAAAAGAAATAATGAACTTTTGCACAATATTGTCAAACAGTTCATCAACGAGAAAATTAACATTCACATTTGTCTTTCTCATCTTCTTCTTTTTCTTCTTCTCTTCATGTTTAAAGACAATCAATCTCATAACTCCAAGATATTTGAGATTCAACTTGTTCCAAGAGTTGTCACAAACATGACCCACAACATCATTTTTCACAACCTGCTTCTTCACATTATCTTCCAAAGATTTACAATAAGTGGCAGTATGACCCCCTTCACCACAATAGTAACAAGTGAAATTTTTCCTTAGTCGATCTTCATGTTTACCTCTTTCTTTGTTATCCTACCATCATTATCTTCATTCCTTCTGCATCTGGACGTGTTTCCTCTCTTTCCATTATCATTATTATTATCATCACCATTTTCTTCATCCTCACTTTCCACTTTCTTTATTTCTTTTTCGTATGGAGTAGGAACAAAACATATAATTGACCATAACTCGTTGAAAAATGTTCTCCATGCTCATATTACTCCCTCCGTTCATGTCATTTTCTGTTTTTTAATTCTTAGCTAGAGTACTGATCTGATCCAATGACTACTTCTTTTGGAAAGCTGTAAGCAGGGATCTGATTATTGCAACCATCTCGTCTCATCTGAGTCATCTGAGAGGGTAATGTTGAGCCTTGTTCAATACCGTCTGTCTCTCACTACCAGTGAAATTAGTCAAGGAGATGCGACATCTCTTCGCCTCATCCAAATATGAAAAGTTTCTGGCTGTTCGAGTGAACAACTAAAGAAAAACATTAAATATATCATATTTAACTCTTCAGATGTCAAGAAGAGCTTTGCTAGTAGTTGGAACAATTTTTTTCTCAAACTCTCTTTTCATTCCGTCTTTAACTTCTTCCCAAGTAGTAGCTCATGAACTATTGAACAAATAACTAAGTTAAAACTATTCATACTTATCCAAGAAATCACTGACTTGTGGTCCTTGAAATTCTCTCATCAGGTCGTTTTGCTTTTGCAATGCCCGATCCTCCCTATATAGTCATAACCCTCTCAACCAATTCTCGTATGCCACCCACTAGAGTCTCTCCATGGGTCCTTGTGGAGAAACTATGTTTTCCTCTCCAGACCTTCTTGACCATCAGTTTCTTCGAATATCCAATTTTCTCTCTTCTTTTGTTAATTTTTGACCTCTTACTTCTTATTTTTAATCCCTTACTTTCCTTGGAAGAGATACATGTTCGTTTCTTTCCTCTCTCGTTTGTTCCACCCCTTGAGAATAATGTAGGTAGAAACTGAAGGTGATAATAGTCTTAGTACAGATTAGAGACAAAACAACTTTTCTCAACCTGGCAATATAATCGTCAATTAATTCTCTCTCACTGTCTCTGTTCAGTCTTCTATCGTATCCCTTCACAATCCCTCGGATCATAAAATAACTTGTAAGATCAATAATCTCGTAATCAAATTGCCTCACTCATGTCCCCCATGTTACCTTCCCTTGCAATTCCTCAAGTCGTTCTCTCGTTCTTATGAGGTTGAAGTGAGCCCCTCTTAAGCATTCAAAGTAATCAGGCTCCTTCTCCAGACTTGCTAAAGCATAAATTCTCATATCCAGACTATCAGTATTAAGAAATTTAATCACTGGAATGTACAATATCATATCACATCTTCCACATGTCTCATGTCGCAAGATAATGAAAGGATTACCAAACTCAGTCACTTTATCAAACTAGCCTCTCACATAAGATATCCTTGCTACTAACAACATTCATGAAACATTTTCACCTTTCATACAAAATTCACCATAGTTCACCAATTATCTCTTGGAAGATGAAGTCCTTTTAAATGAGGAGAAGGTATTCCAAAAAAGGGTTTGATATGTATACTCCAAGTGAAGTTTTTGTTCTCTTGTTCATGTATTTTTCGCTCTTCTAGTACAGTGTTGACTGCTCGTTCCCAACCTCTGTCATATTCACAACCCTCAAACCTCTTTTGTAACACATAAATCATGATATCATATTCATCAACCTCGAGGAATCAACAAGGAAGGACATATAGGCTATTATGCTCTCATCCTCTCTTCTTCACTGCTTCAT
The DNA here is from genome assembly GCA_003427395.1 of Chara braunii. Classification (NCBI taxonomy): domain Eukaryota; kingdom Viridiplantae; phylum Streptophyta; class Charophyceae; order Charales; family Characeae; genus Chara; species Chara braunii. The sequence goes on from BFEA01000053.1 coordinate 3,545,004, forward strand.
ACCTTACAATCTTATATGAGAATACTTCTTTCCTCCATAGCGAGTTAAGAGAACTCAATAGCTTTTCTGTTATTTCCTTACTCAATCTCTCATGTCTTCCTAGTCTCAACCAATGTTTCTCTCTTAGAGGTAAGTACTGTAGATTCATCAATATCTCTGATTTCTTCTCACTTTGAGAGCAAACTCAACTACAGTTGACCAGGTGTTCCTTGACAGACTGATATCAGGTAAAGGAGTTGAGAATCCCTCAAAGAAACCGAGTGGATCCAGTGAAACACTTCTTCTCCTTTTCAAGTCTCTCCTTCTCTTTCACCACAACTTCCTTAACAAATCCCCAACATCTCTCATATGTAGTATCAACACTTCTCTCTCCGAGAACATAAAATTCTCAAGTCGTATGCGTCCAAGTCATAGAAGTAGAATGTCAAAACATAAAGTCGTTTTTGTTCCCATCCACGTTAGACCATTTCATACTTGTCAGTCTCATATGAAACACGTTCTTCTTACTTAGAGCATTTAATGTCTTCAAGTGGCATTCAACCTTTCCTTTACTCGAACATGAACCTCTCCCAAATTCTTACCTTCGTTGTCTCATTTCTTCTGCTGAATTTTTTTTTTGATCTCATGACAATTCATTTATTTCTCAATTCTTTCACTCCAATACCATATTGATAATAGACAGTCGACTGCTTCCATCCTACGTGACACCCGCGGCCTAGGTCGCGGGTAATTCGGCCGCCGCGGCCTAGGTCGCGGGTAATTCGGCCGCCGCGGCCGAAAAAGTCGGTCATGGCCGCGACCAATGAGGTCCTGTCTGCGGCCTATTTTTTTAATATTTTTTTTATGCCCCTAAAAATACGTAAAAAAAAAAAAAAAACCCGTTGTAGGGCTTGCAAAACCCTACAACCCACATTTTTTATTTTGGAATCCGACCTCGTTTAAGATTTAAAAAAAAAAGAAACGAAAATCGATTTAGACAAATTAATA
>BFEA01000053.1:3559969-3571490 GCA_003427395.1 Chara braunii
CGGCCTCCGATGTCCCATCCGAACCGTCTGAAGCTACGTTGGTCCCACACCACACAACGGACCGCCGTCAACACTTCTAAAACCCGTAAGCGTTAAAGTCGGTCGTCGTCAGCCTTAGTGGATTTCGCTTGTAGAAGTATACCATGGCTGAGCCCCATAGACGAACCCTCTTAACTGTGCCATCAGGACCTTGGTCCTATTCACCGTCACCAATCGTTGCCGCTTTGCCCCAAGGCCAAATGTCCGGAAATTCGGGCCCTCCGAGACCCCTCTTTTTTACCGTCCCAATGTTATTCCCCCATACCTCACACTAACATCCCACACAAGCCCCGCACTCCCCGATTCGACCAAAAACCCTCAAGCATGCGCAGACAAAACCCCGAAACAAGCAAAAATAGCCAATAACACATCCCGAAACAAGCATACGCGTTTGAAAGAAGGGGCCCGGCTGGTAGGCAGCCGCCCGACACCGGGTTGTTGTAACCCAGACTGAATCAAAACGCTTATGAGTCTCCTTCCCCTTCTTCACATAGATCCTCAGGTCTTGGATAGTAGCTTCTGCAAACTAAGTGAGAACCACGAAAATTGACAGATCTCTTTGTATGAAACCAACCACACTGATGTATCGATAATGAAAGATATCCTTGGTAACAATATGATTGAGGTTGGTCAAGACTGGCCCACTAACCAGGGAAGATTGAACTATACTCATATGCCGAGATGGGCATTGAAACTCGTTTGATTAATATTGAGTTCTGATAGAGAATGATCAAGAGAATGTTGATGATAACTCCACCGACTGAATATCACTGATGGAAGCACTTATTGATTGATACAGGTCAGGGAGTTAACTGATAATGACCGAATGACAGCCAGATCAGATACTGTTGATCACTGATAACCGGATGTCATGGAAGCACTTATTGATTGATACAGGTGAGAGAGTTAACTGATAATGACCGAATGACATCCAGATCAGATACTGTTGATCACTGGTAACTGGATGTCGAGATAAGTTCAGGGTTACTAGATGATATTTACTGAATGATTCAGTTAGGAGTCTTTGATAGAAAAAATTTTGAGTGCATTTACATTCATCCGAGCTTCGCCTTGACCTGCTCAAATGTCTCTAGAGACGAGCGAGTGTTATGCAGCTTGTCATTGCGATCATGACAAGAGGCTTTCATCTCAAGACCATATCTTGATCGACTTTCATCTCTCATCCCTCATATTTGTCTTTGCTAATCTTGCGCTTCATTACTAGGATCTCATCATCGCTTATGATCTCCTTTCTACCTTAAGTCTTATTTTTGACAAGAGGCAAATAAAGTGTGAGAGTTTCTGTTTGTTGTTGTCTGAGGACATAAAAAAAATTGTTGTAATGATGAGTCGTTTACTGCCTGTGATTACTATTTCGACAAGCATTTGAATACCCAACTCCTCAATTAAGGAGCAGTTGCTCGTTGCATCAACAAACAATCTCGACGGACTGCTCGACTTTAAAAGTCTCAACAAACTACTGCCTACCAACTTTACCCACAATTTATATATGGCATGAGCGCTCTTGCATTCCATCGCTGATGTAGCAGCTTGCCCCTTTTTCACTCACACACTCTCCTACCTCTCCCATTCTCCCCTAGGCCTTTTTTCTTTCCATCCTTGCTGACCGGTTTATCTCACACAATAGAACCACATTTTCCAGGTTCACTGCACCTAGGCCCTTCAAAACCGAAGCCCTTGTGGTCCGTTGCACCCCCCTCAAATCCCTTCTCAATTTCGAGGCCTAGAGGCCTCGAAACTGAACCTTTGCCACCTCTATCTTGGTTGCTTTTATTCCGGGACTCAAGAGACCACCATTTTTCAGGTTCATTGTGATTGGCACTAGTGTGGCAAGTGCCTAGTAGCCCGTTTGCTCCCGTTCCTTAATTCCTTAGTTCCACTCCGCCTAGGCCTCCCTCATGCTGCACTTTGGGTGGCCACTAGGCCATGGGCTTGGGGCCTCCTTTCATGGCACAACGACATAATTTTCCCTCGTGTTGTTGGCTCCGTTTGTTGTGGCACAATATCCTTGTGCCATTTTCAATAGGGTCATCTTATTATTTTTCTCTTCTAGCATCCGTTCAATCCTTGCTGTAGTTGGGCCTCCTCCCGTAGTTGTCGCTTTGGCGCCGCAACGACAATTTCCACATTAAATTTTCATGACATGATCCTCTTAACTTACTAATTTTTGCCCTCGTCTTCTCGAGTCACTTGATGGCCCTTTCAATTGTGGTTCCTGCTTCTGTATCCCACCGGTTTCGAGTCTCATTTTGGCCCCGTTCTCACCGCCCAGCTAGACGTTCCATTGTCTCTCGCCCTCTTCCCCTTGCTGTGCACATTCTTGCCGTATATTATGTCTCAAGTGTCGGAACTTGATTTGAGAACCAGATGTTCCGACAACGGATCACAAGGTCAGTTTCGGCATGAGGTGGAAATGAAATCAAACTTGAGACTTGAAAAAACAATTAACAATACAATCACCATCACTTGCGAATATACATTCCTACTCAGTTTGCCCATGTCCATGAAGTCAATCGAGTCAGACTCTCCGGGACCATCGGGAATGGGAAGAGGTTTAAGCAACCCCATGAGCTTTTGCCTCGATCGTTTGATCCGTTCACAGACTCAACATTCAGTCACAAACTTCACAGCAGATGCTTTCATACTAGGCCAATCAAACTGTTGTAGCATATTTTCGTATGCCTTCACAAAACTGAAGTTTCTACTTCGGTCATGAGCTAAGTCCAAGAAGTGGGTGTGGAGAGGCTCATGGTTAGGTACACACAATTGGTCATTCTTTCTGTTATGTCAGGAAATCAGACCTAACATTTATGGAAATCAGACAGACTGTTGGGGTCAGCCCGAAGCTGTTCACGGATTGGACAGAGATCCGGATCCTTGGCAATTTTCACTATGAGTTTCTCCTTCAATTTCTTTCGGAGGTGGTAGGAGCTTATAAGGCAAGTCATGTGCTGAGGGTGGCGAGACAATGCATCATCAACTCGATTGTAACAACCCCTTTTGTGTTTGAATTCAAAATAAAAAATGTCAATCTCATGCAACCAGCGGGTCAATGTAGTGGATAAGGTAGTTTGCTCCTTGATCCACTTAAAAGTCTCGTGATTCGAGAAGACTTTGAAGTGGGGTCCCAAAAGATAGTGTTTCCAATGATTTAGTGCCTCATGCAAATTATAAAGTTTGTGCATGTATGCAGAAGTAGCTACCTTTTCGTTGGGAATGTGTTTGCTATAATATTCGAGTGGGCACAAGCTATCACAGTCATCTTGTTGCAACACTGCACCAATCCCATACTGGCTTGCATCCATAGTGACTACGAATGCGAGTTTGGGATCGACAATGCAAGGCACAAGATGACTCACCAAAGCCTCTTTCAAGGGTTGAAAGGCAGTCTCACATGCGCCGCCTCATGCATAGGCTACGGTTTTACTTGTTAGTATAGATTAGGGACGGACAATGATGGAAAATCGGGGCACAAGGAACGTAGTTGATGAATATTCATCAGTTGAGGCCAGTTGCGAATGACCTCAACTTTGGTTGCCTCGGGCTCAAGGCCTGCAGCAGACAACCAGTGTCCAAGGTAGATGACATTGTCCCTCCCAATCTCAAATTTCTCTAAGTTGAGATGGACTTGCGTCGTCTCGAGGATGTTCAACACTTCCTCAAGGTGTCATATGTACTCCTCCATCGACTTTCTAATAATCAGGATACCATCTAGATGCACAACCACAAATCGATTCATCTGATCATAAACACCTTGTCCATGAGATTTTGAAAGGTGGACAGTGCATTCGTGACACAGAAGGGCATAATGGTGAACTTGTATAGCCCATCACAAGTCTGGAATGCAGTCTTGTGCTTGTCCGCGGGATTGAACTCAATCTGGTGGTAACCAAACTTGAGATCGATTTTAGAGAAGACGTTGCACCCACCTACGGTATAAAGCAAGTCATCAATGCGCAACAATGGATATGCATTCTTTCTTGTGATGCGGTTTAGACCGCAATAATGAATACACATTCCGAGTTTGCATCCTTTCTTCAGGACAAATAAAACTGGTGGAAAAAAAATCAGATTCGCTAGGCTTAATCCACCCTTTGTCAATCAACTCACCGATTTGTTTTTAGAGTTCCTCAAACTCGTTGGGTCCCATACGGTACACACAACCCTTTAGAGGAACAACGCCTTCTATCAACTCAATGTTTTGTTGTACCGATGACGTGGGGACTGCACGTGGTTCGACCAAAACTTCAGGGAACCGGTTGAAGAGGCTTTGAATATTTGCTTGAATTTTCGGGGTGGAAGATCTGAATAAGTGCAGGCAAATCATACCACAAATTGGCAGCCAAGATAACGAAATTTGGAGTGGAGTTATTTATAATAGAGGTCGAAGTAACATCATGCAAAGTAGTACTAGTTGCAAAAGTGAAACGCACGTGAGAAGGTCACACGAAATCTATGAACATGTGTTCATCTTCCTTGCGCCTGCGCCATTTCTTGCAAAATTGCATTGCATTAAGGAATGTCACCAGGGATTCGCGTTTCTCATCCAACAAAGCTGCGTGCTCGTTCCCCATAACATCATGCACCACGAAGACTGATTCCTTCCACTCAGTCCTCGTACATTGGGACTGCAGCCCAATCCAAAAACTGCGTTGAAGGGGCACTTGTTGAGGACATAGAAGTTCAGTTCGCGTGTGACGGTTTTGTCCTTATTAAAGGTAGTGCATACACCTTTGACTGCATGCGTACATGAAACAAGTTTTTTGTTGCCTACTTGGGTCCGACAAGAGGTCCGCAACTCCACTAACTTCATTTTGAAGCTCGCCGTGCATACCCCGTGTGGAGAAATAAAGTTAGTAGTGGCACCACAATCAACCAAGACACGAAGGTAGTGGCGATTGATGCGAAGCTTGAAGAAGATAAACTCCGTCGTCTTTTGAGCATGTTGCTGTTTCATCTCAGCCCAATCCTCTAGGTGTTAGTGGAGGTTAATCTTCGTGTGAGACTCACACTTCTCCCAAGGCTCAACATAAAGGACATTACAAGTGCCAGTCTTGGAATCAGCAGATGATGGGGCTTCAAGAGAGGACTGGTGAACTGAATTAAGTTCCTTATAGGAACTTGTACTTACCAATTCAATCTCCCTTGCAGTAGAGTGTGCTGATAACGACTCTACGCCTGGTTTTGGTTTCCCTGCAGCCAATAACAATCTTGGACTTTATGTGTCAATTTTTGGCAATGCAAGCAAACTCCCTTCTTGACCCTAGCCTTCCATCCAGCCTTTGATTTGGAGATCCAACCAAGGTTTGGTTGCAGCATCCTCTGGTTTGGCTGAGATTTTGGCTCCTTTGGGAAGTTGAACAAAATTCTTCCCCGAGTTCCAATTTGGTCCCTTCACATTTGCAGACTTTCTAAAGGCATTCAATTTCTCTTCTTTGTCATTAATGTTTGACTCATGGGCTGAACAGGAACAGGTTGTATCAACGTCCTGTTCTTGGTCGTCACCAAGAGTGGGGTCATCTACATAGGCCTCCTCATCAACCTCCAACAGGTCATGCACGGGGAAACGGTTGCTGCCTCTAAACCATTCGTGGCCAAAGGCCTTCTTGCTGTTGCCTATTGTAGTAACGAGGTGTTGTGCCTCGAGATTGACTATATCCTGCATGAAAGGAAGGGGTTTTCCACTTCGTCACTTCGTATTGTCAGGTGGGAACTGTGACTCTGATGCGGGCTGCCTTTGGAACTCCGCCTTTGTTGTGAAGCGTTGACGTTTCCTTTTTTATGACTTGCCAAATTAAATCCTTTGTAGGTTGAGTGGTCGACTGATCTTAACGGAGCACAGAAACCGTTGGTATTGGGAGTGTGTGGGCAGGTATCTCAGGAGAGTTACATGCATTCAATGATGTTGCCCTTTGCCTTGGTGATAACTATAGGTAGAGGGAACCACCCCTTTCACCACATCTAAACACGATTGTGCAGACATCTCTAATCCGGGAGTAGCAAACAAGTTGCTAACATGGGACAAGAGGTGTTTCATGGAGCTCGACCACTTGTTGTGCTTGAGCTTATCCAATTGAAACCTTACTCATGCAGCAGCATGTGTGCCAATTGGTGTGGCCTTAGGCCATTGGGCCAAGTGGACCTTGGTATAGCCCACCTGCATATCCTAGACTTCCAAGAAGTCTCGCACGATGGGTTTCACATTGGTCCCCATGACCATGGACTGAGATACTAATTGCGTTCCCAACACGCCGAAATAAGATCGCATGCTGCTGATCCAGGACTCAACGTTATCCCTACCGTCGTACTTGGGCGGTATTTGAACCGCCTTCATATCCACGTAGGGACTGCTATTAACTGAGAGTCTGAGACCAGCAACTGCTGTCTCCTACCTTGGGGCTGCAACAATTGCAAATCTCCTTACATTGTCGCTTGCTGAGGCAAAAACGGAGTCTACACCTACTGCAAGCCCCGACAGACTGTTAACAACACTCAAAGAAGAAGAAGAAGAAGAAGAAGAGACATGGAAAGGGGCAAGGATAGACTGGTTAACAACATTAGAGGCAGGAGGTAGAGGAAGAGAATTAGAGACATGACCCTAATGCAGACTTGCCATCTGCTGCATCTTATCACAATGCTCCTTGGCCATGTCTGCGATAGGCGTCTGCAGTTTGCTCACTTGGTCAAACAGTTTGGACACCTAACTAGGAAGTTCACTGAGCATGTAACAGTCTGAGAGGTTGCACATACGTGACCAGATCCTTTTTGACCACAGTGTAAGGCAAGGAGGGGAGGCAGGGGACTGTTTTGGAAACAACGTCATGGTCTGGAGTAACGCTTTTTCGTTTGTCCTCCTCTACCTTCTCTTCTCTCACTAGTGCCTTGTCGTAGAGGACTTGGAACAATGGTTTGTCCTCTTCGTGAGCTATATCCAATTGGGCCTTTAAGGCCATAGAGGTCTTTACCGCGGCCAAGTTAGAACTACTGGGATTCTCAGCAGGCATCACGTAAAAGAACTCAGGAAGTCCCTCAAGATAAGTGCTCTCCCTCTCGCTTCTCTCTCTCTCTCTCTCACTCTTCTTGTTGATCACGAGTCTCCACGGGCATCAAAATAGAAACTTAGAAAAAGAAACCGACTGAAAAGCACAAAGAAAGGGAAGTAGAACTCCTAATCGGAGAGACATTACATTTCAACCAGAGAGCAACTGATAAAAATGAATAAATAAGTAAAATTTAGATGAGAGTTGATATCCAACGTCTCATCCCGATCATATCGAGTACGAGATCCCCTCGAGCCCAACCTGATCAGTTTCGTGAATGTTCAACAAATTCAAACATCAAGTAGCGACATGCAACAATGGAGAATTGAGTGGTGTATAAGGTGCGAGCCAAGCCAGGGACCGTGCGGTAAAAGTACGCAAAACGTCTTAGCCAAGATGCCCTCGGCAGTGAGTGCTCAAACCAAAGAGAAACTCAGAATTCCAAACAGGCAAAGAATGAAGTGACGTCAAAGAGATTTGGGCATATGGGCCCCTTCTTGCTTGGGCCCAGTCCCATTGGGTACCTAAGGGTCCCATGTAAGCCATGACCGAGTCCCAACCAAGAGGAGTCCCGCATTCACCTACTTTCTGCCTCTACCGAATTGAAAAACGAATTCCAACTTCAAAGAGAACCTACTAAATACAACCATCTAGAGAGATAAAAAGACAACACTATAAAAAGATATGGCATCCAAAGCAAGATACCTCATCTCTTCATCCATCAGATGAGAAAGCAGTTTGCATACTCAAACACACAATGAAGACCATACAGGAGTAGGAAAAGAAGCCCAGAATAACCCCAGCAGGACAAACAATACCATGCACACATGCATGGGCATCCCGTAGGTGCACAACACTTACCTGAGTGGCATGAGCTTTGAGGTGAAATAGAACTCACCCTCCTCTCATATGGTACTCCTGGATCCCTTTAATGCTACCTCTACACTAGTGTCCTATCTACCAGGAGGATCTGACTCCAACACTAAAGTGCAACGCCAGATCCCCCGCCGATGCTGAAGATCAAAGTAGCAACTTGTAGTCCGTAGAAGTGTCTCCCTTAGGTCGGATTCGAGGTGTGAGTGTCTCTCATTGTCGCCTCTCACAAATTGTCGCGCGAAGTCTTCTCGAAGTGTCTCGCTACCCCAAACTTACTCTCAAGCAACCTGGTCAGGTCCAGTGTCGACCCAACATGACCTAACGAGACACTTCCCTCAACTTTTCCAGCCCCAACCCTAAGTGGTAGTCCTCCCACTTAGGGTAAGGGTTGGAGTGGCAAAGTCAACTCGTGCCAGCAAGTAGAATCCGCTCGGATACCAATGTTACGATCCTGGCCGATTTCGAAGTGCAAAATCACAAGAAAGTACGATGCCGTCCAGTTCCAAGAAGAAATGAATGAACTTGAGAGGATAGAGAGGGGAAGAAGAAGATGAAGAAGAAAGAAAGAGGAAGATGTACACCAAAGACCAATGATAATCCCTCTTCTCCTCGCCAACCAAACTCCTCCTTTTCTCCTCCCCTCTTATTCAAACAATAAATAATAATAATAATGATGAATGGCAGAACCAGAATCAATGTCTGAATCCCTCTTCTACTGCCAGCACAATTTGATCCAACATAGCCATGGCCACCCTTCTCTCCTTCCTCTTCATAGGCTGAGGCTATGGCGGACTACTAGGGCCCTGCGCTGACATGCAAAAGACAACACAAAGCAGCTATGGCTCCTTCCACTCAGGCCGCCCGGCCTGACTCTGCCTCAAAGGTTCTTGGTGTAGCCCTACCCCAACCGGGCCTTCCAGATGCAACACAAAGATGATGAAGATTGCGTCCACCTTAGGCAGGTAAGTACCCCTGGTGCTCCCTTGCCCTAGTCCCCTTCTTCCGCCTCCTCCCACCCGAGCTCCTCCACCATAGCCACGGTGGGGAGCTGGGCGCTCCTCATCTTCACCAGCAGTGGACTAAGCAGCGCTCCAACCAGCGCTCCAGAAGCGTGACGTCCAAACTCGCCCGCGGCAAATGAGGAGGACCACTTCGCTCCTCCTGGAGATATGGCGGCCAACTTGCCTCTTGGGTGGTGACTTCCAGGCCGCGCGGCCTCCAGGCAACTGGTACCTCCTCTCTTTCAGAGGAAAACATCATTGCAGACTCTGATATCGCCCGTACAAGCCCTAGACTCGGACCACTTGGACTGGTACCCGCCTAGACCTAGCCTACAACTACTGGGCCTCTAAAATGCCAACTTTTGTCTTCTTCTGCCCGGCCTCCAGTCCCTGACACATCTACCGCTACTTGAGTGGTACTGGCCTACCTGCTACTTGAGTGTTTTTCCCCGCTGCTCTAAGTGTCACACGCCTCCTCCCGCTACTTGAGTGTTTTCCCCGCTGCAACCCTCATTGTCATGGCCACAGGTACACGGGCCATCCAAGCAAAGCAAGGACCCTTGCAGGTCACACACACTCAAGCCGACAAACACTCAAACAGGCACACAGACCAGCAAGCAAGCACACACACAGACTTGGAAAACTCAGTGGGAATCTCAACAAGGCATTCATTCTCGAGGCAAAACTCAGAAATCAGCTATGTTCAGTGTCCGTGTTTGGACAGGTCCTTACAATTCAATCATTAGGTTGTTGTCCGGTATATATGCTTTGCTCCATGCATCAAAAGAAATATCCTCCCCTCTCCTCCACCCTCGTCCCCTCCTCCTCCCTCCCCCCGTGCTCTCGCCCTTACTGTGTGCTGCAGCTTCCCAGGGAAACCCCATGCTGTAATTTCTTCCTATGTTTTTGTAACTTTTTGACCTTCCTGCAGATGTCTTCTCCTTTGACCTTTGATGGCTAGAGCAAGAACCTCAAAGTAGTATGGCAAGTAATTGAGCCGTTTTTTAAATCCAGCTGCAATCCCTGGGTTGTTTGCCCGCTGCAATGGCGCTGTAGCGTCCCTGGTAGGTCATAGATTGTGCCACCGTGGGACTTGCCCAATCCCAAAACTGGGTTCTCTGAATCCGATCTGAGGAGAGAATTGTTGTGGTCGTGCTTTGAGCCAGGTAGTGCCTGAAGGGGGTTGAGGGGCAATAAATCGCAGTTTCCCACCAGGGCTGTATACTAAGTCGTATGTCTTGTGGGTTTTATAGTTGTCAGCAGGCAGGTTTTGATCCCTGGATCTGCCAGTTTGGTGAGTGTTTCGTTATGACGTCTTTGCGGGACTCGATCCCAGGCCTTTTGGTAGTTTGTGCCCAGGTCTTTCGGTAGTTTGACCTGTAGGATTGTGGTTGTGTTTCGTTGTGTGAGCCCTACTGGGCTTGATCTCTAGACCTGAGTGTAATAGTCTAGCCTAGTCCTAGACCGTTAGGCCTTTCCGTTTGCCTTCTTCTGCACACGAGTTGTAGGCCAGTTGCTGTCTTCCCTTCTTTCCAGTTTCCAGTCTAGATTCGGTCCTGGGCTGTAGGCTGAGTCAAGTCAGTCAAAACCTAAGTCTACAAAATTGTCGGGGGCAAAGGAGAACGGGTTCTTTTGGTTCTTTTCGTTGCTTTTCTTTTCACGGTCTTGGTGGAGGTCGTGTTGCTTCCCTGCTGCGCTACTGTGGGCATGTACGCAGGGCATCTTCACCACATGCCGCTGGCGGCCATAGCTGGGGCTGTTCAGCTCGATTGGTGACAGCTCTGGGCTGGGCACCCAAGTGCTGATGAGCGCTTCCTCATATTTGTGTGTTTGTTGGGGTTTGGCCAGCTGCCACCGAAGCTGCACTTCTTCGACGTGGCAGATCTTCATCTCCATCGAGTTGCTGTTTTTCTTCCTCATCCTGGGAGCTGCGCTCCCCTGCTGAGTGGACACTTCATCTGCTTCTTGAGTGGTGCAGAGAGGGGTGCTGGATGTAGGAGGGTGTGTGGCGATTGGCAGGCTTGATAGGTTGGGTGCGTGCAAGCACGGTAGCTTGAGCTTGAGGAAGAGGGAGGAAGAAGAAGACTCCCGAATATTTCGATGAAACCTTGTAAATAATTGGTCTGTGGGTGTCTCCCGGATTGAGCTGACCCTCGGCGGTAATTAATTAGGGTGTCAACGCTAATTAGCACCACTGGCGACCTGAGGGCACGGCAACCCTCAGGTGGCAGGCTCAGCCTGCTTGACCGGCCACCTCGAGGGTTTATTCGCAGAAGAAAACCATTGGCGAAGCATTTGCGGCAATTGATTGGAAGTTCAGTGAAGTTTCAGTTTGGGTGCTGAATGACTGCGAGTCAGCCAGACCCCTGCAATCTGGTCAGGGTTGACCGGGGCCAATCTCCAATCAAGACCTTGATCGAGTGAGTTCGTTCCGGCGACATGTCCCTTTGACATCAGTCTGTCAGGTCTGTCAGTCCGAAGTCCATCTAGAGGGCAGCGTGTGTTTGCCGGTCTGCTTGTTGTCAGTAGGGAGTCAACGAGTTG